>OX063288.1:8317500-8351509 GCA_944039245.1 Nebria salina
TAGGATTTTTTAATTATGTTGCATGGTTCAATTGTTATTAACAATCTTTGGGCGATTTTTTACCGATTTTCGACAGTTTTTTTTAAAAGCACGCCATTTCTGCAAAAATCATTAATAGAAAAACATCCTACGTAATTCTTTATCTGTTCGTATATAAAATCGAAATTTGTTTAGTTCATGATTCTAATTTTAAAAATGCAGGAGATATTGGTTCGGCCGCAAAGGACTGAAAAAAAGAGGCGTCACTGGGAAAATGCTGGGAAGCCGCCATTTTGTTCTTCAGAGCTCGTAATAAAATTTAAGAGCAATCTTCAATATGCATATAATAAAGTCCTATTTCTTAAATTTTGATCAGTTGTAAAGTTTTGCTGAAAAAAATTCACAAAATTTACCTATTTTTTCCGTTTCTAGGGTAGCCTAACTCCTTAAATATATACTTGTCTGTGACACCACCAAACACGAAATATCCAGCAACCCAACTTACCTTTGCTAGCCAGAATACTCACATCGCCAACACAGCCTAAAACAAAGCATTAAACACATACTAGATTAAGGGGGAATACTGCTTTGGACGCCCAAAAACATGGAGTATCTTTGACGAGGTATATCTGAAGAACTAAAAAATAAAAAGACTTGGAACTTAAAAGATGAAAATATCAGAATTTTTACTTTTGAGAACATTTATTTTTTATAAAAAAATGTTTGCGGTGCGCCCGTCAGGTGGTGCCAAAGTAGCCTCTGCGCGCCATGAAAACAATTTTTGCGTGCACGAGAACACGAAAACGGTAACTCGTGGAACAAAATCGATTAGGATTTATAATCTACATTAAATTTAGCATCGTAATATCGTATCCGAATTTTGAATTTCGTATTTTAAGAAGAATGGTGGCTATTTGATCTTTGCGGTACGAATTTGACGCAAAAATCAATCATAAAAGTGGTTCTAAAACAAAATTTAGAAGCAAATTAAAAAATGCCCTACGATCTTACGGTGCGTTTTTAAAATGCGCGTAAATCAACCAAAAATGACGGAAGGCCGATGAAAATTGTGGGAGATACCGTGCACGCAAATTTGAAAACTACTGTTTCGAGATAATCGCGTTTAAAGTTTTGACAAGTCAAAACTCATGCATATTTTGCATTTAGCTTCAATCTACGATTCTAGGAAATCGGCTATTTCACTTTGAATAAAATTCCGGTTTTGGTTCCAACATACAAAATTATATTCTACACATTCCAAAGTATCTTTTAAGAGCAAAAAAAAATTCGATTTTTTGAAACGGCCAAAGCAGTATTCCCCCTTAACACAGTACAAACTAAACAAAACACATTCACTCATCATTGTCAAAACGAGAAGACATATTTAAATGGAGAAATCAAGTTCTAAAAGAAGACGAGCGGATGCTCGATCAGAGCTAGAAATCGAAACAAATTATCTAAGAAATTTACCACGACCTTTACCGCCTTCACTCAAGCATCTCCAACCAAATCCCATATCCTCATAATCATCGACAACCCCAGCTCCAGTTACCGATCCATCAATAGAAGAAGAATACATCCGGCAGACCCGCGACTGAAGATTGTTAAAATAGCATACAATAAATAATTCAATAAATTTAATGTAAACTATGAACATATGTATATAAATTGTCTCTTGTTTTATTAATTCTTCTACTGATATAAAAATATTACTCGCAACCAAACAATTATGTATAGTTTTGACTTTTTATTTTAAAATAATTAATTTTAGAATAATGCAAATTCAAGCCTAGATAAAAAGGAACCACACACTCCTATAAAAAAGCAAAGACACGAATTCAATATAATTAGGAACAAATTTTCTATGTTTTGGCTACAAATTTCTAGCTTTAAAATCTAACCGGATGAGAAAAGGTAATGAGTATGCTCATTGTAAGATTTGTGACGTAGATATTATTGCACATAAAAGTAACATAAAACGCCACAGCATATCGGTCAAACATAAGGCAAATAAAAATACAATAATTACCAACAAAAGAATAACAGATATTGGAATTAGTCCTCTTTCTGAAAGTACAAGACGAGCGGAATTGAAAACATGTGGGATGTTAGCTACAAACAACTTACCTTTTGTGTTAATGGAAGTTTTGAGCCCTTTATGCAGTGATTTATTTCTCGATTCGAAAATAACTAGAATTCAGAATCAGAAGGACTAAAATCACATCCATGCTAACGCAAGGATTGGGTAATAACTTTAAAGAAAATCTTTTTAAAATTTTGCAAAAGGCAGGATCATTTTTTTCAATAATTATGGATGACACTATTGACAGAGGGATAGTTAAACAGTGTGCGTTCATGATTATTTACTTTTGCGAAGAGAGAAAAAGAGTGGTCACAATTTTTTTTGATTTAGTGGAAATGGATTCCGGTAATGCTGAAGATCTTTATATGGCGCTTACTAATTGTATATTATATAAAAAAATACCATTAAACAATTTAATTGGTTTTTCTGCAGATACATGTAACGTTACGTTCGGCCAATACAATTCTGTTTGCACTCCTGAAAAAAAAAACGTTCCTCACATTGTATCAATTAAATGTTCTTGTCAGCCTCTCATGCTTGTTTAAAGCTCCCAAGATCAGTTGAAGATTTGTTAAGAAAGTTAGGTTCACATTTTGGTACAAGTTTCTCCAATCAACAAAAACTTAAAGACTTTCAAAAATTCTTCCAAATTGAACTACATAGAATTTTGTCTCCAGTTACTACAAGATGGCTTTCTTTGAAAGCTGGTTTGGACAGAGTGTTAGAGCAGTACGACCCGTTGGAAGTATATCTACGTGTTTTATGTTTAGAAGACCCATCAAGAACGAATGACGATATGCTAAGTACCATGGGAAACAAATTCGCAAAAATATATCTCGAATTTATGTCATATAGCGGATTTCAATATATTATTTCAGTCTGAACAACCAATTTTACACAAATTAAAACACGAGACTGAAGTACTGCTGCGAAAGTTTAGCAGCAATTTTTTTAATACGTCATATTAAGGCAAATGATATATTGCATCTGGACTAAAAAGATCCTGAAATCCTCTTTAATAGATCTATGTAGATATACAGAATCCTTAAATAATTTAAAAGAGGTGTTAGAAGATCGCCAGTTGATTACCCAATTAATAAAAAGGTTGATTTTAAAGATAAGGTACAAAAGTATGATGTTCAATCTCTGAAGCCAGTTTTAACAAAGAGTCCCCATTTAAAAGAGTTTATTGATGCACAATAGCTTAATAATGAGTGGAGACAACATGCTTTGCTTGATTTAAAAAAAATTGGGCAATAATAAAAGTGAAAATGTTGAAAAACACTGGCAGGATGTCGTTGCGCAATACATCTGATACACTGATATTTAAACATATGCAGGTTGTTATACAGTACCCTCTTGTTCTTCTTTTCTCCAATGCATCAGTTAAAAGACAATTTAGTGAATTGAATATTATTAAAACTGACAATAGAATAAATGTGGCATCTTTATTGTATTGTAAGCAGGGTATGTAATGGTCTTTTACCCTGTGAGCAAAGTAAAAAAAATAGCAAATTGTGGTATTTGCGGTAATAAATAAATAGTTTCGTGAATTTTTTAATATTATCTTTTAAACCTTTTCAGGCGATACAGTTATTTGAAAGTACATGGCAGTTTAATAATTACTGTTTTAATTGTACAGTGCGACAGCAATATGGTTGAACAATATAATCTAATTATTGCTAAAATGTTGGAGATGAATTTAATATTTAGATTTGAAAATATTTTAGAATATATACTTATTGTGATTTACAGGAAAACGAGTAAATTTCACTAGTCGCGGATCTTATGCAGCAAGATGTTTCGCTGGCCCAGTATCATTCAATTCAAAGTCACCCTATTACTATTTGCACCAAACGATGTATGAACAAAGTCCAAACAAAGTAATTAAACGATTTGAAGCTAGAAGGCACATAAAATCAGAAAATTGGCAATAAGAAGAAATGTAAATGTGTGCGAAAGAAAAGCTGTAATTATAATGTCTGCTCCTGATTATGACGATGGTTGTAATATTTTAGATATATTGTCTTGGCTGGGGGTTGGCTGTGACTTTATTTTATTAAATGATTTGAGGTACCAGCCAAGACTGTAACTCCTGCAGGGTTTATATCATATCAGGAGTCAAGCACGAGAGGATGTGAAAGGTGTTTACCAATTCATAACACAGTTATACATTTATACGTTTTAGTTTAGTGTTTTATTGAACAAAGGTACTTACAGCATTGCGTTTAATGGGCACATGACTTACACTGAATCGATCGTTTGAGTTTAGAATAAGTTTATAACGTAGTCTGGGAAGACTATGAGAGAGACTGTCCTGGTTCCTTATATAAGATTGGGTTATCCCGGGTGTGGGTTTTGTGGTATGTGGAGGGAACCTTGGCATTGTATTTGGATTTATGACATATATGTAATCGTGACGTTTCGAGATGCCGTCGTAAGATAGTACTGGGTTATAAGTACTATTTGTTAGGCCTATCGGACACTCGTCCCGGAGGGTGGTCCGTCGTCGTTAGATGGTTTTGGGCAATAGTTATTGTTTAGGTAACGAGATGCTTGTCTAGCCCGATGGTCCGTCTAGTTGTGGAATCGTATTCGTGGATGGCCTAGGTGTAGCCCTAGCGTGGCACTTAGGGTGGTCTAGGTGTGACCCTAGCGTGGCACGGTCGTGACAATATGGATAGAGATGAATATGTGTTAGAACAAATATACATATATTGTTTCGCGTACGATTGTAACGACGCCTATGTTTTTATATTAGATAT
This sequence comes from Nebria salina, assembly GCA_944039245.1. NCBI lineage: Eukaryota > Metazoa > Arthropoda > Insecta > Coleoptera > Carabidae > Nebria > Nebria salina. The sequence goes on from OX063288.1 coordinate 8,322,328, forward strand.
TCAATTGTTTTCAGCGTAACTATGCAGTTGTTATAGCATAAAACAATCTATCTGTCACTTCAGAATTTATGTAAATGTATTTATTATTATCAAGAAGAATATACTATTTGTTATTTATTCGTATCCTTTTTATTACTCGTTGGTGTCTTTCCGACGTCTGCTCCAATAATATGAAACCAAGAAAAATGTATTTTTAAAATGCTTGGAAAGAAATGATTCTAGAGGTAGAAACTAGGTTTCAGGCTGACAGTGGAAATTGGATGGAAAATTGAATCAATTAGCAAAATCTTTATTATAAAATTTAAAAAAAAGCAGTAAAGCAAATGAATTTAGGGCACTTCAAAAACTTGAAACACAGTTAAATATTAGAATTAATTGTGGCCAGATGGTTTAGTTGACTTAAATTCAATAGTCGAAGTATAATGTCCGCTATCGACCTATAATAGGTATACCAGTTGAAGAAACTGTGCAAAACAAGATAGTGACTATTTTAAAATATTGAAAATTTTTTACGGATTGTCAGTAGATAATTACCGTAAAAATAATAAACTGAGACGCGATATATTCTGGAAAGAACAAATGCAAGAAAAATTGGTACAATTTCATATAATTTGTGGGCTTCCAGAATTAATTGATCCACGCCGCACTAGAAATATGACCATTAGAGATCCAGAATGCATCATGGCAGCATTTTAAACGAAAAAGGAAAAAGGAATTAAAAAAACAGCTAGAATGAAATTGTTTTAAAAATATTTTCTCATAATTTAGTATTAAAACTCATGTGTTTCCAATTAAAACATAGTATATTTATTATAAAAATGATATATATATGATATATATGATAATAAATAAAGTGATGGTATATTTATTGGCATTGATAATTAATATATATTATTATATTGATTATAATAGTGATTAAATTGATGGCTGGTAATTGTTATATTGATTAACTGTAATAAAGAGCGAAAGCCCGTCATAACCGAGCTTATTGTTATTTTGAATATTATATTTATTCTAAATATATATTTTTAATTATTTAGACTAAATATTTTGGTTTGTTACCCATTCTAATAATTAAAATTATACACTAACTCGGGGAGATACTATAGCCATATAGAAAAGGTTTTTTAACTCCGAGTGTACGGGGTAGTACACCCGATTGACATATAGCTTACGTTAATATCGTTTCTCATACTATATTACGCGTTATCGGGAACTGCCCGGGTATGTCGTTCGAATTTTCAATCAATTCGGACGACTCTGTGATTCGTAGAGTTTTATAGGTCTAGGTAGGTAGAGAATCGCTTGAACCAATCAGATAAGTTGTTCCTTCCAATAAATACACTTAAATCTTCAACATGGATTTGGATTGGTTGATATTGCTTAGTTATTTAGTTATTTTGTTATTTAGTTATTTAGTTATTTAGTTATTTAGTTATTTAGTTATTTAGTTATTTAGTTATTTAGTTATTTAGTTATTTAGTTATTTAGTTATTTAGTTATTTAGTTATTTAGTTATTTAGTTATTTAGTTATTTAGTTATTTAGTTATTTAGTTATTTAGTTATTTAGTTATTTAGTTATTTAGTTATTTAGTTATTTAGTTATTTAGTTATTTAGTTATTTAGTTATTTAGTTATTTAGTTATTTAGTTATTTAGTTATTTAGTTATTTAGTTATTTAGTTATTTAGTTATTTAGTTATTTAGTTATTTAGTTATTTAGTTATTTAGTTATTTAGTTATTTAGTTATTTAGTTATTTAGTTATTTAGTTATTTAGTTATTTAGTTATTTAGTTATTTAGTTATTTAGTTATTTAGTTATTTAGTTATTTAGTTATTTAGTTATTTAGTTATTTAGTTATTTAGTTATTTAGTTATTTAGTTATTTAGTTATTTAGTTATTTAGTTATTTAGTTATTTAGTTATTTAGTTATTTAGTTATTTAGTTATTTAGTTATTTAGTTATTTAGTTATTTAGTTATTTAGTTATTTAGTTATTTAGTTATTTAGTTATTTAGTTATTTAGTTATTTAGTTATTTAGTTATTTAGTTATTTAGTTATTTAGTTATTTAGTTATTTAGTTATTTAGTTATTTAGTTATTTAGTTATTTAGTTATTTAGTTATTTAGTTATTTAGTTATTTAGTTATTTAGTTATTTAGTTATTTAGTTATTTAGTTATTTAGTTATTTAGTTATTTAGTTATTTAGTTATTTAGTTATTTAGTTATTTAGTTATTTAGTTATTTAGTTATTTAGTTATTTAGTTATTTAGTTATTTAGTTATTTAGTTATTTAGTTATTTAGTTATTTAGTTATTTAGTTATTTAGTTATTTAGTTATTTAGTTATTTAGTTATTTAGTTATTTAGTTATTTAGTTATTTAGTTATTTAGTTATTTAGTTATTTAGTTATTTAGTTATTTAGTTATTTAGTTATTTAGTTATTTAGTTATTTAGTTATTTAGTTATTTAGTTATTTAGTTATTTAGTTATTTAGTTATTTAGTTATTTAGTTATTTAGTTATTTAGTTATTTAGTTATTTAGTTATTTAGTTATTTAGTTATTTAGTTATTTAGTTATTTAGTTATTTAGTTATTTAGTTATTTAGTTATTTAGTTATTTAGTTATTTAGTTATTTAGTTATTTAGTTATTTAGTTATTTAGTTATTTAGTTATTTAGTTATTTAGTTATTTAGTTATTTAGTTATTTAGTTATTTAGTTATTTAGTTATTTAGTTATTTAGTTATTTAGTTATTTAGTTATTTAGTTATTTAGTTATTTAGTTATTTAGTTATTTAGTTATTTAGTTATTTAGTTATTTAGTTATTTAGTTATTTAGTTATTTAGTTATTTAGTTATTTAGTTATTTAGTTATTTAGTTATTTAGTTATTTAGTTATTTAGTTATTTAGTTATTTAGTTATTTAGTTATTTAGTTATTTAGTTATTTAGTTATTTAGTTATTTAGTTATTTAGTTATTTAGTTATTTAGTTATTTAGTTATTTAGTTATTTAGTTATTTAGTTATTTAGTTATTTAGTTATTTAGTTATTTAGTTATTTAGTTATTTAGTTATTTAGTAGTTATTTAGTTATTTAGTTATTTAGTTATTTAGTTATTTAGTTATTTAGTTATTTAGTTATTTAGTTATTTAGTTATTTAGTTATTTAGTTATTTAGTTATTTAGTTATTTAGTTATTTAGTTATTAGTTATTTAGTTATTTAGTTATTTAGTTATTTAGTTATTTAGTTATTTAGTTATTTAGTTATTTAGTTATTTAGTTATTTAGTTATTTAGTTATTTAGTTATTTAGTTATTTAGTTATTTAGTTATTTAGTTATTTAGTTATTTAGTTATTTAGTTATTTAGTTATTTAGTTATTTAGTTATTTAGTTATTTAGTTATTTAGTTATTTAGTTATTTAGTTATTTAGTTATTTAGTTATTTAGTTATTTAGTTATTTAGTTATTTAGTTATTTAGTTATTTAGTTATTTAGTTATTTAGTTATTTAGTTATTTAGTTATTTAGTTATTTAGTTATTTAGTTATTTAGTTATTTAGTTATTTAGTTATTTAGTTATTTAGTTATTTAGTTATTTAGTTATTTAGTTATTTAGTTATTTAGTTATTTAGTTATTTAGTTATTTAGTTATTTAGTTATTTAGTTATTTAGTTATTTAGTTATTTAGTTATTTAGTTATTTAGTTATTTAGTTATTTAGTTATTTAGTTATTTAGTTATTTAGTTATTTAGTTATTTAGTTATTTAGTTATTTAGTTATTTAGTTATTTAGTTATTTAGTTATTTAGTTATTTAGTTATTTAGTTATTTAGTTATTTAGTTATTTAGTTATTTAGTTATTTAGTTATTTAGTTATTTAGTTATTTAGTTATTTAGTTATTTAGTTATTTAGTTATTTAGTTATTTAGTTATTTAGTTATTTAGTTATTTAGTTATTTAGTTATTTAGTTATTTAGTTATTTAGTTATTTAGTTATTTAGTTATTTAGTTATTTAGTTATTTAGTTATTTAGTTATTTAGTTATTTAGTTATTTAGTTATTTAGTTATTTAGTTATTTAGTTATTTAGTTATTTAGTTATTTAGTTATTTAGTTATTTAGTTATTTAGTTATTTAGTTATTTAGTTATTTAGTTATTTAGTTATTTAGTTATTTAGTTATTTAGTTATTTAGTTATTTAGTTATTTAGTTATTTAGTTATTTAGTTATTTAGTTATTTAGTTATTTAGTTATTTAGTTATTTAGTTATTTAGTTATTTAGTTATTTAGTTATTTAGTTATTTAGTTATTTAGTTATTTAGTTATTTAGTTATTTAGTTATTTAGTTATTTAGTTATTTAGTTATTTAGTTATTTAGTTATTTAGTTATTTAGTTATTTAGTTATTTAGTTATTTAGTTATTTAGTTATTTAGTTATTTAGTTATTTAGTTATTTAGTTATTTAGTTATTTAGTTATTTAGTTATTTAGTTATTTAGTTATTTAGTTATTTAGTTATTTAGTTATTTAGTTATTTAGTTATTTAGTTATTTAGTTATTTAGTTATTTAGTTATTTAGTTATTTAGTTATTTAGTTATTTAGTTATTTAGTTATTTAGTTATTTAGTTATTTAGTTATTTAGTTATTTAGTTATTTAGTTATTTAGTTATTTAGTTATTTAGTTATTTAGTTATTTAGTTATTTAGTTATTTAGTTATTTAGTTATTTAGTTATTTAGTTATTTAGTTATTTAGTTATTTAGTTATTTAGTTATTTAGTTATTTAGTTATTTAGTTATTTAGTTATTTAGTTATTTAGTTATTTAGTTATTTAGTTATTTAGTTATTTAGTTATTTAGTTATTTAGTTATTTAGTTATTTAGTTATTTAGTTATTTAGTTATTTAGTTATTTAGTTATTTAGTTATTTAGTTATTTAGTTATTTAGTTATTTAGTTATTTAGTTATTTAGTTATTTAGTTATTTAGTTATTTAGTTATTTAGTTATTTAGTTATTTAGTTATTTAGTTATTTAGTTATTTAGTTATTTAGTTATTTAGTTATTTAGTTATTTAGTTATTTAGTTATTTAGTTATTTAGTTATTTAGTTATTTAGTTATTTAGTTATTTAGTTATTTAGTTATTTAGTTATTTAGTTATTTAGTTATTTAGTTATTTAGTTATTTAGTTATTTAGTTATTTAGTTATTTAGTTATTTAGTTATTTAGTTATTTAGTTATTATTTAGTTATTTAGTTATTTAGTTATTTAGTTATTTAGTTATTTAGTTATTTAGTTATTTAGTTATTTAGTTATTTAGTTATTTAGTTATTTAGTTATTTAGTTATTTAGTTATTTAGTTATTTAGTTATTTAGTTATTTAGTTATTTAGTTATTTAGTTATTTAGTTATTTAGTTATTTAGTTATTTAGTTATTTAGTTATTTAGTTATTTAGTTATTTAGTTATTTAGTTATTTAGTTATTTAGTTATTTAGTTATTTAGTTATTTAGTTATTTAGTTATTTAGTTATTTAGTTATTTAGTTATTTAGTTATTTAGTTATTTAGTTATTTAGTTATTTAGTTATTTAGTTATTTAGTTATTTAGTTATTTAGTTATTTAGTTATTTAGTTATTTAGTTATTTAGTTATTTAGTTATTTAGTTATTTAGTTATTTAGTTATTTAGTTATTTAGTTATTTAGTTATTTAGTTATTTAGTTATTTAGTTATTTAGTTATTTAGTTATTTAGTTATTTAGTTATTTAGTTATTTAGTTATTTAGTTATTTAGTTATTTAGTTATTTAGTTATTTAGTTATTTAGTTATTTAGTTATTTAGTTATTTAGTTATTTAGTTATTTAGTTATTTAGTTATTTAGTTATTTAGTTATTTAGTTATTTAGTTATTTAGTTATTTAGTTATTTAGTTATTTAGTTATTTAGTTATTTAGTTATTTAGTTATTTAGTTATTTAGTTATTTAGTTATTTAGTTATTTAGTTATTTAGTTATTTAGTTATTTAGTTATTTAGTTATTTAGTTATTTAGTTATTTAGTTATTTAGTTATTTAGTTATTTAGTTATTTAGTTATTTAGTTATTTAGTTATTTAGTTATTTAGTTATTTAGTTATTTAGTTATTTAGTTATTTAGTTATTTAGTTATTTAGTTATTTAGTTATTTAGTTATTTAGTTATTTAGTTATTTAGTTATTTAGTTATTTAGTTATTTAGTTATTTAGTTATTTAGTTATTTAGTTATTTAGTTATTTAGTTATTTAGTTATTTAGTTATTTAGTTATTTAGTTATTTAGTTATTTAGTTATTTAGTTATTTAGTTATTTAGTTATTTAGTTATTTAGTTATTTAGTTATTTAGTTATTTAGTTATTTAGTTATTTAGTTATTTAGTTATTTAGTTATTTAGTTATTTAGTTATTTAGTTATTTAGTTATTTAGTTATTTAGTTATTTAGTTATTTAGTTATTTAGTTATTTAGTTATTTAGTTATTTAGTTATTTAGTTATTTAGTTATTTAGTTATTTAGTTATTTAGTTATTTAGTTATTTAGTTATTTAGTTATTTAGTTATTTAGTTATTTAGTTATTTAGTTATTTAGTTATTTAGTTATTTAGTTATTTAGTTATTTAGTTATTTAGTTATTTAGTTATTTAGTTATTTAGTTATTTAGTTATTTAGTTATTTAGTTATTTAGTTATTTAGTTATTTAGTTATTTAGTTATTTAGTTATTTAGTTATTTAGTTATTTAGTTATTTAGTTATTTAGTTATTTAGTTATTTAGTTATTTAGTTATTTAGTTATTTAGTTATTTAGTTATTTAGTTATTTAGTTATTTAGTTATTTAGTTATTTAGTTATTTAGTTATTTAGTTATTTAGTTATTTAGTTATTTAGTTATTTAGTTATTTAGTTATTTAGTTATTTAGTTATTTAGTTATTTAGTTATTTAGTTATTTAGTTATTTAGTTATTTAGTTATTTAGTTATTTAGTTATTTAGTTATTTAGTTATTTAGTTATTTAGTTATTTAGTTATTTAGTTATTTAGTTATTTAGTTATTTAGTTATTTAGTTATTTAGTTATTTAGTTATTTAGTTATTTAGTTATTTAGTTATTTAGTTATTTAGTTATTTAGTTATTTAGTTATTTAGTTATTTAGTTATTTAGTTATTTAGTTATTTAGTTATTTAGTTATTTAGTTATTTAGTTATTTAGTTATTTAGTTATTTAGTTATTTAGTTATTTAGTTATTTAGTTATTTAGTTATTTAGTTATTTAGTTATTTAGTTATTTAGTTATTTAGTTATTTAGTTATTTAGTTATTTAGTTATTTAGTTATTTAGTTATTTAGTTATTTAGTTATTTAGTTATTTAGTTATTTAGTTATTTAGTTATTTAGTTATTTAGTTATTTAGTTATTTAGTTATTTAGTTATTTAGTTATTTAGTTATTTAGTTATTTAGTTATTTAGTTATTTAGTTATTTAGTTATTTAGTTATTTAGTTATTTAGTTATTTAGTTATTTAGTTATTTAGTTATTTAGTTATTTAGTTATTTAGTTATTTAGTTATTTAGTTATTTAGTTATTTAGTTATTTAGTTATTTAGTTATTTAGTTATTTAGTTATTTAGTTATTTAGTTATTTAGTTATTTAGTTATTTAGTTATTTAGTTATTTAGTTATTTAGTTATTTAGTTATTTAGTTATTTAGTTATTTAGTTATTTAGTTATTTAGTTATTTAGTTATTTAGTTATTTAGTTATTTAGTTATTTAGTTATTTAGTTATTTAGTTATTTAGTTATTTAGTTATTTAGTTATTTAGTTATTTAGTTATTTAGTTATTTAGTTATTTAGTTATTTAGTTATTTAGTTATTTAGTTATTTAGTTATTTAGTTATTTAGTTATTTAGTTATTTAGTTATTTAGTTATTTAGTTATTTAGTTATTTAGTTATTTAGTTATTTAGTTATTTAGTTATTTAGTTATTTAGTTATTTAGTTATTTAGTTATTTAGTTATTTAGTTATTTAGTTATTTAGTTATTTAGTTATTTAGTTATTTAGTTATTTAGTTATTTAGTTATTTAGTTATTTAGTTATTTAGTTATTTAGTTATTTAGTTATTTAGTTATTTAGTTATTTAGTTATTTAGTTATTTAGTTATTTAGTTATTTAGTTATTTAGTTATTTAGTTATTTAGTTATTTAGTTATTTAGTTATTTAGTTATTTAGTTATTTAGTTATTTAGTTATTTAGTTATTTAGTTATTTAGTTATTTAGTTATTTAGTTATTTAGTTATTTAGTTATTTAGTTATTTAGTTATTTAGTTATTTAGTTATTTAGTTATTTAGTTATTTAGTTATTTAGTTATTTAGTTATTTAGTTATTTAGTTATTTAGTTATTTAGTTATTTAGTTATTTAGTTATTTAGTTATTTAGTTATTTAGTTATTTAGTTATTTAGTTATTTAGTTATTTAGTTATTTAGTTATTTAGTTATTTAGTTATTTAGTTATTTAGTTATTTAGTTATTTAGTTATTTAGTTATTTAGTTATTTAGTTATTTAGTTATTTAGTTATTTAGTTATTTAGTTATTTAGTTATTTAGTTATTTAGTTATTTAGTTATTTAGTTATTTAGTTATTTAGTTATTTAGTTATTTAGTTATTTAGTTATTTAGTTATTTAGTTATTTAGTTATTTAGTTATTTAGTTATTTAGTTATTTAGTTATTTAGTTATTTAGTTATTTAGTTATTTAGTTATTTAGTTATTTAGTTATTTAGTTATTTAGTTATTTAGTTATTTAGTTATTTAGTTATTTAGTTATTTAGTTATTTAGTTATTTAGTTATTTAGTTATTTAGTTATTTAGTTATTTAGTTATTTAGTTATTTAGTTATTTAGTTATTTAGTTATTTAGTTATTTAGTTATTTAGTTATTTAGTTATTTAGTTATTTAGTTATTTAGTTATTTAGTTATTTAGTTATTTAGTTATTTAGTTATTTAGTTATTTAGTTATTTAGTTATTTAGTTATTTAGTTATTTAGTTATTTAGTTATTTAGTTATTTAGTTATTTAGTTATTTAGTTATTTAGTTATTTAGTTATTTAGTTATTTAGTTATTTAGTTATTTAGTTATTTAGTTATTTAGTTATTTAGTTATTTAGTTATTTAGTTATTTAGTTATTTAGTTATTTAGTTATTTAGTTATTTAGTTATTTAGTTATTTAGTTATTTAGTTATTTAGTTATTTAGTTATTTAGTTATTTAGTTATTTAGTTATTTAGTTATTTAGTTATTTAGTTATTTAGTTATTTAGTTATTTAGTTATTTAGTTATTTAGTTATTTAGTTATTTAGTTATTTAGTTATTTAGTTATTTAGTTATTTAGTTATTTAGTTATTTAGTTATTTAGTTATTTAGTTATTTAGTTATTTAGTTATTTAGTTATTTAGTTATTTAGTTATTTAGTTATTTAGTTATTTAGTTATTTAGTTATTTAGTTATTTAGTTATTTAGTTATTTAGTTATTTAGTTATTTAGTTATTTAGTTATTTAGTTATTTAGTTATTTAGTTATTTAGTTATTTAGTTATTTAGTTATTTAGTTATTTAGTTATTTAGTTATTTAGTTATTTAGTTATTTAGTTATTTAGTTATTTAGTTATTTAGTTATTTAGTTATTTAGTTATTTAGTTATTTAGTTATTTAGTTATTTAGTTATTTAGTTATTTAGTTATTTAGTTATTTAGTTATTTAGTTATTTAGTTATTTAGTTATTTAGTTATTTAGTTATTTAGTTATTTAGTTATTTAGTTATTTAGTTATTTAGTTATTTAGTTATTTAGTTATTTAGTTATTTAGTTATTTAGTTATTTAGTTATTTAGTTATTTAGTTATTTAGTTATTTAGTTATTTAGTTATTTAGTTATTTAGTTATTTAGTTATTTAGTTATTTAGTTATTTAGTTATTTAGTTATTTAGTTATTTAGTTATTTAGTTATTTAGTTATTTAGTTATTTAGTTATTTAGTTATTTAGTTATTTAGTTATTTAGTTATTTAGTTATTTAGTTATTTAGTTATTTAGTTATTTAGTTATTTAGTTATTTAGTTATTTAGTTATTTAGTTATTTAGTTATTTAGTTATTTAGTTATTTAGTTATTTAGTTATTTAGTTATTTAGTTATTTAGTTATTTAGTTATTTAGTTATTTAGTTATTTAGTTATTTAGTTATTTAGTTATTTAGTTATTTAGTTATTTAGTTATTTAGTTATTTAGTTATTTAGTTATTTAGTTATTTAGTTATTTAGTTATTTAGTTATTTAGTTATTTAGTTATTTAGTTATTTAGTTATTTAGTTATTTAGTTATTTAGTTATTTAGTTATTTAGTTATTTAGTTATTTAGTTATTTAGTTATTTAGTTATTTAGTTATTTAGTTATTTAGTTATTTAGTTATTTAGTTATTTAGTTATTTAGTTATTTAGTTATTTAGTTATTTAGTTATTTAGTTATTTAGTTATTTAGTTATTTAGTTATTTAGTTATTTAGTTATTTAGTTATTTAGTTATTTAGTTATTTAGTTATTTAGTTATTTAGTTATTTAGTTATTTAGTTATTTAGTTATTTAGTTATTTAGTTATTTAGTTATTTAGTTATTTAGTTATTTAGTTATTTAGTTATTTAGTTATTTAGTTATTTAGTTATTTAGTTATTTAGTTATTTAGTTATTTAGTTATTTAGTTATTTAGTTATTTAGTTATTTAGTTATTTAGTTATTTAGTTATTTAGTTATTTAGTTATTTAGTTATTTAGTTATTTAGTTATTTAGTTATTTAGTTATTTAGTTATTTAGTTATTTAGTTATTTAGTTATTTAGTTATTTAGTTATTTAGTTATTTAGTTATTTAGTTATTTAGTTATTTAGTTATTTAGTTATTTAGTTATTTAGTTATTTAGTTATTTAGTTATTTAGTTATTTAGTTATTTAGTTATTTAGTTATTTAGTTATTTAGTTATTTAGTTATTTAGTTATTTAGTTATTTAGTTATTTAGTTATTTAGTTATTTAGTTATTTAGTTATTTAGTTATTTAGTTATTTAGTTATTTAGTTATTTAGTTATTTAGTTATTTAGTTATTTAGTTATTTAGTTATTTAGTTATTTAGTTATTTAGTTATTTAGTTATTTAGTTATTTAGTTATTTAGTTATTTAGTTATTTAGTTATTTAGTTATTTAGTTATTTAGTTATTTAGTTATTTAGTTATTTAGTTATTTAGTTATTTAGTTATTTAGTTATTTAGTTATTTAGTTATTTAGTTATTTAGTTATTTAGTTATTTAGTTATTTAGTTATTTAGTTATTTAGTTATTTAGTTATTTAGTTATTTAGTTATTTAGTTATTTAGTTATTTAGTTATTTAGTTATTTAGTTATTTAGTTATTTAGTTATTTAGTTATTTAGTTATTTAGTTATTTAGTTATTTAGTTATTTAGTTATTTAGTTATTTAGTTATTTAGTTATTTAGTTATTTAGTTATTTAGTTATTTAGTTATTTAGTTATTTAGTTATTTAGTTATTTAGTTATTTAGTTATTTAGTTATTTAGTTATTTAGTTATTTAGTTATTTAGTTATTTAGTTATTTAGTTATTTAGTTATTTAGTTATTTAGTTATTTAGTTATTTAGTTATTTAGTTATTTAGTTATTTAGTTATTTAGTTATTTAGTTATTTAGTTATTTAGTTATTTAGTTATTTAGTTATTTAGTTATTTAGTTATTTAGTTATTTAGTTATTTAGTTATTTAGTTATTTAGTTATTTAGTTATTTAGTTATTTAGTTATTTAGTTATTTAGTTATTTAGTTATTTAGTTATTTAGTTATTTAGTTATTTAGTTATTTAGTTATTTAGTTATTTAGTTATTTAGTTATTTAGTTATTTAGTTATTTAGTTATTTAGTTATTTAGTTATTTAGTTATTTAGTTATTTAGTTATTTAGTTATTTAGTTATTTAGTTATTTAGTTATTTAGTTATTTAGTTATTTAGTTATTTAGTTATTTAGTTATTTAGTTATTTAGTTATTTAGTTATTTAGTTATTTAGTTATTTAGTTATTTAGTTATTTAGTTATTTAGTTATTTAGTTATTTAGTTATTTAGTTATTTAGTTATTTAGTTATTTAGTTATTTAGTTATTTAGTTATTTAGTTATTTAGTTATTTAGTTATTTAGTTATTTAGTTATTTAGTTATTTAGTTATTTAGTTATTTAGTTATTTAGTTATTTAGTTATTTAGTTATTTAGTTATTTAGTTATTTAGTTATTTAGTTATTTAGTTATTTAGTTATTTAGTTATTTAGTTATTTAGTTATTTAGTTATTTAGTTATTTAGTTATTTAGTTATTTAGTTATTTAGTTATTTAGTTATTTAGTTATTTAGTTATTTAGTTATTTAGTTATTTAGTTATTTAGTTATTTAGTTATTTAGTTATTTAGTTATTTAGTTATTTAGTTATTTAGTTATTTAGTTATTTAGTTATTTAGTTATTTAGTTATTTAGTTATTTAGTTATTTAGTTATTTAGTTATTTAGTTATTTAGTTATTTAGTTATTTAGTTATTTAGTTATTTAGTTATTTAGTTATTTAGTTATTTAGTTATTTAGTTATTTAGTTATTTAGTTATTTAGTTATTTAGTTATTTAGTTATTTAGTTATTTAGTTATTTAGTTATTTAGTTATTTAGTTATTTAGTTATTTAGTTATTTAGTTATTTAGTTATTTAGTTATTTAGTTATTTAGTTATTTAGTTATTTAGTTATTTAGTTATTTAGTTATTTAGTTATTTAGTTATTTAGTTATTTAGTTATTTAGTTATTTAGTTATTTAGTTATTTAGTTATTTAGTTATTTAGTTATTTAGTTATTTAGTTATTTAGTTATTTAGTTATTTAGTTATTTAGTTATTTAGTTATTTAGTTATTTAGTTATTTAGTTATTTAGTTATTTAGTTATTTAGTTATTTAGTTATTTAGTTATTTAGTTATTTAGTTATTTAGTTATTTAGTTATTTAGTTATTTAGTTATTTAGTTATTTAGTTATTTAGTTATTTAGTTATTTAGTTATTTAGTTATTTAGTTATTTAGTTATTTAGTTATTTAGTTATTTAGTTATTTAGTTATTTAGTTATTTAGTTATTTAGTTATTTAGTTATTTAGTTATTTAGTTATTTAGTTATTTAGTTATTTAGTTATTTAGTTATTTAGTTATTTAGTTATTTAGTTATTTAGTTATTTAGTTATTTAGTTATTTAGTTATTTAGTTATTTAGTTATTTAGTTATTTAGTTATTTAGTTATTTAGTTATTTAGTTATTTAGTTATTTAGTTATTTAGTTATTTAGTTATTTAGTTATTTAGTTATTTAGTTATTTAGTTATTTAGTTATTTAGTTATTTAGTTATTTAGTTATTTAGTTATTTAGTTATTTAGTTATTTAGTTATTTAGTTATTTAGTTATTTAGTTATTTAGTTATTTAGTTATTTAGTTATTTAGTTATTTAGTTATTTAGTTATTTAGTTATTTAGTTATTTAGTTATTTAGTTATTTAGTTATTTAGTTATTTAGTTATTTAGTTATTTAGTTATTTAGTTATTTAGTTATTTAGTTATTTAGTTATTTAGTTATTTAGTTATTTAGTTATTTAGTTATTTAGTTATTTAGTTATTTAGTTATTTAGTTATTTAGTTATTTAGTTATTTAGTTATTTAGTTATTTAGTTATTTAGTTATTTAGTTATTTAGTTATTTAGTTATTTAGTTATTTAGTTATTTAGTTATTTAGTTATTTAGTTATTTAGTTATTTAGTTATTTAGTTATTTAGTTATTTAGTTATTTAGTTATTTAGTTATTTAGTTATTTAGTTATTTAGTTATTTAGTTATTTAGTTATTTAGTTATTTAGTTATTTAGTTATTTAGTTATTTAGTTATTTAGTTATTTAGTTATTTAGTTATTTAGTTATTTAGTTATTTAGTTATTTAGTTATTTAGTTATTTAGTTATTTAGTTATTTAGTTATTTAGTTATTTAGTTATTTAGTTATTTAGTTATTTAGTTATTTAGTTATTTAGTTATTTAGTTATTTAGTTATTTAGTTATTTAGTTATTTAGTTATTTAGTTATTTAGTTATTTAGTTATTTAGTTATTTAGTTATTTAGTTATTTAGTTATTTAGTTATTTAGTTATTTAGTTATTTAGTTATTTAGTTATTTAGTTATTTAGTTATTTAGTTATTTAGTTATTTAGTTATTTAGTTATTTAGTTATTTAGTTATTTAGTTATTTAGTTATTTAGTTATTTAGTTATTTAGTTATTTAGTTATTTAGTTATTTAGTTATTTAGTTATTTAGTTATTTAGTTATTTAGTTATTTAGTTATTTAGTTATTTAGTTATTTAGTTATTTAGTTATTTAGTTATTTAGTTATTTAGTTATTTAGTTATTTAGTTATTTAGTTATTTAGTTATTTAGTTATTTAGTTATTTAGTTATTTAGTTATTTAGTTATTTAGTTATTTAGTTATTTAGTTATTTAGTTATTTAGTTATTTAGTTATTTAGTTATTTAGTTATTTAGTTATTTAGTTATTTAGTTATTTAGTTATTTAGTTATTTAGTTATTTAGTTATTTAGTTATTTAGTTATTTAGTTATTTAGTTATTTAGTTATTTAGTTATTTAGTTATTTAGTTATTTAGTTATTTAGTTATTTAGTTATTTAGTTATTTAGTTATTTAGTTATTTAGTTATTTAGTTATTTAGTTATTTAGTTATTTAGTTATTTAGTTATTTAGTTATTTAGTTATTTAGTTATTTAGTTATTTAGTTATTTAGTTATTTAGTTATTTAGTTATTTAGTTATTTAGTTATTTAGTTATTTAGTTATTTAGTTATTTAGTTATTTAGTTATTTAGTTATTTAGTTATTTAGTTATTTAGTTATTTAGTTATTTAGTTATTTAGTTATTTAGTTATTTAGTTATTTAGTTATTTAGTTATTTAGTTATTTAGTTATTTAGTTATTTAGTTATTTAGTTATTTAGTTATTTAGTTATTTAGTTATTTAGTTATTTAGTTATTTAGTTATTTAGTTATTTAGTTATTTAGTTATTTAGTTATTTAGTTATTTAGTTATTTAGTTATTTAGTTATTTAGTTATTTAGTTATTTAGTTATTTAGTTATTTAGTTATTTAGTTATTTAGTTATTTAGTTATTTAGTTATTTAGTTATTTAGTTATTTAGTTATTTAGTTATTTAGTTATTTAGTTATTTAGTTATTTAGTTATTTAGTTATTTAGTTATTTAGTTATTTAGTTATTTAGTTATTTAGTTATTTAGTTATTTAGTTATTTAGTTATTTAGTTATTTAGTTATTTAGTTATTTAGTTATTTAGTTATTTAGTTATTTAGTTATTTAGTTATTTAGTTATTTAGTTATTTAGTTATTTAGTTATTTAGTTATTTAGTTATTTAGTTATTTAGTTATTTAGTTATTTAGTTATTTAGTTATTTAGTTATTTAGTTATTTAGTTATTTAGTTATTTAGTTATTTAGTTATTTAGTTATTTAGTTATTTAGTTATTTAGTTATTTAGTTATTTAGTTATTTAGTTATTTAGTTATTTAGTTATTTAGTTATTTAGTTATTTAGTTATTTAGTTATTTAGTTATTTAGTTATTTAGTTATTTAGTTATTTAGTTATTTAGTTATTTAGTTATTTAGTTATTTAGTTATTTAGTTATTTAGTTATTTAGTTATTTAGTTATTTAGTTATTTAGTTATTTAGTTATTTAGTTATTTAGTTATTTAGTTATTTAGTTATTTAGTTATTTAGTTATTTAGTTATTTAGTTATTTAGTTATTTAGTTATTTAGTTATTTAGTTATTTAGTTATTTAGTTATTTAGTTATTTAGTTATTTAGTTATTTAGTTATTTAGTTATTTAGTTATTTAGTTATTTAGTTATTTAGTTATTTAGTTATTTAGTTATTTAGTTATTTAGTTATTTAGTTATTTAGTTATTTAGTTATTTAGTTATTTAGTTATTTAGTTATTTAGTTATTTAGTTATTTAGTTATTTAGTTATTTAGTTATTTAGTTATTTAGTTATTTAGTTATTTAGTTATTTAGTTATTTAGTTATTTAGTTATTTAGTTATTTAGTTATTTAGTTATTTAGTTATTTAGTTATTTAGTTATTTAGTTATTTAGTTATTTAGTTATTTAGTTATTTAGTTATTTAGTTATTTAGTTATTTAGTTATTTAGTTATTTAGTTATTTAGTTATTTAGTTATTTAGTTATTTAGTTATTTAGTTATTTAGTTATTTAGTTATTTAGTTATTTAGTTATTTAGTTATTTAGTTATTTAGTTATTTAGTTATTTAGTTATTTAGTTATTTAGTTATTTAGTTATTTAGTTATTTAGTTATTTAGTTATTTAGTTATTTAGTTATTTAGTTATTTAGTTATTTAGTTATTTAGTTATTTAGTTATTTAGTTATTTAGTTATTTAGTTATTTAGTTATTTAGTTATTTAGTTATTTAGTTATTTAGTTATTTAGTTATTTAGTTATTTAGTTATTTAGTTATTTAGTTATTTAGTTATTTAGTTATTTAGTTATTTAGTTATTTAGTTATTTAGTTATTTAGTTATTTAGTTATTTAGTTATTTAGTTATTTAGTTATTTAGTTATTTAGTTATTTAGTTATTTAGTTATTTAGTTATTTAGTTATTTAGTTATTTAGTTATTTAGTTATTTAGTTATTTAGTTATTTAGTTATTTAGTTATTTAGTTATTTAGTTATTTAGTTATTTAGTTATTTAGTTATTTAGTTATTTAGTTATTTAGTTATTTAGTTATTTAGTTATTTAGTTATTTAGTTATTTAGTTATTTAGTTATTTAGTTATTTAGTTATTTAGTTATTTAGTTATTTAGTTATTTAGTTATTTAGTTATTTAGTTATTTAGTTATTTAGTTATTTAGTTATTTAGTTATTTAGTTATTTAGTTATTTAGTTATTTAGTTATTTAGTTATTTAGTTATTTAGTTATTTAGTTATTTAGTTATTTAGTTATTTAGTTATTTAGTTATTTAGTTATTTAGTTATTTAGTTATTTAGTTATTTAGTTATTTAGTTATTTAGTTATTTAGTTATTTAGTTATTTAGTTATTTAGTTATTTAGTTATTTAGTTATTTAGTTATTTAGTTATTTAGTTATTTAGTTATTTAGTTATTTAGTTATTTAGTTATTTAGTTATTTAGTTATTTAGTTATTTAGTTATTTAGTTATTTAGTTATTTAGTTATTTAGTTATTTAGTTATTTAGTTATTTAGTTATTTAGTTATTTAGTTATTTAGTTATTTAGTTATTTAGTTATTTAGTTATTTAGTTATTTAGTTATTTAGTTATTTAGTTATTTAGTTATTTAGTTATTTAGTTATTTAGTTATTTAGTTATTTAGTTATTTAGTTATTTAGTTATTTAGTTATTTAGTTATTTAGTTATTTAGTTATTTAGTTATTTAGTTATTTAGTTATTTAGTTATTTAGTTATTTAGTTATTTAGTTATTTAGTTATTTAGTTATTTAGTTATTTAGTTATTTAGTTATTTAGTTATTTAGTTATTTAGTTATTTAGTTATTTAGTTATTTAGTTATTTAGTTATTTAGTTATTTAGTTATTTAGTTATTTAGTTATTTAGTTATTTAGTTATTTAGTTATTTAGTTATTTAGTTATTTAGTTATTTAGTTATTTAGTTATTTAGTTATTTAGTTATTTAGTTATTTAGTTATTTAGTTATTTAGTTATTTAGTTATTTAGTTATTTAGTTATTTAGTTATTTAGTTATTTAGTTATTTAGTTATTTAGTTATTTAGTTATTTAGTTATTTAGTTATTTAGTTATTTAGTTATTTAGTTATTTAGTTATTTAGTTATTTAGTTATTTAGTTATTTAGTTATTTAGTTATTTAGTTATTTAGTTATTTAGTTATTTAGTTATTTAGTTATTTAGTTATTTAGTTATTTAGTTATTTAGTTATTTAGTTATTTAGTTATTTAGTTATTTAGTTATTTAGTTATTTAGTTATTTAGTTATTTAGTTATTTAGTTATTTAGTTATTTAGTTATTTAGTTATTTAGTTATTTAGTTATTTAGTTATTTAGTTATTTAGTTATTTAGTTATTTAGTTATTTAGTTATTTAGTTATTTAGTTATTTAGTTATTTAGTTATTTAGTTATTTAGTTATTTAGTTATTTAGTTATTTAGTTATTTAGTTATTTAGTTATTTAGTTATTTAGTTATTTAGTTATTTAGTTATTTAGTTATTTAGTTATTTAGTTATTTAGTTATTTAGTTATTTAGTTATTTAGTTATTTAGTTATTTAGTTATTTAGTTATTTAGTTATTTAGTTATTTAGTTATTTAGTTATTTAGTTATTTAGTTATTTAGTTATTTAGTTATTTAGTTATTTAGTTATTTAGTTATTTAGTTATTTAGTTATTTAGTTATTTAGTTATTTAGTTATTTAGTTATTTAGTTATTTAGTTATTTAGTTATTTAGTTATTTAGTTATTTAGTTATTTAGTTATTTAGTTATTTAGTTATTTAGTTATTTAGTTATTTAGTTATTTAGTTATTTAGTTATTTAGTTATTTAGTTATTTAGTTATTTAGTTATTTAGTTATTTAGTTATTTAGTTATTTAGTTATTTAGTTATTTAGTTATTTAGTTATTTAGTTATTTAGTTATTTAGTTATTTAGTTATTTAGTTATTTAGTTATTTAGTTATTTAGTTATTTAGTTATTTAGTTATTTAGTTATTTAGTTATTTAGTTATTTAGTTATTTAGTTATTTAGTTATTTAGTTATTTAGTTATTTAGTTATTTAGTTATTTAGTTATTTAGTTATTTAGTTATTTAGTTATTTAGTTATTTAGTTATTTAGTTATTTAGTTATTTAGTTATTTAGTTATTTAGTTATTTAGTTATTTAGTTATTTAGTTATTTAGTTATTTAGTTATTTAGTTATTTAGTTATTTAGTTATTTAGTTATTTAGTTATTTAGTTATTTAGTTATTTAGTTATTTAGTTATTTAGTTATTTAGTTATTTAGTTATTTAGTTATTTAGTTATTTAGTTATTTAGTTATTTAGTTATTTAGTTATTTAGTTATTTAGTTATTTAGTTATTTAGTTATTTAGTTATTTAGTTATTTAGTTATTTAGTTATTTAGTTATTTAGTTATTTAGTTATTTAGTTATTTAGTTATTTAGTTATTTAGTTATTTAGTTATTTAGTTATTTAGTTATTTAGTTATTTAGTTATTTAGTTATTTAGTTATTTAGTTATTTAGTTATTTAGTTATTTAGTTATTTAGTTATTTAGTTATTTAGTTATTTAGTTATTTAGTTATTTAGTTATTTAGTTATTTAGTTATTTAGTTATTTAGTTATTTAGTTATTTAGTTATTTAGTTATTTAGTTATTTAGTTATTTAGTTATTTAGTTATTTAGTTATTTAGTTATTTAGTTATTTAGTTATTTAGTTATTTAGTTATTTAGTTATTTAGTTATTTAGTTATTTAGTTATTTAGTTATTTAGTTATTTAGTTATTTAGTTATTTAGTTATTTAGTTATTTAGTTATTTAGTTATTTAGTTATTTAGTTATTTAGTTATTTAGTTATTTAGTTATTTAGTTATTTAGTTATTTAGTTATTTAGTTATTTAGTTATTTAGTTATTTAGTTATTTAGTTATTTAGTTATTTAGTTATTTAGTTATTTAGTTATTTAGTTATTTAGTTATTTAGTTATTTAGTTATTTAGTTATTTAGTTATTTAGTTATTTAGTTATTTAGTTATTTAGTTATTTAGTTATTTAGTTATTTAGTTATTTAGTTATTTAGTTATTTAGTTATTTAGTTATTTAGTTATTTAGTTATTTAGTTATTTAGTTATTTAGTTATTTAGTTATTTAGTTATTTAGTTATTTAGTTATTTAGTTATTTAGTTATTTAGTTATTTAGTTATTTAGTTATTTAGTTATTTAGTTATTTAGTTATTTAGTTATTTAGTTATTTAGTTATTTAGTTATTTAGTTATTTAGTTATTTAGTTATTTAGTTATTTAGTTATTTAGTTATTTAGTTATTTAGTTATTTAGTTATTTAGTTATTTAGTTATTTAGTTATTTAGTTATTTAGTTATTTAGTTATTTAGTTATTTAGTTATTTAGTTATTTAGTTATTTAGTTATTTAGTTATTTAGTTATTTAGTTATTTAGTTATTTAGTTATTTAGTTATTTAGTTATTTAGTTATTTAGTTATTTAGTTATTTAGTTATTTAGTTATTTAGTTATTTAGTTATTTAGTTATTTAGTTATTTAGTTATTTAGTTATTTAGTTATTTAGTTATTTAGTTATTTAGTTATTTAGTTATTTAGTTATTTAGTTATTTAGTTATTTAGTTATTTAGTTATTTAGTTATTTAGTTATTTAGTTATTTAGTTATTTAGTTATTTAGTTATTTAGTTATTTAGTTATTTAGTTATTTAGTTATTTAGTTATTTAGTTATTTAGTTATTTAGTTATTTAGTTATTTAGTTATTTAGTTATTTAGTTATTTAGTTATTTAGTTATTTAGTTATTTAGTTATTTAGTTATTTAGTTATTTAGTTATTTAGTTATTTAGTTATTTAGTTATTTAGTTATTTAGTTATTTAGTTATTTAGTTATTTAGTTATTTAGTTATTTAGTTATTTAGTTATTTAGTTATTTAGTTATTTAGTTATTTAGTTATTTAGTTATTTAGTTATTTAGTTATTTAGTTATTTAGTTATTTAGTTATTTAGTTATTTAGTTATTTAGTTATTTAGTTATTTAGTTATTTAGTTATTTAGTTATTTAGTTATTTAGTTATTTAGTTATTTAGTTATTTAGTTATTTAGTTATTTAGTTATTTAGTTATTTAGTTATTTAGTTATTTAGTTATTTAGTTATTTAGTTATTTAGTTATTTAGTTATTTAGTTATTTAGTTATTTAGTTATTTAGTTATTTAGTTATTTAGTTATTTAGTTATTTAGTTATTTAGTTATTTAGTTATTTAGTTATTTAGTTATTTAGTTATTTAGTTATTTAGTTATTTAGTTATTTAGTTATTTAGTTATTTAGTTATTTAGTTATTTAGTTATTTAGTTATTTAGTTATTTAGTTATTTAGTTATTTAGTTATTTAGTTATTTAGTTATTTAGTTATTTAGTTATTTAGTTATTTAGTTATTTAGTTATTTAGTTATTTAGTTATTTAGTTATTTAGTTATTTAGTTATTTAGTTATTTAGTTATTTAGTTATTTAGTTATTTAGTTATTTAGTTATTTAGTTATTTAGTTATTTAGTTATTTAGTTATTTAGTTAGTTATTTAGTTATTTAGTTATTTAGTTATTTAGTTATTCAGTTATTTAGTTATTTAGTTATTTAGTTATTTAGTTATTTAGTTATTTAGTTATTTAGTTATTTAGTTATTTAGTTATTTAGTTATTTAGTTATTTAGTTATTTAGTTATTTAGTTATTTAGTTATTTAGTTATTTAGTTATTTAGTTATTTAGTTATTTAGTTATTTAGTTATTTAGTTATTTAGTTATTTAGTTATTTAGTTATTTAGTTATTTAGTTATTTAGTTATTTAGTTATTTAGTTATTTAGTTATTTAGTTATTTAGTTATTTAGTTATTTAGTTATTTAGTTATTTAGTTATTTAGTTATTTAGTTATTTAGTTATTTAGTTATTTAGTTATTTAGTTATTTAGTTATTTAGTTATTTAGTTATTTAGTTATTTAGTTATTTAGTTATTTAGTTATTTAGTTATTTAGTTATTTAGTTATTTAGTTATTTAGTTATTTAGTTATTTAGTTATTTAGTTATTTAGTTATTTAGTTATTTAGTTATTTAGTTATTTAGTTATTTAGTTATTTAGTTATTTAGTTATTTAGTTATTTAGTTATTTAGTTATTTAGTTATTTAGTTATTTAGTTATTTAGTTATTTAGTTATTTAGTTATTTAGTTATTTAGTTATTTAGTTATTTAGTTATTTAGTTATTTAGTTATTTAGTTATTTAGTTATTTAGTTATTTAGTTATTTAGTTATTTAGTTATTTAGTTATTTAGTTATTTAGTTATTTAGTTATTTAGTTATTTAGTTATTTAGTTATTTAGTTATTTAGTTATTTAGTTATTTAGTTATTTAGTTATTTAGTTATTTAGTTATTTAGTTATTTAGTTATTTAGTTATTTAGTTATTTAGTTATTTAGTTATTTAGTTATTTAGTTATTTAGTTATTTAGTTATTTAGTTATTTAGTTATTTAGTTATTTAGTTATTTAGTTATTTAGTTATTTAGTTATTTAGTTATTTAGTTATTTAGTTATTTAGTTATTTAGTTATTTAGTTATTTAGTTATTTAGTTATTTAGTTATTTAGTTATTTAGTTATTTAGTTATTTAGTTATTTAGTTATTTAGTTATTTAGTTATTTAGTTATTTAGTTATTTAGTTATTTAGTTATTTAGTTATTTAGTTATTTAGTTATTTAGTTATTTAGTTATTTAGTTATTTAGTTATTTAGTTATTTAGTTATTTAGTTATTTAGTTATTTAGTTATTTAGTTATTTAGTTATTTAGTTATTTAGTTATTTAGTTATTTAGTTATTTAGTTATTTAGTTATTTAGTTATTTAGTTATTTAGTTATTTAGTTATTTAGTTATTTAGTTATTTAGTTATTTAGTTATTTAGTTATTTAGTTATTTAGTTATTTAGTTATTTAGTTATTTAGTTATTTAGTTATTTAGTTATTTAGTTATTTAGTTATTTAGTTATTTAGTTATTTAGTTATTTAGTTATTTAG
This sequence comes from Nebria salina, assembly GCA_944039245.1. Taxonomy (NCBI): domain Eukaryota; kingdom Metazoa; phylum Arthropoda; class Insecta; order Coleoptera; family Carabidae; genus Nebria; species Nebria salina. The sequence goes on from OX063288.1 coordinate 8,345,308, forward strand.
TTATTTAGTTATTTAGTTATTTAGTTATTTAGTTATTTAGTTATTTAGTTATTTAGTTATTTAGTTATTTAGTTATTTAGTTATTTAGTTATTTAGTTATTTAGTTATTTAGTTATTTAGTTATTTAGTTATTTAGTTATTTAGTTATTTAGTTATTTAGTTATTTAGTTATTTAGTTATTTAGTTATTTAGTTATTTAGTTATTTAGTTATTTAGTTATTTAGTTATTTAGTTATTTAGTTATTTAGTTATTTAGTTATTTAGTTATTTAGTTATTTAGTTATTTAGTTATTTAGTTATTTAGTTATTTAGTTATTTAGTTATTTAGTTATTTAGTTATTTAGTTATTTAGTTATTTAGTTATTTAGTTATTTAGTTATTTAGTTATTTAGTTATTTAGTTATTTAGTTATTTAGTTATTTAGTTATTTAGTTATTTAGTTATTTAGTTATTTAGTTATTTAGTTATTTAGTTATTTAGTTATTTAGTTATTTAGTTATTTAGTTATTTAGTTATTTAGTTATTTAGTTATTTAGTTATTTAGTTATTTAGTTATTTAGTTATTTAGTTATTTAGTTATTTAGTTATTTAGTTATTTAGTTATTTAGTTATTTAGTTATTTAGTTATTTAGTTATTTAGTTATTTAGTTATTTAGTTATTTAGTTATTTAGTTATTTAGTTATTTAGTTATTTAGTTATTTAGTTATTTAGTTATTTAGTTATTTAGTTATTTAGTTATTTAGTTATTTAGTTATTTAGTTATTTAGTTATTTAGTTATTTAGTTATTTAGTTATTTAGTTATTTAGTTATTTAGTTATTTAGTTATTTAGTTATTTAGTTATTTAGTTATTTAGTTATTTAGTTATTTAGTTATTTAGTTATTTAGTTATTTAGTTATTTAGTTATTTAGTTATTTAGTTATTTAGTTATTTAGTTATTTAGTTATTTAGTTATTTAGTTATTTAGTTATTTAGTTATTTAGTTATTTAGTTATTTAGTTATTTAGTTATTTAGTTATTTAGTTATTTAGTTATTTAGTTATTTAGTTATTTAGTTATTTAGTTATTTAGTTATTTAGTTATTTAGTTATTTAGTTATTTAGTTATTTAGTTATTTAGTTATTTAGTTATTTAGTTATTTAGTTATTTAGTTATTTAGTTATTTAGTTATTTAGTTATTTAGTTATTTAGTTATTTAGTTATTTAGTTATTTAGTTATTTAGTTATTTAGTTATTTAGTTATTTAGTTATTTAGTTATTTAGTTATTTAGTTATTTAGTTATTTAGTTATTTAGTTATTTAGTTATTTAGTTATTTAGTTATTTAGTTATTTAGTTATTTAGTTATTTAGTTATTTAGTTATTTAGTTATTTAGTTATTTAGTTATTTAGTTATTTAGTTATTTAGTTATTTAGTTATTTAGTTATTTAGTTATTTAGTTATTTAGTTATTTAGTTATTTAGTTATTTAGTTATTTAGTTATTTAGTTATTTAGTTATTTAGTTATTTAGTTATTTAGTTATTTAGTTATTTAGTTATTTAGTTATTTAGTTATTTAGTTATTTAGTTATTTAGTTATTTAGTTATTTAGTTATTTAGTTATTTAGTTATTTAGTTATTTAGTTATTTAGTTATTTAGTTATTTAGTTATTTAGTTATTTAGTTATTTAGTTATTTAGTTATTTAGTTATTTAGTTATTTAGTTATTTAGTTATTTAGTTATTTAGTTATTTAGTTATTTAGTTATTTAGTTATTTAGTTATTTAGTTATTTAGTTATTTAGTTATTTAGTTATTTAGTTATTTAGTTATTTAGTTATTTAGTTATTTAGTTATTTAGTTATTTAGTTATTTAGTTATTTAGTTATTTAGTTATTTAGTTATTTAGTTATTTAGTTATTTAGTTATTTAGTTATTTAGTTATTTAGTTATTTAGTTATTTAGTTATTTAGTTATTTAGTTATTTAGTTATTTAGTTATTTAGTTATTTAGTTATTTAGTTATTTAGTTATTTAGTTATTTAGTTATTTAGTTATTTAGTTATTTAGTTATTTAGTTATTTAGTTATTTAGTTATTTAGTTATTTAGTTATTTAGTTATTTAGTTATTTAGTTATTTAGTTATTTAGTTATTTAGTTATTTAGTTATTTAGTTATTTAGTTATTTAGTTATTTAGTTATTTAGTTATTTAGTTATTTAGTTATTTAGTTATTTAGTTATTTAGTTATTTAGTTATTTAGTTATTTAGTTATTTAGTTATTTAGTTATTTAGTTATTTAGTTATTTAGTTATTTAGTTATTTAGTTATTTAGTTATTTAGTTATTTAGTTATTTAGTTATTTAGTTATTTAGTTATTTAGTTATTTAGTTATTTAGTTATTTAGTTATTTAGTTATTTAGTTATTTAGTTATTTAGTTATTTAGTTATTTAGTTATTTAGTTATTTAGTTATTTAGTTATTTAGTTATTTAGTTATTTAGTTATTTAGTTATTTAGTTATTTAGTTATTTAGTTATTTAGTTATTTAGTTATTTAGTTATTTAGTTATTTAGTTATTTAGTTATTTAGTTATTTAGTTATTTAGTTATTTAGTTATTTAGTTATTTAGTTATTTAGTTATTTAGTTATTTAGTTATTTAGTTATTTAGTTATTTAGTTATTTAGTTATTTAGTTATTTAGTTATTTAGTTATTTAGTTATTTAGTTATTTAGTTATTTAGTTATTTAGTTATTTAGTTATTTAGTTATTTAGTTATTTAGTTATTTAGTTATTTAGTTATTTAGTTATTTAGTTATTTAGTTATTTAGTTATTTAGTTATTTAGTTATTTAGTTATTTAGTTATTTAGTTATTTAGTTATTTAGTTATTTAGTTATTTAGTTATTTAGTTATTTAGTTATTTAGTTATTTAGTTATTTAGTTATTTAGTTATTTAGTTATTTAGTTATTTAGTTATTTAGTTATTTAGTTATTTAGTTATTTAGTTATTTAGTTATTTAGTTATTTAGTTATTTAGTTATTTAGTTATTTAGTTATTTAGTTATTTAGTTATTTAGTTATTTAGTTATTTAGTTATTTAGTTATTTAGTTATTTAGTTATTTAGTTATTTAGTTATTTAGTTATTTAGTTATTTAGTTATTTAGTTATTTAGTTATTTAGTTATTTAGTTATTTAGTTATTTAGTTATTTAGTTATTTAGTTATTTAGTTATTTAGTTATTTAGTTATTTAGTTATTTAGTTATTTAGTTATTTAGTTATTTAGTTATTTAGTTATTTAGTTATTTAGTTATTTAGTTATTTAGTTATTTAGTTATTTAGTTATTTAGTTATTTAGTTATTTAGTTATTTAGTTATTTAGTTATTTAGTTATTTAGTTATTTAGTTATTTAGTTATTTAGTTATTTAGTTATTTAGTTATTTAGTTATTTAGTTATTTAGTTATTTAGTTATTTAGTTATTTAGTTATTTAGTTATTTAGTTATTTAGTTATTTAGTTATTTAGTTATTTAGTTATTTAGTTATTTAGTTATTTAGTTATTTAGTTATTTAGTTATTTAGTTATTTAGTTATTTAGTTATTTAGTTATTTAGTTATTTAGTTATTTAGTTATTTAGTTATTTAGTTATTTAGTTATTTAGTTATTTAGTTATTTAGTTATTTAGTTATTTAGTTATTTAGTTATTTAGTTATTTAGTTATTTAGTTATTTAGTTATTTAGTTATTTAGTTATTTAGTTATTTAGTTATTTAGTTATTTAGTTATTTAGTTATTTAGTTATTTAGTTATTTAGTTATTTAGTTATTTAGTTATTTAGTTATTTAGTTATTTAGTTATTTAGTTATTTAGTTATTTAGTTATTTAGTTATTTAGTTATTTAGTTATTTAGTTATTTAGTTATTTAGTTATTTAGTTATTTAGTTATTTAGTTATTTAGTTATTTAGTTATTTAGTTATTTAGTTATTTAGTTATTTAGTTATTTAGTTATTTAGTTATTTAGTTATTTAGTTATTTAGTTATTTAGTTATTTAGTTATTTAGTTATTTAGTTATTTAGTTATTTAGTTATTTAGTTATTTAGTTATTTAGTTATTTAGTTATTTAGTTATTTAGTTATTTAGTTATTTAGTTATTTAGTTATTTAGTTATTTAGTTATTTAGTTATTTAGTTATTTAGTTATTTAGTTATTTAGTTATTTAGTTATTTAGTTATTTAGTTATTTAGTTATTTAGTTATTTAGTTATTTAGTTATTTAGTTATTTAGTTATTTAGTTATTTAGTTATTTAGTTATTTAGTTATTTAGTTATTTAGTTATTTAGTTATTTAGTTATTTAGTTATTTAGTTATTTAGTTATTTAGTTATTTAGTTATTTAGTTATTTAGTTATTTAGTTATTTAGTTATTTAGTTATTTAGTTATTTAGTTATTTAGTTATTTAGTTATTTAGTTATTTAGTTATTTAGTTATTTAGTTATTTAGTTATTTAGTTATTTAGTTATTTAGTTATTTAGTTATTTAGTTATTTAGTTATTTAGTTATTTAGTTATTTAGTTATTTAGTTATTTAGTTATTTAGTTATTTAGTTATTTAGTTATTTAGTTATTTAGTTATTTAGTTATTTAGTTATTTAGTTATTTAGTTATTTAGTTATTTAGTTATTTAGTTATTTAGTTATTTAGTTATTTAGTTATTTAGTTATTTAGTTATTTAGTTATTTAGTTATTTAGTTATTTAGTTATTTAGTTATTTAGTTATTTAGTTATTTAGTTATTTAGTTATTTAGTTATTTAGTTATTTAGTTATTTAGTTATTTAGTTATTTAGTTATTTAGTTATTTAGTTATTTAGTTATTTAGTTATTTAGTTATTTAGTTATTTAGTTATTTAGTTATTTAGTTATTTAGTTATTTAGTTATTTAGTTATTTAGTTATTTAGTTATTTAGTTATTTAGTTATTTAGTTATTTAGTTATTTAGTTATTTAGTTATTTAGTTATTTAGTTATTTAGTTATTTAGTTATTTAGTTATTTAGTTATTTAGTTATTTAGTTATTTAGTTATTTAGTTATTTAGTTATTTAGTTATTTAGTTATTTAGTTATTTAGTTATTTAGTTATTTAGTTATTTAGTTATTTAGTTATTTAGTTATTTAGTTATTTAGTTATTTAGTTATTTAGTTATTTAGTTATTTAGTTATTTAGTTATTTAGTTATTTAGTTATTTAGTTATTTAGTTATTTAGTTATTTAGTTATTTAGTTATTTAGTTATTTAGTTATTTAGTTATTTAGTTATTTAGTTATTTAGTTATTTAGTTATTTAGTTATTTAGTTATTTAGTTATTTAGTTATTTAGTTATTTAGTTATTTAGTTATTTAGTTATTTAGTTATTTAGTTATTTAGTTATTTAGTTATTTAGTTATTTAGTTATTTAGTTATTTAGTTATTTAGTTATTTAGTTATTTAGTTATTTAGTTATTTAGTTATTTAGTTATTTAGTTATTTAGTTATTTAGTTATTTAGTTATTTAGTTATTTAGTTATTTAGTTATTTAGTTATTTAGTTATTTAGTTATTTAGTTATTTAGTTATTTAGTTATTTAGTTATTTAGTTATTTAGTTATTTAGTTATTTAGTTATTTAGTTATTTAGTTATTTAGTTATTTAGTTATTTAGTTATTTAGTTATTTAGTTATTTAGTTATTTAGTTATTTAGTTATTTAGTTATTTAGTTATTTAGTTATTTAGTTATTTAGTTATTTAGTTATTTAGTTATTTAGTTATTTAGTTATTTAGTTATTTAGTTATTTAGTTATTTAGTTATTTAGTTATTTAGTTATTTAGTTATTTAGTTATTTAGTTATTTAGTTATTTAGTTATTTAGTTATTTAGTTATTTAGTTATTTAGTTATTTAGTTATTTAGTTATTTAGTTATTTAGTTATTTAGTTATTTAGTTATTTAGTTATTTAGTTATTTAGTTATTTAGTTATTTAGTTATTTAGTTATTTAGTTATTTAGTTATTTAGTTATTTAGTTATTTAGTTATTTAGTTATTTAGTTATTTAGTTATTTAGTTATTTAGTTATTTAGTTATTTAGTTATTTAGTTATTTAGTTATTTAGTTATTTAGTTATTTAGTTATTTAGTTATTTAGTTATTTAGTTATTTAGTTATTTAGTTATTTAGTTATTTAGTTATTTAGTT
>OX063288.1:8351709-8421709 GCA_944039245.1 Nebria salina
AGACAGACGTCATCTCAAAAATAGTCAGACTCAATTCAGGAAAGGTCAAAAGATATATTTCCGTTAAAATCTCGAGATCAAAATTTTTCATGATTACAATACTTACTTATACTGCGTATAAGAAAGTAAAAATTCAACATGTGATTGATTTGTTTGAGTGCGCGTTTGGCATGATACACGCATACATACATGCATACACACAGATTCTCACACACACTTACATGTATACAAATTATGTTTTTTAAAGACGATTAGACTTAAAAAAATTTATTATATACTTAGAATTTTCAATCAAACATGATATATTAATTTATATAATCTTATTTTACTTAACTATACATATATTAAGAGACGGTGTAATCATTCGTAATATGTCAATGTGTGATAATAGATGTATAACATAATTAACATACATACATACATGCATACATACATACATACAGATAAACATACTTACTATCATTCATTAATCGATACATTTCGATACTTTTCCTTACATTTCGATACATGACGACACGTACCGATACATGTCGACACACCCGATACATGTCGGTACTCTTTGATACATATCTACACATTTCGATAGGTTTTGATACTTATCGATAGATGCCGGTACTTTTCGATACATGTCGATACATTTTGATACATATCGACACATTTTGATACATATTGATGCATTTCGATACATTTCCATACATGCCGATCCACAGCACACACACATACGCGCAGAAAAAGACACTTTCATCTGAAGTTGTTCGTACGCATGAGTATACTATGAACAGTGTTTTTTAGGACCTTTTCGGAGATGAAGGCCAGCTTGACCTTCAACTGGCATTGATTGATGCCAAAACCTGGGAAGAGATTATCCAAATCACTGACGCATTCCCCACGTTAGTTCCTTTTCTTACCTTTACCTTTACTTGCAGTGCTTCTTTTAGTAAATATCTCATTCATTATTCCGTTCTATCATAAATCCAATTATATCCTTCCTAAAAACGATTACGAGTACATTTTTATATGTTATGGATTAACTGTAGCTAAACTGTTCAAACATGTTTATTTATTTATCTATAATAAAATTCCAAGTGTTTCAAAGCAAACATTTGAGACTGTAATTACGCAAAGAATTTTTTGTAGTTTAGAAACTGATATTGGCGTAGAGAAACGCAAATCTGACACAATTTTGGAGGCTACAGATCAATCTCCAGCAAAACGCAAACCAACAGGTATAAATTATTTCAAAATAATTTATTTTCGCTTACTATAATTTTTATTTTTTCATCATTTACGTATAGATCAATTACAATGGTCTCCTGATTTACGAAGAGATCGAAGATACACGCAACCACCACTAGAGTATCATCGTATAAATGCGCCAGACGATGTCGTGGAGGCGCAGGCAGAATTACCCCAAGGCATTGCGTCCATAACCATTGCAGAACCACAAGACGCCATGATTGTTCCAGCTCCTGAGGCAGCATCAGCTGCAACTAAGCGACGTATACGTCGTCCACGTCAAAATATACTCCTGATGCTTGATGACACACGCAGAAAGGCCCGACCGTTCAAAAATGATGTGAGTAGTGAATAAAATTATAATATTAGCAGCGTTCGGCTTATCCAAATCCTCTTTCACCATCAGTGTGATCTTTTAACATAAATATGTTCGTTTATTGACTTGTTTCATTAGAATATATTAAACCGAATACAAATTGTATTTGCAAAAATGACTGTAAATTGCTTTCATCTCTCTTATTTCTATTGTTATGTAAACTATGAATCTACAATCAGTATCTAGTATACTAGGTGCCAATTGTATAATGTTTTAAATATTTCTGTGTGTGTGTGTTAATTTATATAAATAATAGGAAGCTGCAACCATGTTGCTGAACCTCAGCGTTCGTCAATTTTTACCAACAATTTAACGAAGCTAAAGATTTATTGCTGACCATATTAGCTGGTAGTGCACAGCAAGCTGAGGGAGATCTTTCTCGACCTGCTCGGGATTTGCATGAGAGGTATAGCTTTATTTTATTTTCTATTCATTCATAATGACATTTTTTAAAGGTATTTGTGGTCTATGGAGGAGAGGCAGAAAGCGGAATACGTGGGTGTATGAGCAGTGCGTCGTCGTAAAAATTTTGTACGTAGAATAGGTGCGAGCCAAACAAAAAAGATTTATGTGCGAGAGATGAATGGTGTGAAAATGCGAGGCCGAGGTGTAGAAAGACATGTATGAATAATTTAATAACTTTGAATGAAGCGAAAGAAGTGTGTAAGGATAGAGTAAAGATGTGAAAGTATAGGAAGAATGTTGAGGGTTTTCTGACACCCCATTAGATGGGATTAGGCGTGATGATACGTATGTATTCATTCATATGTTTACCTTTATGGGTACCTTACGGAGTCTCAGATTGAAAATATTTAAAATATTTTTTGTTTGGTTTTTTGAAAAGTTTAGGGCTTAGGAACATCCTGTGTAAATGCGAAGGTGCAATGCGAAATACTCTTGGAGTTATAAGAGCCACAAGCGCGCGAGTTTTGTGTCCTCGCTGACTAGGTATACACTTAAATATTAAGAATTTTTCCATTACTAACTTGTACTTGAAACTTCAAACGCGTTTTTCTCGAAACTTTGTTTTTCAAGTCTGCATCCACGATTCAAAAAAAAGTATGCGATCAATCCTCACAAAATTTTAACTACATATTCTTAACATATCAGTGCTTGGAATCATATACCATGAACATGATACGACCAAAATTTCGAATTATAAATCCCCTTCTCCCGAGCGAAATTTTGAAAAATCTCCTTGCTCGTACTTTGAATTTCTACTAGGGCTATAATTTTCGACGGATCGAGCTCATCTTAGATGATTCTATACACATGGTTAGTACAAATATGAAAACTATTTTTTTTTGTTTTAGTTCAACAGAGATCCCTGAAATATGGATGCAGCGGAGACGTTTTTTTTTTTTTTTGAGGAGCAGCCGTGGCGTTCTGTTTTCGCATGAATGTGACACTATATATAAATAAAATATTTTTCTTGTAGTTCCTTTGTCAATAGACCATTTCTTGCAAACCGATTTTTAATATATTTTTTGGTATGACCAAAATGAAATTAAAAAAAAAATAGAGGTGATTTTAGAGCCGATACTCCGTAAGGTACACTTAATCGCGTTTTTCTCGAAACTGTGTTTTTGAAACTGGGCGAAAACAGTAAACCATTTCGAACATACCGATTTTTAATTTATGATTTGGTTTGGCCACAATAAAATTTAAAAAAATAGAGGTGATTTTAGAGCCGAGACTCCGTAAGGTATCCTTAATCGAATATTTTCAATCGTGAACAAATATCCGTAGTGGTTTGCGTTGAACTTTCTTATACGTATTTTGTTTTGATATGAGGAATATTCAATTACAAATTTAGAATAGTTCAAGATCATATCATAGTTTTATTATATTACTAATTTCACTAATCTTTAAATCTCTTTTTGCTTACAATAAATTTGAATTCCAATTATGTTTGCTTAGAATGAAAAACACCATAAAGTATATATTTACGTATGAATAATAATAATAATAAATAGTAATCCGATTGATTACCTCGGGAGAAACAAAAATCGCACCCTTTTCGTCACAATATTTACTTATTATTTCGTATAAGAAAGTAGAAAGGCCAAAAAATAATAAATGGTGCGACTTTACTCAAATATGTATTTCTATTTTTATAGAGATAATTTTGAAATAATTTCAAATAAAACATCAAATCCATTCAAGTTGCACAATTTTTTATTTTTTCTATCATAGTAATTGCAATATCCAATACGTAAATTCAAATTCAAATTGTATTTGGTTTTACTGTTAATGCGTCTATTAGAAGTGGCCCTAGGGATATAACAATGACAAAAACTCAGGACCCAGTAAGTTTTCTGAAACAGACAGAAATTCAGCAAATGCCTGTGGACCAATTACCAGGGTATACTAGTTTGTTTATTATTCAGTTTCATATTTCACTGAGAATATTTATTACAGCATTCCTGTTTCTGAGAGTATCCCCCTAGAACTTCCGGTTGATATGGAGATAGGAGCTAGGCCTACTATTATTGAAGAGGTATCTCCTGTACTACCCAGGTCAGCTGAAATAAACATAATACAAACAAATATATGATTCAACTTTGAAATATTATATCATAAGCTACTAATAATAAAATACGTTGGGACGCTTCTAATATTAAATAGTTTATTTCTCTTTATACTGAAATGGCACAAAATATTGAAACTAAACTACAATTTCAATAGAACTCGTACATTTTCTGATGTTTTATTCTAAATGTATTTTACCAGGATGCACACATCTACTTTACTCGCTACACCGGATCAATTTGATACTGAAGCAAACAGGTATTATAAACGTTTATATTTATTATTATACGTCACTGTTCGTCTATTTACAAAATAAATATGTATTATAATATTTTAGGCACGATTACTTACTTGCACAGTTTCGTACACTATTTCTAAGAAATGGAAACGTGCCGTTAAAAATTGAGCAACTGTGTACTCCTCCTGTAACACGTTATAAAATTGCAGTTGCATTCCAAGGGTTTCGACGTTTGTTTTAATGTACTTCATGTTTCTGTTAATTATTTAAAGATTTAATTTCTCTTCATATAAATGTTATATAAGCAGGATAATTTGTTGACTTTGATAAAAAATAATTGTTTTTAAATGTTAAGATCAAAATATGTAATTTCGATACAATAAAGTTAGGTTTTTTAAAAGAAATAGAAATCATTTAATTTTTAGCACATTATGTTTTATAAATGTAATAAATAATTGAATTGATTGTTTCCGTATCGATTTGTAACGAATTCTCTAATCTTCCTATGCACGCTACTGTGTGTGCGTCAGCGAGGATTATTCTATTGTTTTCCCTGAAAATTCTAATTCTATTGATGTTTAAGTACATTTCACTGGTTATCTCAACGCTGCGGCGGCTAAATAATGCTGATATAGTAGACTATATAGTAATTAATTTTAAAATAATAAGTATTTGCACACCAGGTTTTTTTTTCAAATTATCCTTTGAAACAAAAGAAAATGTTTTATCTAATTTTTGTATTCCATAGCTTTTCCTAAATATACATGTTGTATGTTAACAAAAATCTTGGGAAAACATGAAGAAAAAAATAAAGCCAAATTAATCCATTAACGCCGACGCGGCCAAAACTTTCCACTCCTTTGCTTTGACGAGGTTTTCCAGCCAATTCGAATGCAAAACCTGTTTTCTTATAGGAAATTTTCTCAATTTAACGATTTTGGGGTAATATTTTACCTACAACAACACCCCGAGCGTGTACAAGGGTGTAAAGTGTTGCAATTTCGAAAATATTGCTTTCTCAGCGGCCAAAACGTTCCACTACATTTTGATAGATTGCGTTTATGACAAATTTGAGTTTGGGAATGTTTGTCACATATAAGAAAAACATATTTCCAGGGATTTTTATAATCTTCCTTATTCACCCCTTTGCCGGGGGTATATAGGGGGTAAAAATGGATAATCGGCTACATGGAATGAAAACTTTCTTTTGCCAAGAACTAAAAACCAATAGAATACTTATGATGTCTATGACCATTTACAAAGGGTTATACATTTACATAATGTTATACATTTACATAGTGTTGTACATTTACATAGTATAAATGTATAACACTATGTAAATGGTCATGGCCATCATTAGTAATCCATTCGCTTTCATGTCTTGGCAAAAGAAAGCTTTTCATTCCATGTAGCCGAATATCCATTTTTACCCCCTATATCCCCCCGGCAATGGAGTGGAAAATTATAAAAATCCCTGGAAACATGTTGTTTTTATATGTGACAAACATTCCCAAACTCAAACTTGTAATAAACGCAATCTATCAAAAAGTATTGGAACGTTTTGGCCGCTGAGAAAGCATTTTTTCAGTTTTGCACCACTTTACACCCATGTACACGCTCGGGGTGGAGTTTTAGGCAGAATATTACCCCAAAATCGTAAAATTGAGAAAATTTCCTATAAGAAAACAGATTTTGCATTCGAATTGGCTGGAAAACCTCGTCAAAGCAAAGTCGTGGAAAGTTTTGGCCGCGTCGGCGTTAATAGGTTAACACTAAAAATTCGTAGTCAAATAAGAATTTGCACATCAACGCTTCACTGATATATCCAACATTATTTCATGAATGTATCAAAATAAAAAGCATTAATATTTCGTGTGCATTCCATTGGCATCAATGATTGCCTGCAATCTTCTTGGCATCGATTCCACCAAGTTTCTTGTTGTCTCTGTAGAGATTTGAAGCCGATTTTCTAATATCGCACCTTTCAAATCATTTTGATTGGAAATCTTTCCGCACTTCTAAATCGAGCAGGTGCCATAAATTCTCGATTGGGTTTATATCTGGTGATTGCGGAGGAGTTTTTGACACTCTACGAACGTTGAACAGCAATCATTCTTTAATTGTTTTGGCTGTGTGTTTTGGATCGTTGTCGTGCTGGAAGTGATATGTATCACTTATGCTCAATTTTGATGAACTGCAACACCTTGATATAATTAACTGCTTTCATTGTTCCTTCGACTAAATTTCCGACACCATTAAATGCCATACAGCCCCAAACCATTACGTGACCACCGCCGTGTTTTATTGTAACGTGCACATGTTTCTTCTGCAACTCAGCATTGGGTCTTCGCCATACAAATCCTTTACCATCCGATCCGAAAAGGTTGAATTTACTTTCGGCAGAAAAAAATTATATCTTTCCAAAATTCTGCCGGCTTGTTTATATACGCTTTAGCGAATGCCAGTCATTTCACTCTGTTTGCCTCACTTATGTAAGGCTTTTTCCTCGTTGTTCTGCCGTGTAGTCCAACATTATGGAGAACATTTCTCATAGTTTGAGCGCAAACAACCTTATATTTCACGAGTTTCACAATTGGTCGCTTATATCTGGCACTGAGCTTCTTCGGAAGACCTGATCGTTGCTTAATTTCCGTACTACCAGTTTCTTCTTGTATTTTTATCATGTATTGTACTGTTGAAAAGTTCAGATTTAATTTTTCTTCGATTTTTCGGTAAATCAGACCTTGACAGCGGAGTAAAACGATTTTTTCACGCGTGCATATCGACAATTCATATTACTTTGACGACATGATTCCTCTGGAACTTTTCATTGGGAATTAAACTTAATCGTCTTGCTGGAACCTCTCTGCCGATGTTTTGTTACATTTACAATGTTTACATTTTGCTCAAAGCTCCCCAATTATGAGTAAACAAGATATTATCGATGGAATGCTTCGCGTGCAAATAGTTAATTGGCTACGAAATATTCGTTATTACTGTCCCATTTTTTCATCCGTGTTTTCTAAGAATTTTCATGAACAGATATTAAGTATATTTAAGATAAGCTATTAAATACTATAATTGGCTGTAATACTCTTCTAAGCATGATTTCAAAAAAATTAATTGTGCAAATACTTTTTATATTTATGTATTTGTATGTTTTTTAATTCAAATTAAGTATATTTTTTGTTAAATATTGTTTTATGTTATTATTTAATTTGGTCATTTAAGGCGATTCTCTACCTATACGAAAAACAGCGTTTACGGGCGCCACTCTACAGTCTATATGGAAAATATTTTTGCAAATCTAATTGCAGATAATGCAAATATAAAGATGAAACTTTTCATCGCTGAGAGTAGAATTTTATATTTTTGTATTGTTATGTTATTAATAATTACTTAAATATAGGTATTTTTAGAATGCATATATTTTAAAAAGTAAGCAAAAACATCATATTCTAACTTCAGCGATTCAAAGTTTAATCCTTTCTTATACTTCTAGTGAAATTTTGTATTTTAAATAGCAATAATATAGGCTGTGGAGTGGCGCCCGTAAAACACTATTTTACCAAAATTTGTACCCAATCATGACAGCATCTAGCGGAATACGCTACGAGTACACTCTCAGAAGCAAGCATTGCGTTGGCTCTGAACTAATACTATAGCTTATGAATTCTAGTATGTATTATTTAAACAATAATTTTTGTTAGAATAATCATTATTTCTGAATTGAATTAAATAAAATTTATATGCTTTAAATACTTTTTTATTGTATATTTACAGCCGTCTGAAAATGTGTGCAATAAATATATTTTTTAAAATGTTTGTTGCCAAAATCACAACTATTTTATACTATTGACTATCAGTATAATATGTTTAATGTAAACATGTAAATTATAAAACTTTTTTTTAAAATACCTCCATAATTTGGAAATTTTTTGTTAGGTGATTGTTTTTCTAATACTGATCCAAATAAATAATTTTATATCGTTAAGTAACAATAAATAATATAGTATAAGTATATTATAATGTGACACAAACATTGTAACGTAAAGTGTGTGTGCGCACTGATTTGAGCCACTGTAGCTATATTTTCAGTTTTGTTTGTTGTGATTCGTTTGTTGTGTTTCAATAACATAATCACATCGATAATTCCATAGAAGAACGCTTACTTCTGTTTTGGCATGGTTCTAATATAGATCGTTTAGAAACAGTGAAAATATAGCTTCAAGAACATTTTCAGTTTTAATACAGTTATAATATATAAATAAATTAATATAAATAATAATAAAGTATTATCTATTTGTGTTTTTACGGTGTTAGTGAAATTTTTTATTAACAATGGGAAAGATAAATAAAGAAAAACGTAAAGTGAGTCGAACGAGAAAAATAGGCAATATAATGAACATGAGAAAAGGTAATTGGCTTCTTTCTGTGTTTATGAAGTATTACACTTCAATTAACTACATATTTGTTATATTGATTCAGCTAAATTAAATTTAAACACGGCATCTTTGAATATGGAATTAGATAAAAATGAGTTGCTCACTCAAATTCCAGTGATAAACACTCCAACATTTAGCGAGGATTACACAATGGCCATAGTCTCAAATAAAACCACTGAAGCGTCTTATCTGTATGAAGGAAGAAGAATAGTAGATGTGGCGTATTTCTTTAAACAATTACAGGCAATTAATACACATGCTCCAGCATTTTCATGTTCAATCAACAATTTAATTTTAATACAAGAGATACGAAAAGGCCTTTCGTCTGATTTGTGTTTCAAATGTAATATGTGCAATGGGAATTTTATAATATCGACGAATGACAAAGACGATAAAAATATGGACATTAATACGGGAGCCGTATCTGGTATTATAAGTATAGGTAAATAAAATTAATAGTGTGTGGGAAGAAGCAGCATTGATTTGCATGGAACAGGCTGTGAAGAAAGAAGCGGAGTATGCTAAAAAAATTCAAAATGATAACGAAAACGGAACTCCACTTATCACAGTAGTTGGTGATGGATGTTGGTCAAGGAGATCTTATGGGACGAATTATAACGCGTTATCTGGAATAGCCGCACTTATAGGATTCCATTATAAACAAATCCTATACATTGGAGTGAAAAACAAATATTGTATGATTTGCGATAGAAACAAAAAATATAATGTTAATACGGAGCATAGGTGTTAAAAAATTTTAAATTGCAGTTCAACCAGTATGGAATCAGCGATACTGGTGGAAGGATTTAAAAGTAGCATTGCTAATCATGGTGTCATATATAATAAAATAATTGCTGATGGAGATAGCAGCACATATAAGAAAATTATTGAGGCACGACCATATAGTAATGTGACAGTTGAAAAAATCGAATGCAGAAATCATCTTTTACGATGCTACTGTAGAAGATTACAACGACTTGTATTAGATACACATTACAGATCTGAAATAAGAAAAGATTTTAAAGGAAAAATTATGAGAATGCGTACACATGTTACAGGTGCAATTGCACACAGAAAAAAACATACAGATAAAACCGAAGCTATCTCACTCTTACAAGCAGACATAGAGAATAGTTTATGTCATGAATATGGACAGCACGAACAATGTGCAGATTATTTTTGTAAAAAGAAGTCAGAGGACAATAATAGATATTTTTTATTACTACAAAATCCTGAATTTCTATCCAAATTACAGCAAACAATTAAATATATTGCAGGACACGCACGTAGTTTGATCTACGATGTTGACAGCAATATCGTTGAACAATATAATTCGATTATTGCTAAATTTGTTGGAGGTAAATTTAATATTTAGGTTTTAAAATATATTAGTATTTATAATTATTGTGACTTACAGGAAAGCGCATAAATTTCACTAGTCGCGGATCTTATGCAGCAAGATGTTCCGCTGCCGCAGTATCATTTAATACAAAATCACCCCACTATTATTTGCATCAAACGATGTATCAACGAAGTCCATGCAAAATAGTTAAGCGATTTGAAGCTAGAAGAGCACAAAAAATAAGAAGATTAGCAATAAAAAGAAAAGAAAATGTAAATGTGCGTAAAAGAAAAGCAGAAATTATATTATCTGATCCTAATTATGGCGATGGTTGTGATATTTTAGACATGGATATAAATGAATATGAATCCAAGAAAAATGTATTTTTAAAAAGCTTGGAGAGAAATGATGAAGAACGGCAGAATCTAGAGGTAGAAACTAGGTTTCAGGCTGACAGTGGAAAATGGATGGATAAACGTCGAAAAATATTAACAGCATCAAACTTTTTTGCTGTCTGTAGAAGAAGAAATACTACCAGTTGTGCCAATTTAGTAAAAAAATTACTGTATAATTCCAGAGAACTCAATGTCCCAGCAGTAAAACACGGCAAAGAAAATGAATGTAGGGCACTTCAAAAATTGGAAAAACAATTAAATATTAAAATTAATAGTTGTGGTCTAACCAGATGGTTTAGTTGACTTAAATTCAATAGTCGAAGTAAAGTGTCCGCTATCGACCTATAATATACCAATAGAAGAAGCTGTTAGAAACAAGAAAGTCAATATTTTAAAATATGAAAAAGATTCACTAGTTGTAAATAAAAATGATAAATGGTATAAAGGGCAACTAGCAGTCACAGGAAGAGATACTTGTATTTTCGCAATTTGGACAGGAGATAATTACCCCATGACTGTCAAAATAATAAAAAGAGACGATGTATTCTGGAAGGAGCACATGGAAGAAAAATTGGTTAAATTTTATTTAAATTGTGTTCTTCCGGAATTAGTGGATCCACGCTTCACAAGGAATATGCCCATAAGAGATCCAGAATACATCACGGCCGCAAAAAAAAAGAAAAAGGAACCAATTAAGAAAACGGCTAGAAAGAAATTATTTTAAATTATTTTTCCATAAATTAGTGTTCCCATAAATTAGTGTTCCTATATATAGGTGTTCCCAATATAAATATGTTTCTTATAAAGTTGTTTAGCAATGAAGTAATGGTATATTTATTAGCATTGATAATTATTATATTTTATTCTATCGTTGTTTGTACTTTCCTATACGCAGTATTGTAATCTTGAAAAAATTCAATCTCGAGATTTTAACGGAAATATATAAAAATTGTTCAATTGTTCAACAACAACAAAATAGACTTAATATTTAAACACATATTAAAAATTTTCAAGATTTATGAAATTTCCAAACAAATTTAAATTCTAACGTTTTAACCAAAATGCGCATAAGAAAGTTCAGTGTCGATATGCCAGATATTTTATAATAGTGATTAAATTGATGGTTCTTGTTATTAAGATTATGTACTGAGTAACTGTAATAAATCAAGAGGAAAGCTCGTCCTAACAGAGCTTTTTAAATGAATATTCATTATATATATATATATATATATATATATATATATATATATATATATATATATATATATATATATATATATATATATACATATATATATATATATATATATATATATATATATATATATATATATATATATATATATATATATATATAAATATATATATATATATATATATATATATATATATATATATATATATCTATATATATATATATATATATATATATATATATATATATATATATATATATAAATATATATATATATATATATAAATATATATATATATATATATATATATATATATATATATATATATATATATCTATATATATATATATATATATATATATATATATATATATATATATATATATATATAAATATATATATATATATATATATATATATATATATATATATATATATATATATATATATATATATATATATATATATATATATATATATATATATATATATATATATATATATATATATATATATATATATATATATTTATTTATTTATTTATTTATTTATTTTTTTTCTATATATATTATATACTTTACACACTAACTCTTAACGTGCTATAGCAAGGTATCTAATTCATTTGTATATGATAGAGATTGTATAAGTATAATAAACAAACATAACCGGCTTGAAAATGCTCAATTTACTGCAGTCACATAATGTTTTTACTCTGAGTGTACGAGATAGTTCACTCGATTGTTATATAGCTTACGTTCATATCGTTTTCTCATACTATTTTATTCGTCATGCGGACTCGGTTCGGGACCGTATGTCGTTCGAATTTTGAATGGATTCGGACGGTTCCGCGATTCGATAACAAGTAGCGTTTTACGGGTCTTGGTAGAGAATCGCCTTAAATATACTGATATTAAATATTTATTTTTACATTTATATATACAAAAAAAAATTCAATGAGCTAATGTTTATAAATTTTAAATTTACATTCACAACACCTTGAAAAAGAATGCTACTATATCCTTTTCGATTAAAAGAGTAATCGCCTTGAACATGTGGCTTTTCAATCGAAATGTGCGACCCATCAATTTTTCCACATAATCAACGATACATGTTCTTTTACATCTTAGTTCCATGTCTGAATCCGAACTACTGGAACTGCTCGATTCGGAAGACTCCACTTTTTGTAATAAAGGCTTGCAATCTTCTAACATAATAGCCTACAAATAAAAAATATTATAATTAAAGCTGCTAAATACATATAATTCAAAAATTTCTTACCAAGAGCATTTTTTTTCTGCTTCATTATCATCCATATTAAAGAATATACTGTATAAATAGCTTTACATTTCAATGATTTGTAATAAGATATTAAACTAGCTGAATTTTTGCTATACGGGAATCGAGGACTGGTGGTTTAGAATTGCGGACCACAAATAACGCACACAAATTCCATAAATCAAATTTTTATATAATGACAACTTTCCCTACATGCATACATACATTAGGCAAAACCCTCTCTGCAAAACCCTAACTTTCGATTTTTACTTTTTATTTCTAGCATATTTTTGGAAGGTACAAATTTGAATTGTCAAACACAAATTCCGAGATGTGAAGTAAAATGGGTTTTTGTCCTCCCTTTCCAAATAAACACCATCACTTATTGTAACAAAAATAAGCACAACGCAATTGCACTCAAATACTGATATACACTCCTTTTGTGACTAAGAGCTCTGACAAAACTAACCATGTTGCCAAAACAAAAATTCTTTCTGAGCTTATCCTTTGCATTTGAACAATCTCGGTGAAATCTGCCTTTTCTTATTATTTTAATATTAATTACTATATCAGCATTATTTAGCCACCGCAGCGTTGAGATAACCAGTGAAATGTACTAAATCATCAATAGAATTATAATTTTCAGGGAAAACAATAGAATAACATTTTCAATCCTCGCTCACGCACACAGAGTAGCGTGCATAGGAAGCTTAGAGATTTCCTTACAAATCGATACGGAAACAATCAATTCAATGAGTTACATTATGTGCAGAAAATTAAATGAATTCTATTTCTTTTAAAAAACCTAACTTTATTGTATCGAAATTACATATTTTGATCTTAACATTTAAAAACAATTATTTTTTATCAAAGTCAACAAAGTATCCTGCTTATATAACATATATATATATATATATATATATATATATATATATATATATATATATATATATATATATATATATATATATATATATATATATATATGCAGAGAAATGAAATCTTTAAATAATTAACAGAAACATGAAATACATTAAAACAAACGTCGTCCTGGATGAATAACATTTAATTCAGTAGAGTTAGGATGAGATTCCATGACGACATATTGCCTAGCTTCTAAATCTGTAAGACACAACCGCAAATAATAAAAATTTACTTTGATACGAAATTAATACTTACGTCGAAACCCTTGGAATGCAACTGCAATTTTATAACGTGTTACAGGAGGAGTACACAGTTGCTCAATTTTTAACGGCACGTTTCCATTTCTTAGAAATAGTGTACGAAACTGTGCAAGTAAGTAATCGTGCCTAAAATATTATAATACATATTTATTTTGTAAATAGACGAACAGTGACGTATAATAATAAATATAAACGTTTATAATACCTGTTTGCTTCAGTATCAAATTGATCCGGTGTAGCGAGTAAAGTAGATGTGTGCATCCTGGTAAAATACATTTAGAATAAAACATCAGAAAATGTACGAGTTCTATTGAAATTGTAGTTTAGTTTCAATATTTTGTGCCATTTCAGTATAAAGAGAAATAAACTATTTAATATTAGAAGCGTCCCAACGTATTTTATTATTAGTAGCTTATGATATAATATTTCAAAGTTGAATCATATATTTGTTTGTATTATGTTTATTTCAGCTGACCTGGGTAGTACAGGAGATACCTCTTCAATAATAGTAGGCCTAGCTCCTATCTCCATATCAACCGGAAGTTCTAGGGGGATACTCTCAGAAACAGGAATGCTGTAATAAATATTCTCAGTGAAATATGAAACTGAATAATAAACAAACTAGTATACCCTGGTAATTGGTCCACAGGCATTTGCTGAATTTCTGTCTGTTTCAGAAAACTTACTGGGTCCTGAGTTTTTGTCATTGTTATATCCCTAGGGCCACTTCTAATAGACGCATTAACAGTAAAACCAAATACAATTTGAATTTGAATTTACGTATTGGATATTGCAATTACTATGATAGAAAAAATAAAAAATTGTGCAACTTGAATGGATTTGATGTTTTATTTGAAATTATTTCAAAATTATCTCTATAAAAATAGAAATACATATTTGAGTAAAGTCGCACCATTTATTATTTTTTGGCCTTTCTACTTTCTTATACGAAATAATAAGTAAATATTGTGACGAAAAGGGTGCGATTTTTGTTTCTCCCGAGGTAATCAATCGGATTACTATTTATTATTATTATTATTCATACGTAAATATATACTTTATGGTGTTTTTCATTCTAAGCAAACATAATTGGAATTCAAATTTATTGTAAGCAAAAAGAGATTTAAAGATTAGTGAAATTAGTAATATAATAAAACTATGATATGATCTTGAACTATTCTAAATTTGTAATTGAATATTCCTCATATCAAAACAAAATACGTATAAGAAAGTTCAACGCAAACCACTACGGATATTTGTTCACGATTGAAAATATTCGATTAAGGATACCTTACGGAGTCTCGGCTCTAAAATCACCTCTATTTTTTTAAATTTTATTGTGGCCAAACCAAATCATAAATTAAAAATCGGTATGTTCGAAATGGTTTACTGTTTTCGCCCAGTTTCAAAAACACAGTTTCGAGAAAAACGCGATTAAGTGTACCTTACGGAGTATCGGCTCTAAAATCACCTCTATTTTTTTTTAATTTCATTTTGGTCATACCAAAAAATATATTAAAAATCGGTTTGCAAGAAATGGTCTATTGACAAAGGAACTACAAGAAAAATATTTTATTTATATATAGTGTCACATTCATGCGAAAACAGAACGCCACGGCTGCTCCTCAAAAAAAAAAAAAAACGTCTCCGCTGCATCCATATTTCAGGGATCTCTGTTGAACTAAAACAAAAAAAAATAGTTTTCATATTTGTACTAACCATGTGTATAGAATCATCTAAGATGAGCTCGATCCGTCGAAAATTATAGCCCTAGTAGAAATTCAAAGTACGAGCAAGGAGATTTTTCAAAATTTCGCTCGGGAGAAGGGGATTTATAATTCGAAATTTTGGTCGTATCATGTTCATGGTATATGATTCCAAGCACTGATATGTTAAGAATATGTAGTTAAAATTTTGTGAGGATTGATCGCATACTTTTTTTTGAATCGTGGATGCAGACTTGAAAAACAAAGTTTCGAGAAAAACGCGTTTGAAGTTTCAAGTACAAGTTAGTAATGGAAAAATTCTTAATATTTAAGTGTATACCTAGTCAGCGAGGACACAAAACTCGCGCGCTTGTGGCTCTTATAACTCCAAGAGTATTTCGCATTGCACCTTCGCATTTACACAGGATGTTCCTAAGCCCTAAACTTTCCAAAAAACCAAACAAAAAATATTTTAAATATTTTCAATCTGAGACTCCGTAAGGTACCCATAAAGGTAAACATATGAATGAATACATACGTATCATCACGCCTAATCCCATCTAATGGGGTGTCAGAAAACCCTCAACATTCTTCCTATACTTTCACATCTTTACTCTATCCTTACACACTTCTTTCGCTTCATTCAAAGTTATTAAATTATTCATACATGTCTTTCTACACCTCGGCCTCGCATTTTCACACCATTCATCTCTCGCACATAAATCTTTTTTGTTTGGCTCGCACCTATTCTACGTACAAAATTTTTACGACGACGCACTGCTCATACACCCACGTATTCCGCTTTCTGCCTCTCCTCCATAGACCACAAATACCTTTAAAAAATGTCATTATGAATGAATAGAAAATAAAATAAAGCTATACCTCTCATGCAAATCCCGAGCAGGTCGAGAAAGATCTCCCTCAGCTTGCTGTGCACTACCAGCTAATATGGTCAGCAATAAATCTTTAGCTTCGTTAAATTGTTGGTAAAAATTGACGAACGCTGAGGTTCAGCAACATGGTTGCAGCTTCCTATTATTTATATAAATTAACACACACACACAGAAATATTTAAAACATTATACAATTGGCACCTAGTATACTAGATACTGATTGTAGATTCATAGTTTACATAACAATAGAAATAAGAGAGATGAAAGCAATTTACAGTCATTTTTGCAAATACAATTTGTATTCGGTTTAATATATTCTAATGAAACAAGTCAATAAACGAACATATTTATGTTAAAAGATCACACTGATGGTGAAAGAGGATTTGGATAAGCCGAACGCTGCTAATATTATAATTTTATTCACTACTCACATCATTTTTGAACGGTCGGGCCTTTCTGCGTGTGTCATCAAGCATCAGGAGTATATTTTGACGTGGACGACGTATACGTCGCTTAGTTGCAGCTGATGCTGCCTCAGGAGCTGGAACAATCATGGCGTCTTGTGGTTCTGCAATGGTTATGGACGCAATGCCTTGGGGTAATTCTGCCTGCGCCTCCACGACATCGTCTGGCGCATTTATACGATGATACTCTAGTGGTGGTTGCGTGTATCTTCGATCTCTTCGTAAATCAGGAGACCATTGTAATTGATCTATACGTAAATGATGAAAAAATAAAAATTATAGTAAGCGAAAATAAATTATTTTGAAATAATTTATACCTGTTGGTTTGCGTTTTGCTGGAGATTGATCTGTAGCCTCCAAAATTGTGTCAGATTTGCGTTTCTCTACGCCAATATCAGTTTCTAAACTACAAAAAATTCTTTGCGTAATTACAGTCTCAAATGTTTGCTTTGAAACACTTGGAATTTTATTATAGATAAATAAATAAACATGTTTGAACAGTTTAGCTACAGTTAATCCATAACATATAAAAATGTACTCGTAATCGTTTTTAGGAAGGATATAATTGGATTTATGATAGAACGGAATAATGAATGAGATATTTACTAAAAGAAGCACTGCAAGTAAAGGTAAAGGTAAGAAAAGGAACTAACGTGGGGAATGCGTCAGTGATTTGGATAATCTCTTCCCAGGTTTTGGCATCAATCAATTCCAGTTGAAGGTCAAGCTGGCCTTCATCTCCGAAAAGGTCCTAAAAAACACTGTTCATAGTATACTCATGCGTACGAACAACTTCAGATGAAAGTGTCTTTTTCTGCGCGTATGTGTGTGTGCTGTGGATCGGCATGTATGGAAATGTATCGAAATGCATCAATATGTATCAAAATGTGTCGATATGTATCAAAATGTATCGACATGTATCGAAAAGTACCGGCATCTATCGATAAGTATCAAAACCTATCGAAATGTGTAGATATGTATCAAAGAGTACCGACATGTATCGGGTGTGTCGACATGTATCGGTAAGTGTCGTCATGTATCGAAATGTAAGGAAAAGTATCGAAATGTATCGATTAATGAATGATAGTAAGTATGTTTATCTGTATGTATGTATGTATGCATGTATGTATGTATGTTAATTATGTTATACATCTATTATCACACATTGACATATTACGAATGATTACACCGTCTCTTAATATATGTATAGTTAAGTAAAATAAGATTATATAAATTAATATATCATGTTTGATTGAAAATTCTAAGTATATACTAAATTTTTTTAAGTCTAATCGGCTTTAAAAAACATAATTTGTATACATGTAAGTGTGTGTGAGAATCTGTGTGTATGCATGTATGTATGCGTGTATCATGCCAAACGCGCACTCAAACATTTCATGGTAACGCTTCGTAACGGGACAGCCCGAGCATAGCGCAATGCTAATTGTCAAATCAATCACATGTTGAATTTTTTTTACTCCAACCGCGCGCATATATGTTTACACATCAGTAAGATAAGAATAAATATAAATGACCATTTTCAAGTAAATGGTAGGTTCCTTCTTAGAAAAAAATTTTAAACGAAATTTTTGCGAAATATTATTATCTCTAAGTTTGATTCAATTTACTTTTGCCATAAGTGCAACCATATTTCAGTTATTGCAAAAACATTACTAGAATAAACATACACTTCCGGTTGGAATATTCTATTCAAAATAAAAGGTTTTCTTACCAGGTATATAATAACCGTAAGTTCAAAGTATCATAAATTTAGGCTGTAGAGCGTAAACACCCACACACAAAAAAGAATTGATTCAGGGAAGGCCAAAAGATCTATTTCCATGAAAAAAACTCGTTCGTAATTACAATACTTACTTATTACTTCGTATAAAAAATTAAAATCACAAAGCGAATTACGAATTTATTACCGTATTTTCATATATAATCTAGCTAACACAACTTACCACTTCCGGAAGTGGCATATTACGTAATTCATCTCGCAGTGTGATATTTGCCACATCTGTTACATTCTCCGGATTTACTTCAATTGCCGGTACCTCGACAGTTTTTTTAGTTTTACGTTTCTTCCGAGGCACTTCCATAAAACATACAAAGAATCAATTCAAATTCATTTCACATGCACATAGAATGACCAAACAACAATAAAACAAATCACAGAATCTTACCAGGCAAATCATGATCAACTAGAAATTCAGCATCGCTAAAGCGAATAAAAAAACGGACTTTATTTATAACTCTATTATTAAGTAAACAGACTTACATTATTATGCGTGGGCGTCTGATGCTGCGCATAAAATTAAAAGTTTGCCCTAAAAATATAAATTTATATTAATTTATTCGAAATTTGTTGTATAAGAAACACACTTTGAACATTCTGCACTTGTTGTTTGTATATAAGTACTGCGCCATAACACAGTTTAGCCGAAAGGCATAGTGATAAACGGTTTCTTGGTAATAAGGATTGCGACAATATATAATGCATTAATTGTTCACTAAAAATGACAGATAGTGTATATCGAGTAAAGTATGGAAGTAAATTGATTTACCATATAAGCTCAATGTCGGTATTGTTGATTTGGTTTCGCGAAACTTTTTTTATGCCACGCGTTGCAGCGATCCATATTACCGCGAATTTACCTTGTCTCTTGTGTGAAAGCAAATTGATATCGAAGAACATGTTGATTGTATGCTTAACAATGTGAACCACATGTAATAACTCACTATAAAATATATTAAATTGTAACTACTTGTTTATTAACAATTTACACTACAAACAATCACAGGTATATCTACCAAAACAAGATCACGAGCTGCTTCTATTACCCTTCTTATTTTTGTTTTGTTTTCATTTTGCACATGGCACATCGCCACCTATAACGCTTTGCGCATGACCTGTCGTTTTTACTTTCTTATACGAAGTAATAAAATCGAGATCGAATTTTTTGTATGATTACAATACCTACTTATTATTTCGTATAAGAAAGTGAAAATGTCCAGCATAAGAATTTCTAATAATGTGTAAGAGATAATATTTTGATGAATTTTTAAAAATGTGTTACTTAAATATCTTTATATAAATATAAAATGTACCTACTACGTATAAGAAAGTTTGCTGTAGATATTTTAACAGTGCTCAAGGCACTACACTAAGCAATATCAACCAATCCAAATCCATGTTGAAGATTTAAGTGTATTTATTGGAAGGAACAACTTATCTGATTGGTTCAAGCGATTCTCTACCTACCTAGACCTATAAAACTCTACGAATCACAGAGTCGTCCGAATTGATTGAAAATTCGAACGACATACCCGGGCAGTTCCCGATAACGCGTAATATAGTATGAGAAACGATATAAACGTAAGCTATATATCAATCGGGTGTACTACCCCGTACACTCGGAGTTAAAAAACCTTTTCTATATGGCTATAGTATCTCCCCGAGTTAGTGTATAATTTAAATTATTAGAATGGGTAACAAACCAAAATATTTAGTTGAAATAATTAAAAATATATATTTAGAATAAATATAATATTCAAAATAACAATAAGCTCGGTTATGACGGGCTTTCGCTCTAGATTTATTACAGTTAATCAATATAACAATTATCAGTCGTCAATTTAATCACTATTACAATCAATATAATAACATATATTAATTATCAATGCCAATAAATATACCATCACTTTATTTCAAATCATTTTTATAATAAATATACTATGTTTTAATTGGAAACACATGAGTTTTAATACTAAATTATGAGAAAATATTTTTAAAACAATTTCATTCTAGCTGTTTTTACTTTCTTATACGCAGTATAAGTAAGTATTGTAATCATGAAAATTTTTGATCTCGAGATTTTAACGGAAATATATCTTTTGACCTTCCCTGAATTGAGTCTGACTATTTTAGAGATGACGTCTGTCTGTGTGTGTGTGTGTGTGTGTGTATGTGTGTGAGTCTGTTTGTGTGTATGTGTGCGCTCTACAGCCTAAACGGTAAAAGATACAGTAACGAAACTTCAAACTTAAGATTTTTATGTGCCTGACAGGAAAACCTCCTATTTTGAAAAGAATATTCCAACAGGAAGTGCATGTTTACTCTATTCATTTTTTGCATTTTCTGCTATAACTCAAAAACGGTAGTTTTTACAGCAAAGTTTTTAGATTAAAAATAAAAGATATTGATATTTTCCATAACTTTTATTTGAAAATATTTTTCAGAAAAGGTACTGGTTACAAAAAAAAAGAGTGTTTCTTCAATATTCTGCTTTAACTCAAAAACGGTAGTACTTACAGCAAAATTAGTAAGAATAAAAATAAAAGATATTAATATTACGCATAACTTTTATTTAAAAAGTATTTTCAGAAAAGGTACCAGTTACAACAAAAATTAGGTTAATTTCAAAATTGCATTCAATACTTCTCACGTCTAGTAGCGGAGGTTAAGTCTTTATACTTGACCTCCGCCAGTAGTTGATCTACTCGCCACGGCATGTCTGTCGCTGATCTACAGACAGGTATATACTGACGTACAACATAAGGCAGCGCTTAATATTGTAGTGCTGCCTCCGCACTAAAGGTGGCTACTATAATGATGTCATACGCTATGCCACGACTAACTAAAATTTCAGTTTCCGTTTTATCTCGATAAGAAATCTGATCTTATATTGAATGGTTCGTGTATTGTTGCCGATTGTTTCATTTGTATACAATTGCGGATATATTTAGCGGACGATATTTTTGTTATGTTTATCAAAATTTCAAATTTCCTTAACATTAATATAAGATATCTGTGCATAAGTGTGTTAATATACTTTCGTATACGCTAATATAATTTCGTACACTCATTTTGGATAGATCGTTAGAATTTATAAAACATTTAAATTTTTCAAAAATTTTTTAATTATGATGACTAATTAAAATGCGTATAAGAAAATTCAGTGACAGACACGTCAGCTTTTTTTAATTGGTTCCTTTTTCGTTTTAAATGCTGCCATCATGTATTCTGGATCTTTTATGGGCATATTTCTTGTGAAGCATTTGGTCTTTCCAGAATATATCGCGTCTCATTTTATTATTTGTACAGTAATTATCTCCTGTCCAAATAGCGACAGTACAAATGTATCTACCTGTGACGACTAGTTACCCTTTTATTTGATAATACCATTTTTCATTTATATTGACAATCAGTAAAAATTTTTTTCATATTTTGAAATAGGCACTTTCATGTTTTTAACACTTTCTTCAGCTGGTATACTTATTATAGGTCGAAAACGGACATTATACTTCGACTATTGAATTTAAGTCAACTAAACCATCTGGCCACAACTATTCATTATTCACTAAATTAATTTTCTTTACTGTTTTTTTTTAGTTATAGAATAATGATTTTGCTAATTGGTTCAATTTTGCCATCCATTTTCCACTGTCAGCCTGACACCTAGTTTCTACCTCTAGAATCTGCCGAAATGATGAAACGCGTTTCATCATTTCTTTCCAAGCATTTGGTTTCATATTCATCTCTATCCATATGTCTAATATTTAATATATCACAACCATCGTCATAATCAGGAGCAGACATTATAATTACTGCATTTACATTTCTTCTTATTGGCAATCTTCTGATTTTATGTGCCTTCTAGCTTCAAATCGTTTAACTATTTTGCTTGGACTTCGTTGATACATCGTTTGGTGCAAATAGTAATAGGATGACAATGAATTGAATGATACTGGGACAGCGAAACTTCTTGCTGCATAAGATCCGCGACTAGCGAAATTATTCGTTTCCGGTAAATCACAATAAGTATATATACTAATATATTTTCAAATCTAAATATTAAATTTATTTCCAACAATTTAGCAATCATCAAATTATATTGTACAACGATATTGCTGTCTACATCGTACAATTAAAACAGTAAGTTTTTAAATGAAAGATATATTCTGTTCGTAAAGTTTTTTAAAAAACAGTTAAGTAAATTGCAATTGAATTTCTTTTTACAATAACAATACTAAGGTAAATACGTCATAGTGTAATTAAAAATAATATTGATAATATGTTACTTAGTTGATATGTAAGTAATACTTTAACAATAACTTGTATTACCTAATACGGGAATATAAGTAATATAAAAGTGAAAAATGTGTTTAATGCAAGTCTTAGAAATTATTTAAACAATATCGATTTTGATTTTAATATTTTAAGCGATCCTCTTTATTCTTCTTTAAGATCTCATCCATCATCCCCAAATTATATTTTTCTAATTATCCAACAATTAACGAGGCGGCAGAATCTATAATCTGTATTTAACCTTGCAACATACACAGTAAATTCAACCCATTACAAACACCTACGTCTCGTGATTGTGGTACCTGGGGAGCAATATAAAGTAGTAATAAACGCACTAATTGTGATCTTTATCCTATTGATAATAATATCGATCCGAAAGGCTTAAGTTGTCGGCACTTTGATTTAAGTTATCTGTTAAAATTCGCAGATAAACATATCGGTCCGTTATTTCATTTATAAATACCAATTTTTTCATTTTGAATTTTCTTTATTATTTTTGCTAATAATAATACATTATATCTTAAAAATTAACGTTGGACAACATGGCTGGTTTTGTCAGAGCTCCTACTCACTAAGAGAGTGTATATCTGAGTATGCGTGTTTTTTTGCGTTGTATGCTTAAACAATGTGTTATTGTGTGTGTTACAGTTTGATTTACATTTTTTATGTGTTAGAATTCTGTTTTATGGGAAAAGGGGGAACAAAAACCCATTTTAATGCATGGCATTTTATCTAAAACTTAATAACTAACTTAACTAAATTTATAAATTAACATTATTGATGATTGTATGGACATTAAGTTTATACGGTATGTTTTGTATTTGTGGTTGCCTTTATTGTTGGATAGTGATGTGTGTTGTGTGTTGCAGTGTTGTTATGTGTGTCTGTGTTACGTGTTCGGCTCATGGAGGCTTTCCGTAAATATGGGTAGCGTTTGATAAGGGAGCTTATGTTTTAGTGTTATTGTAGTGTTGTCTTGTCGTAGTTTAGTGATGTGTTTTGTTAGAGAGCTTGAATTTAACTGTGTTTTGTAAAATTTTTGTGCTAAATATTCTATATAGTGTTTTACGTATGGGATGTTTGTGATTTCATGTAGGAGTGTTATGCGTGTGTACCTTCCAGAGCTGGTGGCCAGGCGTAAGCACTTGTTCTGGAGACGTTGCAATGGTAGTAGTGAGGTTACTGAAGCATTACACCAGACCAGGGCTGCGTACGTAAATATGAGGCGAATGATGGCGGTGTATATAAGGATTTTGTTTTTGGTTGAGAGGGAACTGCTTGGCACGAGGAGCGGGTATAGGTTTCTAATGACGTGTTGGGCTTTTCTAATCGCCTGTGATATGTGTGGACCATGGCGTAATGTTTGGTGTAGGTGTGTTTCCAGATATTTCACTGTATTCGTGGTGTGAATTTTTGGTTGTAATGGTGTTAGGACTTTGTTTTGTGTGAATTTGCGTGAGAAGACAATGGTTTCGGTTTTAGTGGCGTTGATTTTAATTTTCCACTTCTCCCAGTAGCGTTGTAAGATATTTACGTGTATTTGTAACTGTTTGTTAGCCACCTGCGCACTGAACGAGTGCGCGTAGATGGCTGTGTCGTCTGCTCTTTCGATGTCTAGCAGGGCCATGACTGTTACTTTGTTTAGGTTAAATTGGGTAGCGATATCGGTTGCGATCCTGCATACTTGTTGTACAGTGTTGTGCCTTGCCCTAAATCCAAACTGGATTTCGGGGGTAATTTTTCGTCCAGTGTCGATATCGTCTATCCGGGATAGGATAACCTTTTCGGTTAGTTTGGATAAGGTGTTAAGGAGGCTTATCGGTCGATAGCTACCTGGGTGTTGTGGGTTTTTCTTTGGTTTTAGGATGGGAAGGACAATAGCATTCTTTCATGCAGCTGGGAAATGGTGCAGTTTAATGATGGAATTGATGATATACGCTAACTGTATGATGGATTTCCGTGATAGGTTTTTGAGGACTAGGTTTTCTATATAGTCTGGTCCGTGAGCTTTGCGATTTGGTAAGGTGCGGATTATTTGGTTTAGTTCTGTGGGGTTAGTTAGGAGCTTGGAGAGGATTTTATCTGTTGTTCTGTGTTGTTCTTAAGAAGTGTTGTGTTTCTTGAAGGATCTGCTCGTGTTCTTGAGTGTGCTGTGTATTGATTACATGTACGTTTGCTAGTTCACTAGCTATGGCTTCTGCCTTTTCAGGGTCAGAAGCCGCTGTGGTTGTGTTAGTTAGTGTGAGTGTAGGGATTTGGGTATATTGCTTTTTAAGATTTTTGGTGAGCCGCCAGAGGGAGTTGTCATTTGGGTTTAGTGAGGAGAGTAGAGGGATCATGTTGTGTTCTGTTGTTTTCTTATTAAATTTTGTATAATAGAATTCATGGCGTTGAGGTGTTGTCTGTGGTGTTGTTTATTGTGATGTGTTTGTCTAATGTGTGGCGGAAGTGTTGCCAGTTTGTGACGTGATGATTTTTGTTCTGTTGTGTATTTGCCTATTGTGTAAGGTGAAGATGATGGGGTTATGGTCTGAGCTGAGCTCAGGGACGGATTCAGGAGGGGTGACGTTAGGGACGTTTTTGTTTATTATGATGTCGATTGTGGAAGGCGCTGTTGCGTTTTGTGGGTAGTGTGTTGGTGTATGTGGATGCATAATGATAGCGACGTGTGTGTTTGTGT
The DNA here is from genome assembly GCA_944039245.1 of Nebria salina. NCBI lineage: Eukaryota > Metazoa > Arthropoda > Insecta > Coleoptera > Carabidae > Nebria > Nebria salina. Next base: position 8,377,763 of record OX063288.1, read on the forward strand.
ATTTGTTGAGAGTGTGTTATTTTTTGCTAAGTGTGTAATGTGTATTGGTTCTAATAGTGTATGTGGTACGTTGTGTTTTATTAATATTGCTACGCCTCCAGCCGGTACCGGTCCTTGCAGTGGCCGATCAGCTCTGTAGGTGGTGTATGTATGTATTTTGAGTTTACGTGTGGGTGTGAGTTTTGTTTCGTTTAGTGTCACGATGTGTATGTTGTGTGTGATCATGTACTGCTTAAGCTCCCCTACCTTACCCAGTATTCCGTTAGCGTTCCATGAGCTGATCATCAATGTTGATTTGTCTTTAAATGTTGTATTGGTGTACATTTGGCGTGAAATTCATGAATACGGTAAATTGTCGTTGCTTATTTGTAGCCTTTTCAAGGGCGTTGTTTAAGTCCTTCAGGGCCGTATCATGTTTTTGATATTTATTAATTCGTTCAGTCTGTTCATTTCTGTAAAAAGGTCGGTCACGTCGTCCATGTTGTTGTTCCTGTCTTGGGAATGTTGTGGGGTTTGTGGTTGGCGGTGAAACGGTTGTTTGGTTGTTGGGAGTGAGGGAAAATCTTGCTGGGTTAGGTTGACTTGGTCGGGGGGCGGGGTTGGTAAAAGTGGCGTTGTGTGGTGTCTGGGTTTCCAGTGGTTAGTGTTAGGTAGGGGAGCTTTTATGTATTTTTTTTTGTCTAGTTTGTTTTGTTTGTTTATTAGTCGTTTGTTCGTCCAGTTGTCGGATACGTGCCCCGTAGACTGGGCAAGTGACGCTGTTCGCCGGGTGGTCACCTTTACAGTTTGCGCAGGTGGCGGGGGAGTCCTTAGTTTTTGTGCAAGCCGTAGTCATGTGGTCTTTTGCGCATTTTAGGCATTTTGGTGGCAGTCGGCAGATTGTGGTTGCGTGCCCCCACTGTTGGCATCGGTGGCACTGGATGATCCTCTTTCGGTTGATGTGCCTCTCTCATGCTACTTTCGTGTGGAAGAGGTATTTGGTATCAAAGTTGAGTTGGGTCACCGTGTGCGTGTTGGCCACCGTTACCATTTTAAAAACCTTGTGCGTCTGTATGTTATTGTCATGTAGTTCCGTGGTTAGTTCTTCGATCGTCGGGTCATTGTCCAGCCCGCGGATGACGAAGGCATAGGTCTTTGTGGTTCTGTCCGTGTTTGTGTAGTAATGAAATTTGTCGTCATTGTTCAAGTCAGTGATAATTTTTTGTCTTTCGTTCTCGTCGTGTATGTAGATGTTAGTGTTATTGTTCGTGTATTTGTAGTGGTAGCTTTTAGTCGCGTGTGTTTGCAGGAAATTTGTTACTTCGTTGGGGTTTTTGGGAATTCCGGGTATAATAATGGGTGGGGGAGGGTGGCGTCTGGTTGGTTTTTGTGGTTTGGGGTGCGAGGGTGTGTCTGTCTCTGTTTCGTCTTCGTGTTCAGCTTCGTATGTGTCTGTTAGTGGTTGGTATTTGTTTTTAGTGGTAGTTGCTTTTTTGGGCAACTCCGCTTTGGGTTTGGCGGTCCGCTTGGGATGCTTAAATACCCTTGGGTCTTCGTCGTCCACGGACCACAATCTTATTCTGGCTGATGTCGATTCTGTCTGTTTTGTTTTTGTCTGTGTGTTTAATGTGTGTTTGTTTGTGGTCCGTGTGGCGAACAGGTCACTCACCTTTTTTGTGTGTTGTTTGTTGTCAGTAGTTGTAGTTGTTGTGGTTGATGTTCCTGGGGTTGGTAAGGGTGATGTGTCCATTTTGTCGGAAGTGACTGCTGCTGCCGCAGCAGTCGAGTTCGGTTGGTTTACTATCTCCCAGGTTCGTATTCCTCGCTTTAGCGATGGCTTCTTAACTCACGGGGGTGGTTTCTGTAGCACCCTTTTCTTTTGGAAGGTGTTTGTCTCTAAGTCGGACAGACTTAGGGGTCTATTTCGTTTGTTTTTTCGTACCGTTTGTGAATTGCTTGTGTTTTTGTTTATAACTGTTTGTTTATAAAAAATTTTATCGTCTTTGTGGGATACACTAGCTGGCTTAGTATACACGTCTGCTCACTGTGATAGTCGCACTCAGAATTATAAATACCAAGTTGCCCACACCAGATACCGCTCTTCACCCCCAGACCATCATAATTCATACTCCTTGCGTTGCCTAGATTTATTCAACGCTGCTTTTTTTCTTCTCCAAGCTAATTTACGTTCAAATGAATCCCACACGTTGTATTCACTCTCATCGGTAAAAATTACAGTTTCCCAAAAATCTGGGGCTTGTTTAAATAGTGCTTCGCAAATTCAAGATTTTTCGTCCTGTTGACTTCGTTCACGTAAGGGTTTCTTCTAGTTTTACAAGTCCTAAAACTAGCATTTTTCAGTTTATTACAAATAGTTCTTGGAATACTACCTACTTTCCAGTAGCTCGTTCTAATTCAGCAGCTTTCCTAACCGGAGATTTGAATGGATTTTTTTGAATTTTTCTTAGGATAAAACGTTCATCTCTATCGTTCAACTGATAATCTGCTGCATCGAGAACAGTTTTCTATATTTCTTACAATCTTACAATTTTACCAATTTGTGTTAGTGACTATCCAACTTTAGGTAAATTAACAATATTTCATTCTTCAATTGTCGTTTTAAATGTTTTGGCACCCATTTCGGAAATACCACACAAACTATATTTATAGAACTAGTCATTTTCTTGCAAATATATGTACTTAAGTTGTTCAAACTTAAGCTGATTGACACGTTTTATAAAACAATACCAAAGTTTAAGTTTGCCAGTGTATGTATACATGAATTGAACTTGTTTTCATATTAAAGTGAGTTTGATTAGGCTCTTCATAATTTCTGTTTATGGTCCAAATGAGTCTGATTGGCTCAGAGAAAGAAAGATTTTGGAATGAGATGTCTAGTGTAGCGAATAGCTGTGAAAGATTAATTGTCAGCGGGGATCTAAATGGATGGGTTGGTGTTAAGCGGAGTGCTAGTGATACTGTACTAGGAATATTTGGAGATGATAGAGTAAACGATAACGTATCTAGAATATTAGCTTTTTGTTTGGAATTTGAACTCTTCGTGACAAATTCATGCTTTAAGCATATTAATTCACATATTTACAAGTAGAAGAATTGGATTGGATTGTTTAATATCAGTGTTAGGTCTCTTTTTTCTCTAAAACATACGATTCTCTAATAGGTATGAGATGATTCATAAATCTTAAAAAACTAGTCCCATCCTCTGCACCAGTACGTTAGCTAAATGCATTGTAAAATATCTTATATTTCTTATTGACAAGTTATAAATATAATAAACAAATAATCTATGTAGATACTATTTTGTATAAACAATTAAAAATAGTCACGGAATTGTTATACATTCGTATGTAATATCAAATTTAAGACATGAAGTAAAACTATATGACCGCTCTTATAAATCCTAAATCTACACCAAAATATAAGACTAAATTTACATATTTTATGTTAAATATTTTTTACATATTTTATTATGTAAGTAATACTTACGTTTGAATCAATCATAAAACTTGAATTAAGACGCCAAGGAGCTTTTGGTTTATTTATGATGAATTAATAGTATTAAGTAGTATATTATTTCGGAAATATTCTGTTTTTCTTTTCAATTTGAATGACCTATGGGCATAGGCATTAAGACTCAAAGAATAGACGAACACTTAATATCGAAGTTATTCTTTTTTCTTATTTAAATTTAACCAAAGTTAAAAAACATTAACAATTTAGTGGTAAACGATGAATGGAGCAAATTGACACGTACATAGAAAACGTAGAAATTTACGGTAATTGGTAGAACTAAAAAATGTATGACACAACGCGGGAACTTATTTTTATCTATATATATACATTAGCATAAAGAATATAGTAATAGGCGTATTATTTCATAAATGTCACCACATTGGCAGGAAACCCATTACATTCCTTCTCATCTATAAATTCTTTCGCATTTACTATTTTAATTAAATAACTGCATTTGAATTAAGAGTGTCTACCTGTAAGGCAAAAGATGCGAATATTTGAGATTTTTTTTCTGGAAAACTAATCAACATTTTCAAAATCTGTTTTAATTTATTCAGCATATACTTAAGTTCAAAATTACATTTATCATTTTGTAAAAAAAAGGTCCAGATGATCCAGACGGCCGTTCCCTGGAAAAGACCTTTTTAAAAAAAAGTCTTGCAGTCTTGGCAGCCTTGCAAAGGCAAGATATCACTTTTTGCCCTAAAAATCGGTCTTTGATCGGCTGTGAAAAATCGAATTTTAATAAGAGACAAAATTCAAACGATCAAGGACTCAAGAAAACAGTTCTGAACATGAGAAAAAACAAATGAGACAAATCAGATGTATGGCATTTGAGATATTTCTGTCACCGACTTTGAAAACATATTTCTGAGATAATCGCTTTTAAAGTTTCATAAGTGTTACTTACATAGAATCTTTTAAATGTCGCATAACTTCGTCAATTTTTATCGGATCAACTTGAAATTTTGACATAATAATTTTGAATACATATACTTGCAATTTGAGAAATAAAAAAAAATCGATTTTTTGAAAGTTTGCAGATAGGCATACCCCCTTATACAATTCTATTTGAACCGTTCAAAATGTAACTCTGCTTATACACTAATGCGTATATGTTACACATTTTACAATAAAAACTAAATTATTGAAATAAAGGCGTACCCCAAATGATACCTAGGAATGGACTACGAATTCAATCAGGGCGAGCAAATTAGTTTTTTTGGAAAGAGACGTGACTTCTTAGGTGTCCTACTTGAAAATAGAAAATGATCATGTAAACATAAAATTATGTTTTATTTTTATTATTTTACTTATCATTTTTCTTCTTTGTGTTACCGCGAACCATAGTCATGATAACTATATTATTGAATATCATATTAATTCGATGTTATAACTATGTATAATTTAGTTCTAATACTTTTACGTAGTTCTTGTTTCAGTATTTAATTCATAAACAATGCAAGAAATCCTACAATATTAGAACTACATTTACAAATTGGAGAATTATTCAAATACAGTTCAAATATTTTTATTATAAGTAATTAATTTTATTCGTTTATGTAATTCGATTTTTCGAATAAAGCGAAAAAATACATATTTTAAAATGATTATATTTATAAACAGGGAATACAAAGTTTATTCGTCTAATATTTTTTTAATTTTAACTAATTTTGGTTAATAAATGTATTGCTATGTTATTTATAATGATTCGACTATAGTATACCAGTAATACGAAGGTGATTTCTCGGCCCCCAAACCAAATTTTAGCTGTAGTTGACATCTAGCAGAGATAGTCAGCTTGATATTTCTTTTGTCGCTTTTAAAAGTTAATTTTTCAGTCAACTATCATAATTTCAGAGAATTATTTAATATCGTAATGAGCATAATGTTATAAAGAGAAATATGCATGTCTATTTAAATTTCTATTTAAATTTCTTTCACAAATGTAAGATATGTCGATAAGGTTCACGTTTTGTGACAATGGAGTTATCTATTATAGTATCAATATTTTTTATAAAGTTTGATAAATCTTATCGGATAGAAAATATATTGTCATTGAATCGAATAAGTGGAAGAATATGAGTGCAGATGAATTACATGAAAGAAATGCAATGAGTAACGAGAATATAATACAAATTTGATGATTTTTGAATAAGAAAAAAGTTATCTTAATCTTTATTTACAAATATAAGTGTAACAATCAAAATATAACTAAATGTACATGTCTCTACGTAATATTCAAATTATTCATAAGTCAAAAAATATATATCTAACAGGGATATAATAACATTCATGCGACTAGTGTTTACAGGTTTATTTAAAATACAAATTATTCATCAAAAAAATGCTTACAGGGCTCTTGAAATACAACAAAATCAGCGCAATGTCAATATGAGTGATACAATGTTAGAAATTTAAGAGTGGAATTAAAGATAAAAATGTATTAGAAATTGCACGGGCAGAAATATTGTCGTGTGTAACATATCGGTAATGAGAATATCTATTTATTATAACAATATGTCATTCCCATAATATTAATTAGCCTGTGCAGTGTCATGAAATATTTCAATGGGGAACATTACCAAAACCTCCCCAACAGGCAAAATGTAATAGATAAGGGTCGAGTCTCTTTTCACGATCATGTATCTCCTGGTAATCATTGATTCTTCTTCGATTTCCGAAGTGCGTAATGGACAGTTTTGGATAAGATGTCCTACTCTTCTGCACTTGAAACATTTTTCAGCATTGCAGTATTGGCTTGTATGGCCGATGCTCCCACAGCGACGACACGTGGGTCTGCTCCGATAGCCACTGGTGCCGTTCAGATAGCAATCGCGGTAGACATGGCCTTGTCTACCACAGGTGTAGCAGATATTACGGTTCATGATCTATATTTAAAAGAACAATAAACGAGAAATCTTTAGATATATTTTAGATTGTTGTAAGTTAAAAAAGTTAACAATCTTATAGCCAACGATGAATAAAACACTTAATAAAAATATATAACTGTACAATGTGAATCCTGAAGAAACAATATGATGTCAAATATTGTGTCATATCACCAACATTCATCTGCAAAAGGACGCAAATTGTCCGAAATATTTTAAATTTAAGTTATTTCCTTAATTTGATTTAGCCATGATAAAAAAATTACAATTATCTTATAACTTCTAATAAATCAATAATAATAAAAGCTACTAATAATTAATAAATAAGTCTTTACTAATAAAAAAATCCTAACGTAAAATATTTCCATCCAAAGAACAACCGAATATCATGGTTTAGATAAGGTAATTCAGCTAGAACATTTTGGAATAATCAAAGAACCAAAATAAAAGTATATCAAAAAATTATTCTATGCGACAGAATATTTTAAATTTAAATCTATTTAATGGTATTCTTATTCCACCACCACAATGAAAGTGATGAGGAACATTTAAACTAACTTAAAAGAAATTGTTTTATCTTTTCTATATGATTAAAAATATATGTTTCGTATTCATTTTTTGGTTAAATATATATCCGAAGTGCGTAATATATAAAATGCGAAATATGTAAAATGCCCACAGTAATCAGTTAAAACAACACTTACCAATTAGTTTTTTTAACACGCCCAACGGAGTATGTTTTATAATTATCACTAATTTTGATTTAATTCACAAGCAAAATATAGCTAGTCCACGTGTTATTTCGAAGATTTTTACTGTATACGCAGTAGTCGCTATTTACCAACAATAGGCAAAAAAAGTAAGCACGTGACAAAAGACGCGGGGACCGAATTCGTTCGCATTCAACGCTGAGAGACATGTTAACCTTATGGCCAGAATCGGCGGCACATTTATTTTGAGACATTACACTTGCATTTGTCGATGAATCAATGAAAAAAATGAATGTGTTAGGGGCAATAGAATCACCTTTATGCTATAGTGTTTATGAAACTGCGAACATCTTTAATAAAGCTATATTTTCAAATTGAAAATGCATTTTATGTTAAATGCGCCTCTGCACATGCGCGACCATGTGGAATATGCTGCGTTTGTTTGGCTTCGTTGTAAAAATCCAAACAAACGCAGCATATTGAGCATGGTCGCGCATGTGCAGAGGCGCATTTAACATAAAATGCATTTTCAATTTGAAAATATAGCTTTATTAAAGATGTTCGCAATTGCATAAACACTATAACATAAAGGTTATTCTATTGCCCCTAACACATTCATTTTTTTCATTGATTCATCGACAAATGCAAGTGTAATGTCTCAAAATAAATGAGCCTCCGATTCTAACCATAAGGTTAACATGTCTCTCAGCGTTGAATGCGAACGAATTCGATCCCCGCGTCTTTTGTCACGTGCTTACTTTTTTTGCCTATACACTAATATACTCTATCGGATCCACGAATTCTCTTTTGCCGATACAATATAAAAATAGAGCGGTAGCCAGAAAAAATTCAAAAAACAATCTTTGACAAGAATATTTCTAATTATATGAAAGTATAAACATGATTTTAATAGCACTTTGTTTCTGTTCAACAGTAACTGTTAAGTTATTACCATATTATGTATCTATAAAATATGTTGTTTTATCTACTATTTATGATTAAGTTTCGCATATTATCAATTCATAATGTAGTCATACAGAACAATAGTAGTATATTTTCTTCAATCAAATTAAATATATTGTATAGCAGTATCATTTATAAATAATATTTCATATCTTAAATCATACAATTTTAAACATTGCAAAAATCAGATACTGATAGACAATTATGTCGAAATTGTAAAGCGATGTCAAATTAAAATGATTATTGCAATTACACTGTAATTTTTCGTGTATGTATTAAAAATGTAATAAAAATAGTATTATGAATAATTTAATAAGTTAGAATGAAGCGAAAGAAGTGTGTATGGATAGAGTTGAATGGCGAAAGATTGTAAAGAAATGAAAGTAGTTAAATATGTGAAAAATTGTAAAGGGTTTTCTGCCACCCCATTTGATGGGATTAGTCGTGATTATATGTATGGCTGTAATTTTTGTTTTATGGCGTACAACCACCGCATCATTTAATTCAGTTAAATTTTCTACATTTCTACAGATAAACTTTCTACATTTTAGTAATACACGGAATATCTAAATATTACACTAATGCCCGGTATTATAAACGTCAAATAACTAAAATACTCGGTAGATTTTATTTGGTAACCAAGTAATATAATTTACTCTATAGATTTCCGTATTATAAACGAAAAATAAATTTACTTCGCTAGTAAATCTCACAGTTAAACTACTCCCATGAATTTCTAGCTAGTAAAATCTATTCTGTCAATTACTTGACAGCTTCGTGTTTTGTTTTTATTTAAAATATTATTATTTTAAATAACAGGTATTAGCATTTTTACCTATTTATACACTTTAGATTTTAATTATTATTTTATTCTGTTCTTTTTTTGTGTTTAATAAAATTGTAGTAGGTATGTCATCAATTTCATCAGTTTCATCGGTCAGTGAATTCTATAAGTGATAGTGAACATGAATGAGCCACTACCAGCTCCTCCACGAAGACGTCCACGAGTTTTTCGACAAAGAAATAATCCATTTGATTTTTATAATAATGATGAATTTAAAAATAGATTTCGTTTAAAAAAAACAAGGTGTTTTACGAGTATTGAGTTTAATTGGTGATGATATACAACCAATCACTCAGAGGAATCATTCTATCTCTGTAATGAATCAATTATGAATTATGCTCCGTAACAAATTAGCTTTTTACGTTTCTGTATAATTTTTACCTCTCTCCCGCTTTTTATCCATTTTTGTTTGTAAACAAAGTGTCACCGACCGCAAATAATAATAAACGATGCCAAATTTGCAACATTTATAAATTGTCGGTATTTAGTTAATTCACTTGTAAGATTCTTTTATAATACGCAAAATTATATTAACTGTGTAAGTAAATTTATTTCCATAGTAACTAATTAACATTTATTTTGTTCTTTATAATACCAGGCATAAAACAAATTCATCTACTTGCAAGAATTTTTATGTAGAATTTCTTTTTTGAAAAATAGTAAAATTCTACTGAAAATTATTATATATATAAATATATTTATATATATAAATATATATATATATATATATATATATATATATATGTATATATATATATATATATATATATATATATATATATATATATATATATATATATATATATATATATATATATTCTTAATGCGTTTAATTTACAACTAACCTTATCCAGACCAACAAGAAAATTCGATAAACTATAGTGGCGTGAGAGGAATTTGAATAACTTCTCCTGTATATTGCTTATATGTGAAATGCTTAGATCTAATGTTTTTCTTCTATTTAGTCTTCTAATCATGTTTTCATTATTTAATAAATTGAGAGCTAGCTCGTTCGGGTGGTTTTTTAAACGTTTTTTGTACGCCGATGCAAATTCCTTGATTTTCTTATGTACATATTTTATTCCGAGGTTCTTATGAATTATTTCATTGTTGACATACCAGGGAGCATTGGCTATTGCTCTTAAGCTTTTGTTCTGGAATCTCTGGATAATGTCCGTGTTGGATCTTTTTGCACATCCCGAAAGTTGTATCCCATATGTCCAGATTGGGACTAGAGTTACTTTATATAGTAGTATTTTATTTTCTAATGATAACTGAGATTTTTTTTCTAGGAGTCAGTACATTTTTCTCAATTTTATGTCAAGCTGTTTTCTTTTTGCCTGCAGGTGTTTTTTCCAAATTCCGCGCTTATCTAGATGCATTCCTAGGTACGTGGTATCCTTTTTCAATGTTAGGGTGTTTTGTTTAGCTTAACTCATGGACACGCTACATGTCTTGTGGTAAAAACTACATTAACTGATAGTTTTCAATCTTGCTTTAGGCAAGATACCACCTTTGACTGTGTTTTTCGAGGCGTTTTTTAAGAATTTTTATTTTCATACAAAGCATGCGCAGACTCAAAATTAGTTTTAAACATTTAACTCTGATCATAGGATGTTTTCGAAATTTTGTTTTTTTTTTAAATGACGGTCATTTATATAAAAACTTGTATGTTTTAAGGTAGAAAAGTTTATGAAACTGTGCACCAAAGAAAAACTAACAATGCTATGGAAGAAATCCTGCGTACAGAGTTAAAATATATTGTTGCTAATAGGAACATTCTTTAGATTTTTTATCTAGATGCCACGGACAAGGTGGAATTTAAGACGAAGTATGACTGTGTATTTCGAAAAGAGTACATTTTCGCGCTCCCTACAGGAGACTATTAAAAAAAAAAACTTGTACATTATAGATAAAGATTGTACTAATAAATGATTAAATCAATTTTTTGTATGCACATGCTATGTATGAAAAAAAAATTCATAAAAAACGCCTCAAAAATCACAGTCAATGGTGGTATCCTGCCTTAAAGATGCTTTTAGAATATTGGATTCTTTTATGGGATCTGGATGCGACGCAAGTAATGCTGTGTCATCCGCGTACATTTTTTTCATTTGGTAAATCTGCCGTAAAAATTTGATACAGTATAGGACCAAGAACACTTGATTAAAGTACTCCTGCTTGGATGTTTGAGTTACTGTCTTCATAATTTACGAGTTTTCTTTTCATTTAGGTAGTATGTTCTTTTTTTGATTACTGTTGTCGAGAAGTGTACTGGGACATCTGCTAATTGAAATATACTTATACATATCATTCGGAACGGTTTTGGTTAATACTCGTACTTGGATATTGTCTTTGGAATTCTTGGGGTTCTTGTGGATCAATAAATAAAATATTCGAATATTCATGCCAAAGATTCCGTGAGCTAAAAATTATTTAGATTATTAAATGAATATTATTAAGTTTTCGAAATTCAATGCACAATATTGTTTCTAAAACAAATTGTTTTACAACCAAACTAATTTAATGAATAATAATTTATTTTAATTCAATGAAAATGATGCTATTTCCTGATATACTGTGCTACGAAACATATTATCGATTTAACAAACGCTAATGTAAAATATGTCAGTGATAGTTGTTCCTACATATCATACAATATAAAAATTAAGAAAATAATATACATTAGTACAAATCGTATATAAAGAAACAGTAAAATAAATTTTTATTTTTGAACTCATATTACTGCAACTTATTTTCAAAATAAAACCAATTTCGTATTGTTCTAGCAAAGTTAAAATTTGGTTTTATTTAATTTTTATTTCTGGTTGTTATTACTTCAATTGAAAATTAAAAAAAAAAAATTTTAATATATATAAATTTTCACAATAATATGAAACATCAAGTATTATATCACATAAAAGAATTTTTGTTATGTTGAATTTTTTATGTTCGTTATAATAGTGGTGCTCTTTTATTCCGTAATCGAAGGTATATGCAGCAAACTCATAAATGTATACACTATGAAATTAATTTGTATTTTCGGTTGTTTCTCAAAATGGCAAAATCTGCAGAAATAATTCAATAAATTTTTTTCTGAAAATGCTAATATCGTTGCAATCCTAAATTGTCCATAAGTAATAAAATCAATAAAAAAAGAACAAGTGTGTCTCATAAATCTGTAGAAATTTGACGCTTCTTGTTTTCTGCTGATATTTCTGAAATATCATTCTACTTATTTCATGGCTAATTTAATGTTTCATGCAAATAAATTTTAGATAGATGTCACACAAATAAATTGTTGGCAGTCAATTATCCTTGTCAAATTGTTTTTTATTTTAACATTGTTTATTAAAAACTACTTTTTTTAAATTTACTTTAGGTAAAAAAAATAAATTGGCTTATATCACCTCTAATTCATTGGTTATTGTCTCCACAGAACGATTTTTACTGAGCAGTTATCTAAATAAAGTTCATTCAGGCAACATTAAAATTTATAAACGTGTAAGGAACATTGTAGTTACAAACTATTATTATTTATTTAAATCACCAATTTAGGAGCGAATTGTTGTTTTAGGATTGGCTATTTCAATAAAAATTCTTCCACTTTGTTACATTTGATGGCAGATCTCACTTTTTTCCCAATTTTCTAACATCAATTCAACAGCTCAAGCATTCCGCGCATTTCGTAATTTCATATATAAATTGTATAATAATTAGTAGAAAGAAAAACAGTCAGTTATCCTTTACCTTCATCTCCCTTCACTGCTCTCACCATTATGAGAATAATTTGTTTTTATAATGACATCTTAAAGTTACCATGTTCTGTGATATTTTCCCGTTGGATTTATACCTGCAAAATAAGTTATAGTTATTCTTTCATAAGTAAAAAGTTCACAATCTTAATTTCTTAATAATTGTTAAAATTAAAATAATCATGAAACTTCAGAATTAAAATTTGTATATGGCTCGCAAGAAAAACTCCTATATTTGAAATGAATATTCAAATCAAGTGCATGTTTGTTCTAGTCATTTATGAGAATTTGTCTCTAACAGTAGAAGCTGATTCTATAAAATTTAGAATATCAAATTCAAAACAAAACAAATAAAGAGAAAACCTAAATATGAGCTTACTTCTCTTAAGGGTTTGTTAGTGACTAAAAACAGATTTGCCATTTTATACTTATTTAACGGTTTTATAAAATTTGTTGAGTCAAAAATCTTTCTATAATAGAAGTTTCAGATGGATTAATTTGACAGTAAAACATCCCTAGAAGCTGAATTTTGAAAGTAAGATTCACACAGCAAAAAAAGGGAACATTTTATGAAGCGTGACTTCAAACACAAATATTTACTTATAATAAATAAAATAGCGATAATGTTACAATATATGTTTTTGTTTACTTAATAACATTCTGAACAATGGTTTTTATATAATATTTTTTACATAATAGATTTGCAATGTTCACAATTCATTTTTGTAATTCGCATGTATGATTATATAATGCATTGCAGTGTCTGTACCACGTCAATTTTTAACATCTTAATTTTACTTATTTTTTTAAAATGTTATTAAAATTTTGTGAATAAATGCGTCCCCTTGCACTTTGAAATACTGAAACTACGTTTTCCAGGGTTGTATGGTTATTAGTTTAAACAGATAATGCAATGGATAATTAATTAGAATTTTCTACGAAAAGTATATTTTTAAAAAGGTCATGTTACAATCATGCTTCTTGTAAAATTTACCATTTAAAGATGGCCAAAGTACTCTTTCTGTTAATCCTAAGCCGAAGCAGAATATAGCACACAAAAAGATCCCTAAGTAACCACTAAGCGGTGTTATGCCCTCAAAATTTTAACTTTTAATATCAACTATTTTATATTCTTTGCTGACTTAGTATTTAGTTACTCTTTCATTTTATAAATCCGGATGTTTCGTGTTTCATTTCATAACTTAAATTGTATGAATTGTCATAAGATTCTCTTACCGATGAGAGTCGAATCCCTGAGAACTCGAAAACACTGAGTGGTAATTTTTATGCACGTGTAAAATTTTATAACCACGTATGCACCTATCTCGTTCATTTTTAATAATCATTCTGTACAAAACCTTCCAATGGAAAGGACATCATAAAACATATATACTACTACTACAATAAACTATTATATTATACATACACGATTTTGATAAATACCCGAAATATATATTCCTGTGTTCCTCTACAATTCTTGGGCACAACAGCGGATTAATGATGTATATAAATGCATAGTAAAATTTTATAATCATCTTACCCTAATCGTAAAGAACCAATAATTATAGTTTAATATTCAATAATCACACACTGAATATTAACACTTTAGCAACATCGTATAGCATATGAAATGCGAATGCGACAAAATATATTTACTTTATAAAATTGCACCATATTATATACATGAGACATGACGCACAATGCGAACATATATTGAAATTGTTACAATTACAATGTAAATGCGTTTGAATAAGCTTCAATTTTAAACTAAAGTTTAAATTTTTAATATAAAAGTTATCACAGTAACGAAATTATAAAATTAGTGTACTCTAGTTTAAAATATTTGATGTATACTGATGATGAACATCTAGTGGTCAAAATGTACATACATCTATATTATTATCTAAATAAATTAGTGAATAAAAAGTGTTTTTTTGCTCATTATTTAATTAAAAAGTTTTTTTATTGGATAAAAACAATATTTATTTAAACTATTAAATTTTCTAATTAAAATACTTAATTTTTAGTAACATAGCATTTAAAAGATAGTAGTTTCCAACAACTCGAACTGCAGAGTCAAATTGTTGGTTTTGTATTTTCGTATTTATTGACGAGATGATTCCGCTTAATTCGTTAATCAACCAAAAACGCAACTGATCATTAAGTTATGAATATACTTAATAGATTGCGCTAACAGAATAAAACGGAAAAAAAATGCATAATTATTTTATTCATTTGGATGCGCGACAGTAACAGAAATTTAAAAAAAATTCCAAACTTGTCATAAATTATTTGTTATGGTTTTATTAATTAACATATACTAATATATTTGAAAATCGCGCAATTCGCTGAATGTTGCTTTGCTAATGGCGTCTATTGTCAAACGTCATTAGTTAATTTCTATTTGGTTAGATCATACATTATGCTGTACTAAGATATCAAAAATTATTATACATGCTCTATTTATTATTCAAACACGTTTTGAATAAGAAGAATAAAAGCAAATAATTCAACTTGAACTTGGAAGATTAAAGTGTAAAAAAGTAAACTAACTATTAAAGATTTCAGAAAATGTAGTTATTTATTATATAATTTATTATTATCTAGATGAAGTCAAGCTTGATGTATCAAGTGCATTGACTTTTGCATAATTGTGGAGAAAATAGGATTACTTTTACAATGGTTAGTACACTAATATATGCACATGGTCATCATTAAATTGAGCTTACTTGTAAAGAAATTATGTATTTATCATTATTATTTTGCTTTATACAATTTAAGAAAGATGTTAGTTTCAGATGGTGCTCATTTTAAAAACACTCACCGAATTTTGTCGACCAACTTTGATAAAATCTACAAAGTTTACCAACACAAAATTGAACATAGGAAAATTTCTGATATATATTACTTTTTTGTCCAACCATAAGAGAGTAACCTCAGTGATCACAATGTTATATATTTAGAAAGATATATACAGTGAGCGCAATAATTATTCGTACAGTTAACGTTTTCTAAATGAAACTACTTTTACAGGAAAACTATCGAAGGTAAGTAAAAAATAAAAATATGTAGAGTATTATGGATTAACACATTCAATATTTATCCATAAATTAATCAAAAAAAAAAATTATAGTGCCAATAAAAAATAATAACCAATGACACACGCCAAATTAGCGCGCAAAAAGTATTCGTACACGTTAGTTTTTTGTTTCAGCATAAATTATTTTATAGACTCTTGCCGAATGGCACGAATAACAATAACATGGGAACTCCCCCGAACATATTATATGAAATTTTTCATAAACCAATGTCATTTACCAATTATCTGTGCAATATAAGAAGTAAAAGCATAGAAGCTAGTTAAACTGAAAGAAATTTTATTATTTCATTGCATAATTAGTGCATTTCATTGACAAAAATTTCGAGTATCATACATAGACCGCATTACATAGTGTAAAATAGAATTAATAGCTTTCGTGAAACTAAAATATCGAAAAATAAAGACAGAAGTGGCCCGGTCACCAGAGTCAGTTGCCTTGATCGTCGGAAAACTGTAAGGAAAATTAAAGAAATTTCATAAATTATTGCACCAAAATTTACTGAAGAACTGTTAATTACCACTGAAATATCTTTGTGTCCGTATACTATCCGAAATGTACTAGGATATACTGGGTATCATGGTCGATCTGCTCGATGAAAATATTGAAATTACGAAGTTAATTGAAAGAAGCGATTGACGTTTGTTAAAGACTTCATAAAATGACATTTGAGCTCTAGAATAAAGTTATATGTTCTTATGACTCAAAAAACAATAATTTTGGTTCGGATGGTAGGGGCAGAACAGAATTTGACAAAATAAGCTTACTTCGGTTAGTAAAACACGGTAGCGGATATGTACTTGTCTGGGGATGTATGAGTGCGGCTGGTATTGAAAAACTGCACTCAATTGATGAAATTATGGATCATATAGTCCATATCATCATCTTAAAAGAATATTTCATTCGTAGCATGGAGAAATTGGGAGCCAAGAGAAATGTCATATTCATGCAAGACAATGATCCAAAACATAGCGCTTGGTACTCCAGATTATGTATCCTTTTTAATACACCAAGCTATCGAAAATGCCTTCCGAATCATCAGACATTATACAAATGAGCATTTATGGACTTAAGATAAAAAAAAATAAGAAAACGGCTAATTTCTAATAAAAACTATTTGGAAATTAGGCACCATGAAGAATGGGATAGCATTTCAATATGTTTTAAGGTATTTGGTAAATTTAATACCTAAAAGACTCCTAACTATTATGAGAGCCAATAGATATAAAAAAAAAATAGGTTATTTGTGTCAAATTGTAAATATTATAATAATTTGTTACATGTACGAATACTTTTTGCTCGTAAATTTGGATAGTGATTGGGTTTGTAATTTTTATTTCCACATTAATATTATTTTTGATGAATCGTTTTGGTAAATTAAATAAACATATGACTTCATATAACTCCACATATTTTTATTTTTGATCTATCTTCAATAGTTTTTCTTTAAATGTAGTTTTATTTTGAAAACTTGACTTGTACAAATGCATTTTGCGCTCACTGTATGTAGTTATATTTGCTTGAAATTTATACATATTTATATAGATGGAAACAACTTATATTTCAATCGAAAATTATTAAATTGTATTGTGAAGGCTAATCCTTACATGAAATCGAAATGCACACAATACAGTCAACAATACAAAAACATAATTAATAAATATGAAGGCATACTAGTTTTGGCAAGGATTAACAAGCCAATATTTACCGATACTATTCATCGTGTTCTAAATAGTGAGGATAATGGTTGTAAAGCGAGAAAAAAAATAATTTATTTCAAAAACAAATAGTTTAAATTTACAAAAAAATATACTACAAACGTGATATTTTCAGGTGAAACAAAATTTAATTGATGGAAGACAGATTGTATGGAGAAATTTGAAATATAAAAAGAGTGCCCAATAATTAAATACTGGGGAAGATCTGGGGATTGATGGCAAGCATTTCCACCGGGAAATTTATAATTGATCGATACTACAATAAATAAAATGAAATATCTCTACATTTTAAAAAGTAATTAACAATCATCCACAGAGAAACTTCAAATACCACCAGTATTATATTATCAGCTAGACAACTATCCAACACATACTGCGAAACTGTGGTAAAATACTCCGAAATTCAATTTTTATACGATTTAATTACATATTTTCTTTTTAAGAATTTCCAATTGCTGCAAAAGTTATATAATGTGACGTGTCATGTCTCGTCCATTTTTACAAATTTTTATTCTAAATAAGCTCGCCTTATTTCCACTACGGAAATAAGTAACAAACTTTTATTACGCATCTGTTACCCTATGGTAAGTCGTTTATCTTGGGAGGGGCGTTTTCTACGCGCGCGCTCTTTCCAATTGAAATAGGGTAGAACTGCTCTTTGTCTCACAGAAGAGAAAAGGCCGAGCTATGTTCGTATATCTTTTTCAGTTTAAGGCCAATCATCTGCTACCCTCTAAGTTAAATTATAGGAGGTTCCCGTACAAGTCAAATAAAGGCATACTTCCGCAATGTATATAGTATATATTTAAAGTGGTAAGGCGTAGAGTGAGTAGATATATAAGAGTGTGGACAATCGACGAGTAGTCCCTATCCAAAACATAGAGCGCAGGTTCCGCCTGTGATTGGTCGCCGCCATAGTTTGTCTAAATGTTCAAATTAAATGCATTTCGTTGTATGGAGTGCGCGACTCATATTTTCTTATACTCTTTACATCCAAAGGATCAGATAAGATAATTGCACCCCGTATTTTTTATGTTATTCCTGAATAAATTCTGCGTATTTTATTTTGCGACAGCATATGTCTATCTTTTACATTTATACAAAATTCCAAACATTTCGCGGGCTAATACAACGATTTATGCTATACACTTGTATGTACGTATATTTACTGTCACATTTTATGATTCACTAAAAATAATTACATTTCATTATGCTTAGCACATTTCTAAATATTTGATTCTACGGCAGTATATTTTTATCATTTATAGAAAAAATCATATGAAATTCCAAGCGTTTTGCGGGTAAATAACAACTATTTATGCTATGAATTTGCTAGTATTTGTATTGTTATTATTTAAGATTTGCTGAAAACAAAAACATTTAACAATAATGTTTACGTATAACCGTAAGTTACACTTATCAGAAAAGATGCGCATCCCTTAATGGTATTTCTTTAAATACAAAATAATGTTTTCATATAAACAATCAAGCAATCAGTGCAACTTAATATCTAATAACATGTTAATGTTCATTAGTAATCCTAATTATAGAAAATAAATATATGTATATGATAACGTATTTCTGTAAAGAAAAAAATATCAAAAAACTCAAATATTACAGTATAAACATAATTTTAAAATATCTAAATAAAATTTAATGCTTTGCTTGGGATTTGCTTCCATACATATCTTTTACATGCCTTTTTTTCTGCAATTTTTAATCTAAATGAAATATTTTTTGTTATTATACTATTATTTAAATTATGACAGGTTGGAATATGTTCTACATTAATAAAATTTGATATATTTGATACATACACGAAATGTAACACTAATATACTTGTAAGTATACAGCACAAATAGTTATATTAGCGCGCGAAATGTTTGGAATTTAGTATAAATGTTTCTATAATAGATAGACAGATGCTGTGGCTAAATAAAATACGTAGAATTTATTCAGAAATAACATAAAAAATACGGGGTGCAATTATCTTATCTGTCCTTTAGATTTAAAGGGTATAAGAAAATATGAGCTGCGCGCTCCATATAACGCAATGCATTTCGTTTGAACATTTAGACAAATTATGGCGGCTACTAAAATCACAGGCTGGAAAGCTGTCGTCCACACTCTTATATATCTAGTCACTCTAGTAAGACGTAGATCATAATATGTTTTTGTTTGTTATTGGTATACTACTATTGTTCTCTTCACTATAAAGGCGAATTTCTGCAGGGTTTTGGAGTTACGTACTAGGCAGGGGCACGCCGATCAAATGTGCGACGCACACAGGCGCCAGGATAATTTAGACGCTAAAGATTTCAGATAAGGAGGAAATATATTATAGATTTCTTTAAAACTAATTATTTAGAATGACTTATTTGTTATTATTCGTTAAGATCTGCTTTTATTTTAATTCTAGCTCTAACAAGTAGGTACTTTAACGTAAATAAGTTAACTTGAAAATGTGTTTAGATAATGTATTTAATCTTGTTCAAACTCTAACTTGCACTAAACCTGTATAAGAATACCTGATGCAGTTTTTAACTTTATTCTATATTATGTTTATTCTACTGATCTACTGTTATAGTTTGTTTTAATATATAGTAGAACGATTTTGACTTACTAATCACAAGGCAAAGTCCACCACAGTAGGCGGTCCAAGTACCGAAAGAAAGACGCCGGATTAAATGATATTTTAAACTTGACGTTTGAGAAAATTTCCGATTGTATTCTTTTAATAAAATTGCTATTTTGAAATAAAAGTGTTTACATATTTTATTTTGTATACATCCATGCTTACTATAATATCATATGTTAATCATAAGCAACAAATTTTAATTTTGAGAAAGATTTTAATAAACTTTATGATCGCAACAATGGCAATTTTTTTTAAAATGCATTGAGATGTTAGAAAAGATTGAACACACGCGAAGTGTAACTAATGATCCTGACTTTCGAAATATGCCCTTCGATTTAGGAGATAAAATTCTACATGACATACTGATTTTAGTATTAAAAATTAACGATAATATTATTAACTTGTGTCAACAAAACAAAGACATATTACATACCGAACAAATAAGTGCGATAGTCAGGTTAGTTCATTTGAATTCAGGATATAAAAGTGTTGAAATACATTAATACTTTCCAGTATTCTATCCAATTTTTACTGGATTGTCTGATTTACTGAAAATTTAGATATAAAAGAGGGCAGTGCATGATAGTGGCGCTAATATTGGAATGTTTTAACATGATTTCGTTACTAAATAAATATGACCCATCCAAAAGAATAAAATAAATATGAATTTCTTCGTTTTTTTTATTCCTTTCACGCAATCCATTAACTTTGAAAATAATTTTTCAATCAATCAGATTTGGTGCCTCGAATTCATATTGATAAATAATTTTTAGTAGTAAAGTTTTAATTACAAAAATGAATTTACACTTATCACTAATAACATCAGTTTGGATAAACGGTAAGTTAAGTTACTTTGGCAACATTACATGAATCGATTTGACTTGAAATTTACAACCATTAAACCATGATTCTGAGCCAGAGTATTCTTGAAGATACGCACTTATAATCACGGATACATGATTACTGTCGCTCACTGACAAGAACTCCGAGATTGTTTAATAGAAACATGTTTAGATGCTGTAAGACATTTTTCTGATGTTCGAACACATCCCATTTCATACGCCCAAGCAAATCTTGAATTGTATGGGCCACATGGAGTCGAGCATTATTATTCAGAAGAGTGACACCACTTGTAAGCTTTCCGGGACGTTTATTGTTGATGCTGGCACGTAAGCATTTTAAGGTATCTTAATGTTAAGATCTGGTTCTTTAAAATCCAAGAGCAGCAC
Organism: Nebria salina; assembly: GCA_944039245.1. Classification (NCBI taxonomy): domain Eukaryota; kingdom Metazoa; phylum Arthropoda; class Insecta; order Coleoptera; family Carabidae; genus Nebria; species Nebria salina. The sequence goes on from OX063288.1 coordinate 8,399,122, forward strand.
ACCCTGCAATAAAAAAAATAGGTCACCATTACTTTTCCTGCCGAAGGTTGAGACAGATATATTTTTGCCTTCGGAGATTGTGGATACTTCCAATGTGTACTCTTACGTTTAGATTCTGGTTCATAGTGATAACACCAAGACCCATCACCGACAGCAATTTGGTGTAAAAAGGCATTACGTGTTGATAGCCCATCAATTAATTTAATGATCAGGCTCAACGCAAATTCTTCTGCTCTTCAGTGAGCAGTCGTGGAATTCACTGAGCAACCTTGTGAACCAAGACTATGAATTACGGAATGGACAGCTCCCACGTTGATATCAACATCTAAGAAAGGTCTCTAATTTTGATACGCGTATTAGCGCGTAAAGCAGTTTCCAACTGTCTCATATTTTCATTTGATGCAGAAGCACGCACATGACCAGGGCGGGCAAAATCTTTAGTGGATTTTATTCCTTTTCGAAATTTTCTGCACCATTAGCCATTTTATCAGTTGTTCCAGTACCATGGTTTAATATTTACCATAAAAACCTTCGGGAGAAACCAAAATAAAATCGATCAGTATTATACTGGAATGCTACATATATTGATGGAAGAACGAGGTTCCGATATTATCCAGTGTTATTCAAAGAATTGATAATGAATTGCAAGTACAAGACGATAAATGTTAGCTTTTCACAATGACATCTCACCATCTTTAAATAATATTAAAATGGCTCAGAAATTGATTTGAAAATTATTGCTGGTGAATTTAGTTTTTTCTCAGTGATACCAATATTCTATTAGTTTCTTAAAATAGACCTTCAAATTTCCCTATACATTCACCAATCCAGTTCATATGGCTATATAAGACAAATATTGTCTAGTTTTTGTAATTAATTATTATCTTTAATCATGCAACGTCGTTGCGCTTTGAAATCTGAAAGAAACTACCGCCAAATATTTGTGGCATTTCAGAATAATACCGGCCGCAATGTTGATGTTATTTGGATTGATTTTGAAGGCGTTTATAGAAATTGTAAAACAATGGTTCCTGACCAAGTGATCCAATTGAATACGTTCGCCCATCACCCGTGGCTGTTTATAGATTCTGTTACAAAAGATCGTATGCTAGTGGAAAGTAAGCCTTTTTTTTACGCAGAACAACGTATATTACGATTCCGCATAACAGACAGTAAAGTTTCGCGTAAAATCTTTTCGGTGCATTTGCCAATGCGTTCGTTAAAAACATTAGCGCTATTCGCCGTCCGCAACACGCTTAAAACTGCTGATGAAGTGGAACTACTGAATTTGCCGAAGATGATGAAATTGGAACTTGCTGTTGCTGTAGATCTTAAGAACTTGCCTGTACAACCACTAGACCAGTTCATAGATATTGAATAGGTTTTGCTTTTTTATGATTGCAGTAATTGTTACCTATGTTGAAATAATAAATAACTATTTCAAACAGCAATCTCGATCTGTATATTACTTTTAGGAAAGTTTATTATGAATGTATAATTTTTTATTATTACTTAGAAAATTTGCAGGATATGTTTGTGTATGTAATTGATAACTAGTTTTAGTTAACTGCAAAATAAATGTCATTTCTAGTTGTATTATTGTGCTTCTAAAATAAAATCTTAAAATGTATTAATTATTTCGTTACAGCATACCTATTGGATTTTTCTTATTCACAGAAAAATGAAATGCACCAAGAATTCTAAAAATTGTTAGTAAAATAAACTAACTAAATAGTTTACAGATACATGTACTAACAATATTAATTACAATAAATTACTTCATATAGCAATGAGTTGAGATCGACTTAAGCACGACAGACCTGTAAAATTTAAACAATAATGTATTTAACTTTCATTAAATTGGGAAAGATTATAGGGTGAACCGTCTTATAAATCTGGGCATACGTTCCTTAAACTAAGGTATGTCAAGAATTGAAAATTATGATTTATAAATTAAATATTAGGTCAAGTTTCATGTAAACTTGATGCTATGATATTGTGAAAAAGGGATCAGTTAAATATTAATACAAGCACCATTTGTTTGCCATTTTGGTAACTTCGTTTGTCTGCTCATTATTATTCGGTGTGGCACTACTAATTGATATAAGTAAAGACCTATTTCATATATTTTTCTAATTTGATAATATTTTACCAACCTTTGGAATACCTTTTCACTAAATTATTTCTTAGAATAAATATTAAATGTCAAACTCCAAATTATTTAAGTTTTTTGTTTTTTTTATTAAACAATTGACAGCCACAGTAGATACGATTTATGTGAAAATAATTATAATAAGAACAAATTGTTTTGTATTGTAGACTTCCATCTATCTTTTTGATTTTTAATATTACAGTCAAGTATCACCAAGTTTAGTCAGGCAATATCTGATTTATCTGATCAGTAGAAGGTATTTACTTTGACAGAATCATTAAATTTCTGATTTGATTATGCAAAATTGTATCATTAGTTATATAAAATCCATTCAACAAAAATGTTGGTGTTTACTTATAGGATAATTTGTCAATATGTCACGCCATTTGATATCGTTTTGTTGTTTTATGTTGTTAATATGCAAATACTGATAGTTGAATAATACCAATAATAATAACCTAATAGAAAAAATTCAATAAATAGATATATATGTTGGGAAATATATATAAATATTTAACACTATTTTTAAATTTATGTTTTACTGCCGCGCTTCTGGCTTTTTTTTTATCGATAACAATGTTTTCGCGGATTGGATAGTTCATTTTAGTTTGGTACACCCTACTCTAGCATCCTGCTTATAGTTTCGCTTCGACATCGCTGACTATTTGACTTCCATCGTTTTTCGTGGTCAGTCAAATTAAAAGTGATTAAAGCACAACAAATTAACATTATAATAACATTATTAGTGATTAAAAAGTCTGAAGTAAGTGGTGCTTTTATTAATCTGTTGGACCTTTGCACTAAATTTACATAATCACAAATCGAAATTAACACGTGCATATGTGAATGAGAAAATTTCCATTTTTCTTTGTTTTTCAAAAAATATATTGCAATGCTCTTACTAAAGCAAATGCAAAATATTCGTTTTTTTATGGTAAATTTATAAATTTTTACGTTTCTATTAAATTTCAAAATTGCTGTTATTGGCATGGAACAAGATTAATTAACTTTTAAATTCAGAGATTAAAAAAAATTTTGATAGTAAAAGAAGATAGTGAAAGAAGAAGCGTTTTTGTATTGTACATTGGTAATTATTTTAATCGATTATTTTACAAAAGCATTGAATTAATTTTCAATTAAATTTCTTGTATATAATATACTTTGTAGGTGGTAAGTCCGCAAACTTCCCAGAACCAATTTTGCTTGTTCGGGATTCAGTGCAGAATTTAACTCTGTATTTTGTCTGTGCAACAAGGCCAATAAAAAATATGGTCTGAATGCAGTTGAGATTTAGAAATCAAAATATTTTCTTTTGATTAAAGTTCAGCAAAAGATTAAAATGTTATTCGTTGGTAACTCCCACGCTTGATTAATTTTTGCAGGAGTCTATGTGGTGTTTAGTTAATTTTGATAATACTTCTACATTTTCAACCTTTGAATATTCTAATGCTCTTTTTTCTATTTTGTTTTTCAAATATAGACATGGACATTTGTTTCTTGTGCCACAGACCGGGTCATCTCGCTCGTGATTGTTTTCACAACAGTAGAAGACCAAAATGTGCTCGCTGTCGCATGCTGGGTCATATTTCCGACAGATGCGATATAACGTTGTGTCCCAAGTGCAAGAAAGTGGGCCATACCATTGAGACCTGTCCTTTGCGTGAGACAAATATTAACGTAGATTTGGTAACAGTTCGTAGATATACCGAACTTAATCAAAACATCACTACCATCTATTACGCTTTACCTGCTGTTCACTCAGTAGTTGTGTTCCCGATATACGTCTCTAATTTATATCCCCCTTTTCATTGATCGAATAATAGTACCAAAAAAGAAAGAAATAAAATGATTTCTGTGAATTATTTACCGTTTTTCATTAGTTACATACCACTTTGCCTTTGATTACTTTCTAAGTACAATTCTGTCAAAAAAGGTTTTATATGTTTAATTTTTGTACTTTGCAAACCTTTTAACAATATTTTATATGCAAAAATCTTATAAAAAATTACATATGTAATATAAATGCCGGACACACATAAGAAATATACTCATAAATTTCTCCATTGCATTAAACCAGTTTCACAATCAAATGCAATATATAAACGATCGCCGTGTAACAAAAAATATGCGTTCAGAGTGGGATTCAAAATAGCTTAAGTGGTAAGGCCACTCTAGAGAATCAAAATATCTGAAACTTTTTTTTTGTCTTAAATTATATTTAAAGTTGTAAGGTATAAGGGACAATTCAACTTATTCTCGAGAAAATGTTCTTTACGTTGTATTTTGGGCTGGATATTAGGCGACTATCAGCGCGCTCCTATATGCAAGCATTCAGCCAGAAACTACAACTTTATCTTTAAACGCGTTTTTCTCGAAACCGTGTTTTTGAAACTGGGCGAAAACAGTACGCCTATACAAGTCAATCAATGGACAAAATTATTTTATCGTCTTAATTAATAGTCAGTTTGCTATCGAATATCGTAAGATTTTTTTTTATTGTTGATATTTTTTTATTTATTAACAAATTCTTATGCAATTTTTAGCTAAAAATCGTACTCTTTTTTGAATCGCGTACCATTTCTACAAAAATCAATATTTTTAAATGCGGCTACTTAGTCCGAGAGCTTATATATTTCAGATTTATAATCTGTTGTCGCTTTTGTCCCAGGTATATTAATGGATGCTCAACCCTTTCGCCCGATTAGTGCTGCTTCTAAATACCTTCATAGGTTAGACGACACTAGCGCCTCCAACTTCATATATTTACTAATGAAAAAAATTCATAAGGTAGTCAAATACATGTTTAATAAAGACATGTAAACGATTTTTATACAAGAAGTATACATTCGTCAAAAAAAAAATCTGAAAAAAGACCTTTTTTTTCTAGCACGATGATGTAGATCCGATTCAATGTAGGTATTCGTGGATGTATTAGGATGACGACATGTGAGTTTGTTTGAGTGTGCGGCCGTTTGTGTTATTTCTGTTGCAGATTTTAATTGTATGGGTTTGAGAAGAGGGAGTTGTAATGGAGGATTTGGGTTGGGCCTGGTGCAGCTTTGCTAGTGATTGACGGTGGTCATGTGGGTCTGGTTAGGTTTGTTTGGTTTCTTTCTTTTATTTAGTTTATTGAACAGATGTTTTGCGCTCAATGTCGATATTTCTAAAAGGAAACGCTAAAACTATAAAAATTTTATTCAAATGAAAATTAGGAATATTTTAAAATATTAGAATTCCTTCTCTAAGAGTATAGAATGTAAAAACAAATCTTTAAGAAGATAGCCAATATAGCTAAAATTCAATAATATATCTAAGAACAAATAAATGTGTGATGACAGGAAAGTATCTTATCAGAACATATGAACTGCCTTGAAATGGTAGATTATGATAGTTGGATAATAATATATTTATAATATCGGTACATTAAAATTCAAAAGTCAAATTACAAAAACAATTTCTTGGGTATTATATCCTTCATCGGTGTCCCTAGTTTTCTCCACGTATTTCTATGTCGTTTAGTTTCTCCTTCAGCAATACGATCTGGTGCTACAGTCCGTGTCTTTTTCTGTAACTCTGGCGTTGTTTTGAATTCGCGTGTCTTTTCAAGGTTTTCAGTCAATGAAGTTAGACCACAAGTCTTCATTTCTGGTTTCTTAAATCTAGTTTTTGTTCTAGCCTAGTCTTTTTGACAATTCACATCTTTTGTATGATGTCTTCGTACAGAATATAGGCGTATATTATGTATGTGTATATGATGGAAGCTTAACTTTCTTTCTCTATCTCTCTATCTATTATTGAACAGGTATGTCTTTAAAAATTATATAGAATTATTTTATATTTTTCGGCACAAAATTTAGTAACATAGACAAATCTTATATGAAACCATAATTTACTTGCGCTTTACTTTTTTATCCAAAATAAATTTGGAATTTGATTCTGAGAATGTATCGTTTAATTATAATAGATTACTGCAAATATTGTTTGACCTATTTAAAAATAGCAATAAACTCGCCATAAATCTGTGAGATATAGGTATAAATTACAGTTTCAAGAAAAAAAAAAACTGGTTTCTTCTCTATTGAATCCACACAATTTATGAACGTATTTCAAATTTGAAAAATATTAATTTACCCTCTTCCAAAAGTAGTCCTATCATTTCGAGAAAAAGTGCAAATCGATTCTAGTGAAATAAATGCTATGGAAATAGTCAAAATAAATGCTATGGAAATAATTCGTTATTCGTACTTCGAGATTTTAACGGAAATACATGTTTGGACCATCTCTGACTATTTTCGGAATGATATCTCTCTCATCCTCCCCTTACGTGTGTGAAGGTATGAGTGACCGAATGAGTGCCTGAGTGAGTGATAAATTTTTAACTACTCATTTCAATTTTGGCAGAATCCGGATTTCAATGTAATAAGTGCGTAGTCCTTTGTAAATTTTCAATTATAAAATTAATTCAGATGTTTCTCATACTCATTTTCAAACATCTGCAGTGTCATGCACCGCTCTTTCATAAGAAAGCATTTCATATTTAGACTATTTTTCTAATTTGATAATATTTTATCAACCTTTGGAATACCTTTCACTAAATTATTTCTTAGAATAAATATTAAATGTCAAACTCCAAATTGTTTAAGTTTTTTGTTTTTTTTTTTATTAAACAATTGACAGGCACAGTAGATACGATTTATGTGAAAATAATTATAATAAGAACAAATTGTTTTGTATTGTAGACTTCCATCTATCTTTTTGATTTTTAATATTATAGTCAAGTATCACCAAGATTAGTCAGGCAATATCTGATGTATCTGATCAGTAGAAGGTATTTACTTTGACAGAATCATTAAATTTTTGATTTGATTATGCAAAATTGTATCATTAGTTATATAAAATCCATTCAACAAAAATGTTAGTGTTTACTTATAGGATAATTTGTCAATATGTCACGCCATTTGATATCGTTTTGTTGTTTTATGATGTTAAGATGAAAATATGAAATATGATGATAATATGAAAAAAACTGAATAACCTAATAGAAAAAATTCAATAAATAGATTTATATGTTGGGAAATATATATAAATATTTAACACTATTTTTAAATTTATGTTTTACTGCCGCGCTTCTGGCTTTTTTTTATCGATAACAATGTTTTCGCGGATTGGATAGTTCATTTTAGTTTGGTACACCCTACTCTAGCATCCTGCTTATAGTTTCGCTTCGACATCGCTGACTATTTGACTTCCATCGTTTTTCGTGGTCAGTCAAATTAAAAGTGATTAAAGCACAACAAATTAACATTATAATAACATTATTAGTGATTAAAAAGTCTGAAGTAAGTGGTGCTTTTATTAATCTGTTGGACCTTTGCACTAAATTTACATAATCACAAATCGAAATTAACACGTGCATATGTGAATGAGAAAATTTCCATTTTTCTTTGTTTTTCAAAAAATATATTGCAATGCTCTTACTAAAGCAAATGCAAAATATTCGTTTTTTTATGGTAAATTTATAAATTTTTACGTTTCTATTAAATTTCAAAATTGCTGTTATTGGCATGGAACAAGATTAATTAACTTTTAAATTCAGAGATTAAAAAAAATTTTGATAGTAAAAGAAGATAGTGAAAGAAGAAGCGTTTTTGTATTGTACATTGGTAATTATTTTAATCGATTATTTTACAAAAGCATTGAATTAATTTTCAATTAAATTTCTTGTATATAATATACTTTGTAGGTGGTAAGTCCGCAAACTTCCCAGAACCAATTTTGCTTGTTCGGGATTCAGTGCAGAATTTAACTCTGTATTTTGTCTGTGCAACAAGGCCAATAAAAAATATGGTCTGAATGCAGTTGAGATTTAGAAATCAAAATATTTTCTTTTGATTAAAGTTCAGCAAAAGATTAAAATGTTATTCGTTGGTAACTCCCACGCTTGATTAATTTTTGCAGGAGTCTATGTGGTGTTTAGTTAATTTTGATAATACTCTACATTTTCAACCTTTGAATATTCTAATGCTCTTTTTTCTATTTTGTTTTTCAAATATAGACATGGACATTTGTTTCTTGTGCCACAGACCGGGTCATCTCGCTCGTGATTGTTTTCACAACAGTAGAAGACCAAAATGTGCTCGCTGTCGCATGCTGGGTCATATTTCCGACAGATGCGATATAACGTTGTGTCCCAAGTGCAAGAAAGTGGGCCATACCATTGAGACCTGTCCTTTGCGTGAGACAAATATTAACGTAGATTTGGTAACAGTTCGTAGATATACCGAACTTAATCAAAACATCACTACCATCTATTACGCTTTACCTGCTGTTCACTCAGTAGTTGTGTTCCCGATATACGTCTCTAATTTATATCCCCCTTTTCATTGATCGAATAATAGTACCAAAAAAGAAAGAAATAAAATGATTTCTGTGAATTATTTACCGTTTTTCATTAGTTACATACCACTTTGCCTTTGATTACTTTCTAAGTACAATTCTGTCAAAAAAGGTTTTATATGTTTAATTTTTGTACTTTGCAAACCTTTTAACAATATTTTATATGCAAAAATCTTATAAAAAATTACATATGTAATATAAATGCCGGACACACATAAGAAATATACTCATAAATTTCTCCATTGCATTAAACCAGTTTCACAATCAAATGCAATATATAAACGATCGCCGTGTAACAAAAAATATGCGTTCAGAGTGGGATTCAAAATAGCTTAAGTGGTAAGGCCACTCTAGAGAATCAAAATATCTGAAACTTTTTTTTTGTCTTAAATTATATTTAAAGTTGTAAGGTATAAGGGACAATTCAACTTATTCTCGAGAAAATGTTCTTTACGTTGTATTTTGGGCTGGATATTAGGCGACTATCAGCGCGCTCCTATATGCAAGCATTCAGCCAGAAACTACAACTTTATCTTTAAACGCGTTTTTCTCGAAACCGTGTTTTTGAAACTGGGCGAAAACAGTACGCCTATACAAGTCAATCAATGGACAAAATTATTTTATCGTCTTAATTAATAGTCAGTTTGCTATCGAATATCGTAAGATTTTTTTTTATTGTTGATATTTTTTTATTTATTAACAAATTCTTATGCAATTTTTAGCTAAAAATCGTACTCTTTTTTGAATCGCGTACCATTTCTACAAAAATCAATATTTTTAAATGCGGCTACTTAGTCCGAGAGCTTATATATTTCAGATTTATAATCTGTTGTCGCTTTTGTCCCAGGTATATTAATGGATGCTCAACCCTTTCGCCCGATTAGTGCTGCTTCATAGGTTAGACGACACTAGCGCCTCCAACTTCATATATTTACTAATGAAAAAAATTCATAAGGTAGTCAAATACATGTTTAATAAAGACATGTAAACGATTTTTATACAAGAAGTATACATTCGTCAAAAAAAAAATCTGAAAAAAGACCTTTTTTTTCTAGCACGATGATGTAGATCCGATTCAATGTAGGTATTCGTGGATGTATTAGGATGACGACATGTGAGTTTGTTTGAGTGTGCGGCCGTTTGTGTTATTTCTGTTGCAGATTTTAATTGTATGGGTTTGAGAAGAGGGAGTTGTAATGGAGGATTTGGGTTGGGCCTGGTGCAGCTTTGCTAGTGATTGACGGTGGTCATGTGGGTCTGGTTAGGTTTGTTTGGTTTCTTTCTTTTATTTAGTTTATTGAACAGATGTTTTGCGCTCAATGTCGATATTTCTAAAAGGAAACGCTAAAACTATAAAAATTTTATTCAAATGAAAATTAGGAATATTTTAAAATATTAGAATTCCTTCTCTAAGAGTATAGAATGTAAAAACAAATCTTTAAGAAGATAGCCAATATAGCTAAAATTCAATAATATATCTAAGAACAAATAAATGTGTGATGACAGGAAAGTATCTTATCAGAACATATGAACTGCCTTGAAATGGTAGATTATGATAGTTGGATAATAATATATTTATAATATCGGTACATTAAAATTCAAAAGTCAAATTACAAAAACAATTTCTTGGGTATTATATCCTTCATCGGTGTCCCTAGTTTTCTCCACGTATTTCTATGTCGTTTAGTTTCTCCTTCAGCAATACGATCTGGTGCTACAGTCCGTGTCTTTTTCTGTAACTCTGGCGTTGTTTTGAATTCGCGTGTCTTTTCAAGGTTTTCAGTCAATGAAGTTAGACCACAAGTCTTCATTTCTGGTTTCTTAAATCTAGTTTTTGTTCTAGCCTAGTCTTTTTGACAATTCACATCTTTTGTATGATGTCTTCGTACAGAAGATAGGCGTATATTATGTATGTGTATATGATGGAAGCTTAACTTTCTTTCTCTATCTCTCTATCTATTATTGAACAGGTATGTCTTTAAAAATTATATAGAATTATTTTATATTTTTCGGCACAAAATTTAGTAACATAGACAAATCTTATATGAAACCATAATTTACTTGCGCTTTACTTTTTTATCCAAAATAAATTTGGAATTTGATTCTGAGAATGTATCGTTTAATTATAATAGATTACTGCAAATATTGTTTGACCTATTTAAAAATAGCAATAAACTCGCCATAAATCTGTGAGATATAGGTATAAATTACAGTTTCAAGAAAAAAAAAACTTGTTTCTTCTCTATTGAATCCACACAATTTATGAACGTATTTCAAATTTGAAAAATATTAATTTACCCTCTTCCAAAAGTAGTCCTATCATTTCGAGAAAAAGTGCAAATCGATTCTAGTGAAATAAATGCTATGGAAATAGTCAAAATAAATGCTATGGAAATAATTCGTTATTCGTACTTCGAGATTTTAACGGAAATACATGTTTGGACCATCTCTGACTATTTTCGGAATGATATCTCTCTCATCCTCCCCTTACGTGTGTGAAGGTATGAGTGACCGAATGAGTGCCTGAGTGAGTGATAAATTTTTAACTACTCATTTCAATTTTGGCAGAATCCGGATTTCAATGTAATAAGTGCGTAGTCCTTTGTAAATTTTCAATTATAAAATTAATTCAGATGTTTCTCATACTCATTTTCAAACATCTGCAGTGTCATGCACCGCTCTTTCATAAGAAAGCATTTCATATTTAGACTATTTTTCTAATTTGATAATATTTTACCAACCTTTGGAATACCTTTTCACTAAATTATTTCTTAGAATAAATATTAAATGTCAAACTCCAAATTGTTTAAGTTTTTTGTTTTTTTTTTATTAAACAATTGACAGGCACAGTAGATACGATTTATGTGAAAATAATTATAATAAGAACAAATTGTTTTGTATTGTAGACTTCCATCTATCTTTTTGATTTTTAATATTATAGTCAAGTATCACCAAGATTAGTCAGGCAATATCTGATGTATCTGATCAGTAGAAGGTATTTACTTTGACAGAATCATTAAATTTTTGATTTGATTATGCAAAATTGTATCATTAGTTATATAAAATCCATTCAACAAAAATGTTAGTGTTTACTTATAGGATAATTTGTCAATATGTCACGCCATTTGATATCGTTTTGTTGTTTTATGATGTTAAGATGAAAATATGAAATATGATGATAATATGAAAAAAACTGAATAACCTAATAGAAAAAATTCAATAAATAGATTTATATGTTGGGAAATATATATAAATATTTAACACTATTTTTAAATTTATGTTTTACTGCCGCGCTTCTGGCTTTTTTTTTATCGATAACAATGTTTTCGCGGATTGGATAGTTCATTTTAGTTTGGTACACCCTACTCTAGCATCCTGCTTATAGTTTCGCTTCGACATCGCTGACTATTTGACTTCCATCGTTTTTCGTGGTCAGTCAAATTAAAAGTGATTAAAGCACAACAAATTAACATTATAATAACATTATTAGTGATTAAAAAGTCTGAAGTAAGTGGTGCTTTTATTAATCTGTTGGACCTTTGCACTAAATTTACATAATCACAAATCGAAATTAACACGTGCATATGTGAATGAGAAAATTTCCATTTTTCTTTGTTTTTCAAAAAATATATTGCAATGCTCTTACTAAAGCAAATGCAAAATATTCGTTTTTTTATGGTAAATTTATAAATTTTTACGTTTCTATTAAATTTCAAAATTGCTGTTATTGGCATGGAACAAGATTAATTAACTTTTAAATTCAGAGATTAAAAAAAATTTTGATAGTAAAAGAAGATAGTGAAAGAAGAAGCGTTTTTGTATTGTACATTGGTAATTATTTTAATCGATTATTTTACAAAAGCATTGAATTAATTTTCAATTAAATTTCTTGTATATAATATACTTTGTAGGTGGTAAGTCCGCAAACTTCCCAGAACCAATTTTGCTTGTTCGGGATTCAGTGCAGAATTTAACTCTGTATTTTGTCTGTGCAACAAGGCCAATAAAAAATATGGTCTGAATGCAGTTGAGATTTAGAAATCAAAATATTTTCTTTTGATTAAAGTTCAGCAAAAGATTAAAATGTTATTCGTTGGTAACTCCCACGCTTGATTAATTTTTGCAGGAGTCTATGTGGTGTTTAGTTAATTTTGATAATACTTCTACATTTTCAACCTTTGGATATTCTAATGCTCTTTTTTCTATTTTGTTTTTCAAATATAGACATGGACATTTGTTTCTTGTGCCACAGACCGGGTCATCTCGCTCGTGATTGTTTTCACAACAGTAGAAGACCAAAATGTGCTCGCTGTCGCATGCTGGGTCATATTTCCGACAGATGCGATATAACGTTGTGTCCCAAGTGCAAGAAAGTGGGCCATACCATTGAGACCTGTCCTTTGCGTGAGACAAATATTAACGTAGATTTGGTAACAGTTCGTAGATATACCGAACTTAATCAAAACATCACTACCATCTATTACGCTTTACCTGCTGTTCACTCAGTAGTTGTGTTCCCGATATACGTCTCTAATTTATATCCCCCTTTTCATTGATCGAATAATAGTACCAAAAAAGAAAGAAATAAAATGATTTCTGTGAATTATTTACCGTTTTTCATTAGTTACATACCACTTTGCCTTTGATTACTTTCTAAGTACAATTCTGTCAAAAAAGGTTTTATATGTTTAATTTTTGTACTTTGCAAACCTTTTAACAATATTTTATATGCAAAAATCTTATAAAAAATTACATATGTAATATAAATGCCGGACACACATAAGAAATATACTCATAAATTTCTCCATTGCATTAAACCAGTTTCACAATCAAATGCAATATATAAACGATCGCCGTGTAACAAAAAATATGCGATCAGAGTGGGATTCAAAATAGCTTAAGTGGTAAGGCCACTCTAGAGAATCAAAATATCTGAAACTTTTTTTTTGTCTTAAATTATATTTAAAGTTGTAAGGTATAAGGGACAATTCAACTTATTCTCGAGAAAATGTTCTTTACGTTGTATTTTGGGCTGGATATTAGGCGACTATCAGCGCGCTCCTATATGCAAGCATTCAGCCAGAAACTACAACTTTATCTTTAAACGCGTTTTTCTCGAAACCGTGTTTTTGAAACTGGGCGAAAACAGTACGCCTATACAAGTCAATCAATGGACAAAATTATTTTATCGTCTTAATTAATAGTCAGTTTGCTATCGAATATCGTAAGATTTTTTTTTATTGTTGATATTTTTTTATTTATTAACAAATTCTTATGCAATTTTTAGCTAAAAATCGTACTCTTTTTTGAATCGCGTACCATTTCTACAAAAATCAATATTTTTAAATGCGGCTACTTAGTCCGAGAGCTTATATATTTCAGATTTATAATCTGTTGTCGCTTTTGTCCCAGGTATATTAATGGATGCTCAACCCTTTCGCCCGATTAGTGCTGCTTCTAAATACCTTCATAGGTTAGACGACACTAGCGCCTCCAACTTCATATATTTACTAATGAAAAAAATTCATAAGGTAGTCAAATACATGTTTAATAAAGACATGTAAACGATTTTTATACAAGAAGTATACATTCGTCAAAAAAAAAAATCTGAAAAAAGACCTTTTTTTTCTAGCACGATGATGTAGATCCGATTCAATGTAGGTATTCGTGGATGTATTAGGATGACGACATGTGAGTTTGTTTGAGTGTGCGGCCGTTTGTGTTATTTCTGTTGCAGATTTTAATTGTATGGGTTTGAGAAGAGGGAGTTGTAATGGAGGATTTGGGTTGGGCCTGGTGCAGCTTTGCTAGTGATTGACGGTGGTCATGTGGGTCTGGTTAGGTTTGTTTGGTTTCTTTCTTTTATTTAGTTTATTGAACAGATGTTTTGCGCTCAATGTCGATATTTCTAAAAGGAAACGCTAAAACTATAAAAATTTTATTCAAATGAAAATTAGGAATATTTTAAAATATTAGAATTCCTTCTCTAAGAGTATAGAATGTAAAAACAAATCTTTAAGAAGATAGCCAATATAGCTAAAATTCAATAATATATCTAAGAACAAATAAATGTGTGATGACAGGAAAGTATCTTATCAGAACATATGAACTGCCTTGAAATGGTAGATTATGATAGTTGGATAATAATATATTTATAATATCGGTACATTAAAATTCAAAAGTCAAATTACAAAAACAATTTCTTGGGTATTATATCCTTCATCGGTGTCCCTAGTTTTCTCCACGTATTTCTATGTCGTTTAGTTTCTCCTTCAGCAATACGATCTGGTGCTACAGTCCGTGTCTTTTTCTGTAACTCTGGCGTTGTTTTGAATTCGCGTGTCTTTTCAAGGTTTTCAGTCAATGAAGTTAGACCACAAGTCTTCATTTCTGGTTTCTTAAATCTAGTTTTTGTTCTAGCCTAGTCTTTTTGACAATTCACATCTTTTGTATGATGTCTTCGTACAGAATATAGGCGTATATTATGTATGTGTATATGATGGAAGCTTAACTTTCTTTCTCTATCTCTCTATCTATTATTGAACAGGTATGTCTTTAAAAATTATATAGAATTATTTTATATTTTTCGGCACAAAATTTAGTAACATAGACAAATCTTATATGAAACCATAATTTACTTGCGCTTTACTTTTTTATCCAAAATAAATTTGGAATTTGATTCTGAGAATGTATCGTTTAATTATAATAGATTACTGCAAATATTGTTTGACCTATTTAAAAATAGCAATAAACTCGCCATAAATCTGTGAGATATAGGTATAAATTACAGTTTCAAGAAAAAAAAAAACTGGTTTCTTCTCTATTGAATCCACACAATTTATGAACGTATTTCAAATTTGAAAAATATTAATTTACCCTCTTCCAAAAGTAGTCCTATCATTTCGAGAAAAAGTGCAAATCGATTCTAGTGAAATAAATGCTATGGAAATAGTCAAAATAAATGCTATGGAAATAATTCGTTATTCGTACTTCGAGATTTTAACGGAAATACATGTTTGGACCATCTCTGACTATTTTCGGAATGATATCTCTCTCATCCTCCCCTTACGTGTGTGAAGGTATGAGTGACCGAATGAGTGCCTGAGTGAGTGATAAATTTTTAACTACTCATTTCAATTTTGGCAGAATCCGGATTTCAATGTAATAAGTGCGTAGTCCTTTGTAAATTTTCAATTATAAAATTAATTCAGATGTTTCTCATACTCATTTTCAAACATCTGCAGTGTCATGCACCGCTCTTTCATAAGAAAGCATTTCATATTTAGACTATTTTTCTAATTTGATAATATTTTATCAACCTTTGGAATACCTTTCACTAAATTATTTCTTAGAATAAATATTAAATGTCAAACTCCAAATTGTTTAAGTTTTTTGTTTTTTTTTTATTAAACAATTGACAGGCACAGTAGATACGATTTATGTGAAAATAATTATAATAAGAACAAATTGTTTTGTATTGTAGACTTCCATCTATCTTTTTGATTTTTAATATTATAGTCAAGTATCACCAAGATTAGTCAGGCAATATCTGATGTATCTGATCAGTAGAAGGTATTTACTTTGACAGAATCATTAAATTTTTGATTTGATTATGCAAAATTGTATCATTAGTTATATAAAATCCATTCAACAAAAATGTTAGTGTTTACTTATAGGATAATTTGTCAATATGTCACGCCATTTGATATCGTTTTGTTGTTTTATGATGTTAAGATGAAAATATGAAATATGATGATAATATGAAAAAAACTGAATAACCTAATAGAAAAAATTCAATAAATAGATTTATATGTTGGGAAATATATATAAATATTTAACACTATTTTTAAATTTATGTTTTACTGCCGCGCTTCTGGCTTTTTTTTATCGATAACAATGTTTTCGCGGATTGGATAGTTCATTTTAGTTTGGTACACCCTACTCTAGCATCCTGCTTATAGTTTCGCTTCGACATCGCTGACTATTTGACTTCCATCGTTTTTCGTGGTCAGTCAAATTAAAAGTGATTAAAGCACAACAAATTAACATTATAATAACATTATTAGTGATTAAAAAGTCTGAAGTAAGTGGTGCTTTTATTAATCTGTTGGACCTTTGCACTAAATTTACATAATCACAAATCGAAATTAACACGTGCATATGTGAATGAGAAAATTTCCATTTTTCTTTGTTTTTCAAAAAATATATTGCAATGCTCTTACTAAAGCAAATGCAAAATATTCGTTTTTTTATGGTAAATTTATAAATTTTTACGTTTCTATTAAATTTCAAAATTGCTGTTATTGGCATGGAACAAGATTAATTAACTTTTAAATTCAGAGATTAAAAAAAATTTTGATAGTAAAAGAAGATAGTGAAAGAAGAAGCGTTTTTGTATTGTACATTGGTAATTATTTTAATCGATTATTTTACAAAAGCATTGAATTAATTTTCAATTAAATTTCTTGTATATAATATACTTTGTAGGTGGTAAGTCCGCAAACTTCCCAGAACCAATTTTGCTTGTTCGGGATTCAGTGCAGAATTTAACTCTGTATTTTGTCTGTGCAACAAGGCCAATAAAAAATATGGTCTGAATGCAGTTGAGATTTAGAAATCAAAATATTTTCTTTTGATTGAAGTTCAGCAAAAGATTAAAATGTTATTCGTTGGTAACTCCCACGCTTGATTAATTTTTGCAGGAGTCTATGTGGTGTTTAGTTAATTTTGATAATACTCTACATTTTCAACCTTTGAATATTCTAATGCTCTTTTTTCTATTTTGTTTTTCAAATATAGACATGGACATTTGTTTCTTGTGCCACAGACCGGGTCATCTCGCTCGTGATTGTTTTCACAACAGTAGAAGACCAAAATGTGCTCGCTGTCGCATGCTGGGTCATATTTCCGACAGATGCGATATAACGTTGTGTCCCAAGTGCAAGAAAGTGGGCCATACCATTGAGACCTGTCCTTTGCGTGAGACAAATATTAACGTAGATTTGGTAACAGTTCGTAGATATACCGAACTTAATCAAAACATCACTACCATCTATTACGCTTTACCTGCTGTTCACTCAGTAGTTGTGTTCCCGATATACGTCTCTAATTTATATCCCCCTTTTCATTGATCGAATAATAGTACCAAAAAAGAAAGAAATAAAATGATTTCTGTGAATTATTTACCGTTTTTCATTAGTTACATACCACTTTGCCTTTGATTACTTTCTAAGTACAATTCTGTCAAAAAAGGTTTTATATGTTTAATTTTTGTACTTTGCAAACCTTTTAACAATATTTTATATGCAAAAATCTTATAAAAAAATTACATATGTAATATAAATGCCGGACACACATAAGAATATACTCATAAATTTCTCCATTGCATTAAACCAGTTTCACAATCAAATGCAATATATAAACGATCGCCGTGTAACAAAAAATATGCGTTCAGAGTGGGATTCAAAATAGCTTAAGTGGTAAGGCCACTCTAGAGAATCAAAATATCTGAAACTTTTTTTTTGTCTTAAATTATATTTAAAGTTGTAAGGTATAAGGGACAATTCAACTTATTCTCGAGAAAATGTTCTTTACGTTGTATTTTGGGCTGGATATTAGGCGACTATCAGCGCGCTCCTATATGCAAGCATTCAGCCAGAAACTACAACTTTATCTTTAAACGCGTTTTTCTCGAAACCGTGTTTTTGAAACTGGGCGAAAACAGTACGCCTATACAAGTCAATCAATGGACAAAATTATTTTATCGTCTTAATTAATAGTCAGTTTGCTATCGAATATCGTAAGATTTTTTTTTATTGTTGATATTTTTTTATTTATTAACAAATTCTTATGCAATTTTTAGCTAAAAATCGTACTCTTTTTTGAATCGCGTACCATTTCTACAAAAATCAATATTTTTAAATGCGGTTACTTAGTCCGAGAGCTTATATATTTCAGATTTATAATCTGTTGTCGCTTTTGTCCCAGGTATATTAATGGATGCTCAACCCTTTCGCCCGACTAGTGCTGCTTCTAAATACCTACATAGGTTAGACGACACTAGCGCCTCCAACTTCATATATTTACTAATGAAAAAAATTCATAAGGTAGTCAAATACATGTTTAATAAAGACATGTAAACGATTTTTATACAAGAAGTATACATTCGTCAAAAAAAAAATCTGAAAAAAGACCTTTTTTTTCTAGCACGATGATGTAGATCCGATTCAATGTAGGTATTCGTGGATGTATTAGGATGACGACATGTGAGTTTGTTTGAGTGTGCGGCCGTTTGTGTTATTTCTGTTGCAGATTTTAATTGTATGGGTTTGAGAAGAGGGAGTTGTAATGGAGGATTTGGGTTGGGCCTGGTGCAGCTTTGCTAGTGATTGACGGTGGTCATGTGGGTCTGGTTAGGTTTGTTTGGTTTCTTTCTTTTATTTAGTTTATTGAACAGATGTTTTGCGCTCAATGTCGATATTTCTAAAAGGAAACGCTAAAACTATAAAAATTTTATTCAAATGAAAATTAGGAATATTTTAAAATATTAGAATTCCTTCTCTAAGAGTATAGAATGTAAAAACAAATCTTTAAGAAGATAGCCAATATAGCTAAAATTCAATAATATATCTAAGAACAAATAAATGTGTGATGACAGGAAAGTATCTTATCAGAACATATGAACTGCCTTGAAATGGTAGATTATGAGAGTTTGGATAATAATATATTTATAATATCGGTACATTAAAATTCAAAAGTCAAATTACAAAAACAATTTCTTGGGTATTATATCCTTCATCGGTGTCCCTAGTTTTCTCCACGTATTTCTATGTCGTTTAGTTTCTCCTTCAGCAATACGATCTGGTGTTACAGTCCGTGTCTTTTTCTGTAACTCTGGCGTTGTTTTGAATTCGCGTGTCTTTTCAAGTTTTCAGTTTTCAGTCAATGAAGTTAGACCACAAGTCTTCATTTCTGGTTTCTTAAATCTAGTTTTTGTTCTAGCCTTGTCTTTTTGGCAATTCACATCTTTTGTATGATGTCTTCGTACAGAAGATAGGCGCGGAAATTTATTTGACTGTAATTTCGATCGCACCTTCAAGATAGGTCCTGGTGTTAAAGGCTGTTTTACTTTCGCTAAAACTGGCGTTATCTGTGGATTGAATTTAGGTTCGGTATCGAAGTCTACATAGATCATTGGGTATTCGGTCAATACATCGCAGATTTTCACTTTTGGTTCCGATAATACTGTTTTACATCTAGACTTGTAATACTGGTAATTATTATTATGTTTTGATTTATTTTAAATATTTTAATTCTCATTATTGTTTTACGGCTGTCAGTTATAAAATTAATTCGAAGTATATTAATTATAACTTTATTGAACATAAAATTAATATACATAACATAAATATACAATTTGCTTCATATTTATATTTTTCGTTTAGCTTTGAAGAGTCATTACAAAATTTAATTATAGCGTCATATACTTCTGGTAAATATAGAGGATTCTATGATATCAATTCTACTGATCACCGTATTTTATATAATATTGTTCGATTTAATGAAGCGTATTTTATGAGAAAGCAGACTTTATTTTTTTTTCTACTGGGGTTCATCAGTCAATTTATAAAAACTAAACATTTTTTTTTTAATTTAAAACTTATCAATTTAAAAACGACACTTAAATTTTATAAAAACGGCACAAAAACATTAACAGTTACAACAATTTTTTTGTTACAAAATGGAGTTTTTTCTTTAATTTATTAGCTTGTTGACCAGTTTTAATTTGTTAGTAACAATTATAATAGTTATACATGTTTGTAGAATTCGTGAATTAGTGAAATAAGGAATTATTTTTTTATGCCAAGAACATCCAATGGCTGAAAAATTTGGATATATTATATACGAAAATTCCCTTACATTTTATGTTTGTATAATAGTTAACATATGCATATTGTAGTACCTACTTTTTCCACAATATACCGTTAGAACAATTGAAGTTAATATTGCAAGGAAGTATAAAATAAATTTTATAATACCTTCGTTAAATTTATTGTAAACAAATAAAGGGTTTCTGTGGCTAGAAATAGGGCGTGTGATAAGCAATGTTTATTAAATTAAAAAGCATGAAAAAATTTATGTAATAAAAAAAAATATTGGAAAAGGCTGAATTTATTTCCAGCTTGCATTTTTTAAATTCTCGAACAGTTAGAATTTATCAAATATCACAACCTAGCGCTCAAACATTTTACTCAATGCCAAATACTTAATTACCATCGTAATATTTCTTTCAATACAAATTCATTGTAAATAGTTGTTGCTTTCAAAAATATATAAGTTCGGATAAATCGAGCTGTAATTTGAACCAGCTCACATTTTATATTTAAATGTTTTCGAAGAATTTAGTTAATTCTCAATAATTTGATGAAATCGATACATTAAAATTGTCGTACGCAGAATAGGCGCAAGTCAAATGAGTATGGCCATATCGAAATAATGTCGAATGAAATATTGACAAAAAAGATTTATGTGGGAGAGATGAATGGTGTGAGAATGCGAGGCCGTCCTAGGATTAAATGGATAAACATGATTGAAAATGAGCTGCGGGAACGACAAGTTGCGAGCAAGAGGAATAAAAGGACATGTATGAATAATTTAATGAGTTCGAAAGAAGCGAGAGGTGTGTATGGATAGAGGTGAATGGCGTGAGATTGTAAAGTTGTGAAGGTGTGTAAAAATGTGAAGAATGTTAGTGGTTTTCTGCCACCCCATTTGTTGGGATTGGGCGTGATGATATGTATGTAATACTACATTTTTAATAGCGTGCTAGTGTTCAATTGCCCGAGTGAAAAGGAAATCAGCTTTTCCAAACTCAAACTGCTCTAATTTTCAAAGAACCTATTTCTTACCCAAGTTTTCAAAAAATTTAATTATGCCACCACTACGTTCAACAGTAGCCATAGATGATTATTTTGCGACCCAAAGTCATGAAATATGAAGTAGCTTCATAAGTTTTTATTTGACGAAAATTAATTGGTTTAATGATTATCTCTTTTATCCCGAGCTGTTTTTTTTGCAATTCAGAAGTTGAAACTGTAACGTCCTAGGCTTCAAAGATAGAGTTACCTGGAATCTCTTTTAATGAGAACATATTGTTATTTTCTCCGATTCTTCTCATTTATACCATATTGTCATCTGCAGCTTACTTTTTAGCTCGCCGTGCGTTATACAGAAAAACTAAAGCATTTGTTCGTCTAATTGTACGTAACTCGGATCAAAAAGTTCTTTAACAAAAGTGTCTTCACCATCCTGATTCCAAAAATATATGTAACTCATATACTTAGATGTTAGTCGTCCAGACTAAAATTTGTTGCCCTTTCTTCTCTAAAGATACTCAACAGATTAACTCTAAATTTGGCATAAATAATCTATGGTTACACAGTTCGTGCTGTTTGCTTTTTATATCCACTAGGCTTTTTGTTTCCGGAGCAATTTGGCCCTAAAAAAGTACCTACATTTAATATTAGAACATTTGTGATAATACCGAAAAATCTACTAAAGTTACTATAAATTTTTGATCTTGAAATTTATTTCAAAATTGAAAGCCTAACATTAATAATTGCCAAAAAAAATAATAGATACTACTATATTGCTATATTTGTATAGTTAAACATAAATGTAATAGATAAAATTTTATTTAACAGCTGTAAAATATGTCAGTCATATTGATGGTAGTAGTTTAAAAATTATAATATAGTATAAATAATTAAAATAATAATTGTTAACATAAATAATAATAATAATAATAAACAACTGATCTTTATTTTGTTTTTCTGGCATATACGATGTTTTGACTAATATTTGTGACAGTTGACATCTTACATTGATTACTATATCTCTGTTGGCTCGATCGTTACTTAAATCGTTTTAATTATAGTACATATATTGTTTATACAGATATTTACCTTGTCAAATGTATGTCATTTGCATGGTCAATGCTGTTCATAATGCTAAAGATATACAAACGATAACTTCGATTGA
>OX063288.1:8431709-8741709 GCA_944039245.1 Nebria salina
TAAATAAACAAACAAACAAACAAACAAAATAAATAAATAAATAAATAAATAAAATAGACGTCTTCTCCTTTCAGTTTAATTTAGGGTTTATCTACAGTAAAAAGTATTCGTACCGGTCAAGTTTTCAAAGTTTTTATTTTACATTTAAAGAAAAACTATTGCAGATAGATCAAATATAAAAATATGTGGAGTTATATGGAGTCATATGTTTATTTAATTTACCAAAACGATTCATCGAAAATAGTATCAATGTGGAAATAAAAATTGCAAACCAATATCACCATCCAAATTACCGCGCAAAAAGTATTCGTACATGTAACAAATTGTTATAATATTTCCAATTTTACACAAATAATTTATATTTTTTTGGATATCTATGGTCTCTTATAATAAGTAAGAGTCTTTTTGGTATTAAATTTGCCAAATATACCGTAACAAATGTTGAAATGCTATCCCATTCTTCTTGGTGCTCAATTTTCAAATAGTTTTTATTAGAAATTAGCCGTTTTCTTATTTCTTTTTCATCTTAAGTCCATAAATGCTCATTTGTATTAATGTCTGATGATTTTGAAGGCATTTACGATAACTTGGTGTATTAAAAAGGGTACACAATCTGGAGTACCAAGCGCTATGTTTTGGATCATTGTCTTGCATGAATATGACATTTTTCTTGGCCCCAATTTTCTCCATAATTCCATCATTTAAGTATAGTTTTCCAATACCAGCAGTACTTATGCATCCCCAGACAAGTACATATCCGCCGCCTTGTCTTACTAACCGAAGTAAACTTATTTTGCCTAATTCTGTTTGTGTGTTTCTTTCTAAGTCCGAACTAAAATTATTGTATTATGAGTCATTAGGACATATAACTTTATTCCAGAGTTCTATTGTCATTTTATGAAGCAATTTCAATTAAAAAAATAGCTTTATTAAAGATGTTCGCCACACAATATCATAAAGGTTATTCTACTGCCCCTAACATATTGATTTTTTTTTTTCATCCATTAAGCGCCAATACAGGGTGTAATGACTCAAAGAAATGCGCCGCCGATTTTCGCCATAAGGATAACATGTCTCTCAGCGTTGAACGCGAATATATTCGAACCCCGCGTTGTTTGTGACGTACCCATTTTTTTGCCTATTATCCACACTCTTTTATATTTTGCTACTTGCTTATGCAAGCAAATTAGACTACTCATTGCGCTCATGAAAGGCGTGACGTCACACTTGTCACTGAGTTTTGAAAATTCTATAAAATGAGCTGGTTAACCGTCTACTACCGTGTTGAAAAAACGTGAAGTTGTAAATAAGAATTTTTCATAGAATCATATTGTTTTCTTTTTTCTAAGCAATATAAAACAATAAATGCGAAATTTTAAATATTAACTTCCACTAATAATATTTTTTTGTACTTGATGTTAAAACAGTTGCAACACGCTTTAACCAGTTATAACTGTGACGTTACAATTGTGAATATACTGGATTCGCAGTGATTTGCCTGATCTTAATCCATTGAATCGCTAAAAAAGATATTTTCGAAATGAAATATACTCGTAGGATGTAAGTTATTTGTTTGTTTGCAGTAAACGATTTATTATTGATAAATTTTGGTCTTTTTTCCAAAATAATATTTTAAATTATCCATAGGTGTACATGAAAAATGTGTTGGCAATAAAATTTGACAGATACAATAATTTCTTAAAAATTGACGATAAAAGTATTGCACTTTAAGTTTCATAATATTTTGTGGTAGAGTTAAGTACTTGTTGCTGGAGTATGATTAGTATTTATCAGTGCTAAACACTCGCTATGTCCGCCCATGGATATTTAAAAACAAATGCTAGCTGAAAAAACAAAATTTAGCTTTAACAGTCGTCGCATCCATTACTACAAATACACAAATTCAATTGCAAATAGTGACAATTAATTGTGAAAAGATAACATTTAACGGCTTGTGTTTGTATTTTATTATCACTAATTTACCATGGAACCTCGTTACAGTTTGCGATCTGAAAGAAACTCCCGCCAAATATTTGTTGCTTTCCAAAATAATACTGATAGACATATCGATGTTATCTGGATTGATTATGAAGGAGTTTACCGAAAATATAAAACCATGGTGCCTGAGCAAATCATACAAATGGATACATACGTCCACCATCCATGGCTTTTTATAGATTCGGTCACAAAAGACCGTATGCTAGTAGAACAGAAGCAGTATTTTTATGCGGAACGATATTTCATTCAATTCCGTATGGTGGATGGTGAAATCTCACGCGTCATCCTTTCGGTTCATTTGCCGGTGCACTCGTTGAAGATCTTAGCGCTATTTGCTGTTCGCGATATGCTAACAAATGCGCATGAAGTCGATGATCTAGAATTACCGCTTTCTTTGAAGCAGGAACTTGCTCTAGCCGTAGATCTTAAGAACTTGCCTATACATCCACCAAGCGAGTTCATACATATTGATTAGTATTTTACTATCGTCACATAGTTTGCTGTATCTAAAAGTTAATCTTCGATTTTTTCACGATGAAAATGATGTTCTTACTTACTTTGAAATTGTTTTCATGTCTATGTTTTTTCTTTGTATTTGTTGACGAAATATTATTGTTAACTATGTTTTTATAAATTTCCCGAATTGTTTTGAAAATCCAATGTTGTTAATTATGTTGTATTGGTTCTTATATGTAAACATAAAATTAATATTGGTTTCATTGATGCTTATTTATATGTACTTACCTAAGCAATAGCAATAACAGTGGACGACTAGATGGTACAATAATATCATCTCGAATTTTATTAAGAAAAAATCGAAAAACGGTAAGTATAAAACAATAGATTTATACGTTATCATGTAGTTTGAATACATCATTCCTATCATAAGGGTGAAAAAAGTTTGGTACTGAACGATTTCACTCTACGATATTCTACAAAAAAAAATGGAAATGATGGCAACAATTATTTTTGCAAAATAATATATAATAATTCACGATTAACAGGTGAAAATTGGAACACGTAAAATATTTTTCAGTAATGCATAATTTATAGTTATATAAAAATATGTATTACGCTAAAATATATAATTATGGAAGCTGAACAACGGTCCGCGATCTGAACTTTGAAATAGAGATTTTTTAATATTTTACAAATTTTCCTAGTGTTAAAACGGTAAAATAAGATCTTTTTTTAAAATCGATACTAGATGAGAAGAAATAAAGATAGAGACATGGTTTTTGGTACACGTATCTATTGTAAGTGAAATTTAAGTATTATGTTATAAAAATTTAAAAAAATACAAAATTGCGGTCGGGACGGCCGATTGATAAAGCGCGCTCGGTAGAATTTCTTCATCTGCGCGGCACAATGCACAATTTTGATCTGCAAAATAAAAACAAATATTTTTCTGTTAGTGGGCAATATTATTGTCGGTAGTATGTTGAGTTTTGAACAAAATATTGATTTTCACTATTGTTTTTGAATTGTTCAAGAAGTGATCACGCTTTCGTTCTCTGTTTTCAATATAAAATATTCTTTTAACATAACTAGATACACCTATTTTGTGTAAAACTCACCATATTACCGTCAATAATATTGCCAACTAACAGAAAAATGTTTGTTTCTATTTTGCAAATCAAAGTTGTGATCCCTGCACTGTGCCGCGCAGATGACGGAATTTTGCTGAGCCACAATTTTGTATTTATTTTAATTTTTATAGCATAATACTTAAATTTCACATATAATATATATATGTACCAAAATTCGTGTCTCTATCTTAATTCAACTTCATTTAGTATCGATTTTAAAAAAAAGATCTCATTTTGCGGTTTTAACACTATTATATATATTTCGAACCAGAAAGTTGAATATTGTACCGAAAGTGAAGAACAAATTTAATGAAATTAATTTCTGAAATGGCACGTGAACCGATTTGCAAGAACGGTTCAGTTCAACTTATTTAAATTTATGTATAAATGCTTTACCTACAAATGTTGCTACACCTGATTATATAGTTTCATACGAAATCTATATATAAACATTTTGTGTTAGGAATGAATGCAAAAATTAAAAAAATTTGATTCAAATGTTTCTGAACATTTATTGTTACACCTTATTGTAGTAAAGTATTTACCGTTTGATTTTTTTGGAGACCAAAGTATTTGTTGGTTATTTTAAATAAAAACACACTTATGACGAAAATATATGTTTCTTTTTATTAGAGAACAGATTGATTAAATATACACGTCAACGTAATTAAAACAACTTAATTCAACAGAACAATTGACAATATAAAACATGCACACTAGACTTTGTTATTTTTCCAACACCTCTCCTCAAAAGCTAGTGTCATTTTTAATATTTATATCCGCTAGTTACTTTGATACTAGACCGAGTTCCGATCTGAACATTTCGAATATTTCTTTGGATAGAGGTTTAGTAAAAATGTCCGCAGTCATCTGACCTGTTGGACAGTAACTAAGCGAAATCACTCCATCATCACGCAGTCCGCGTAGGTGGTGATGGCTCACATCTATGTGCTTGGTGCGAGCATTGCTTCGGTCCGACTCTATCATTTTGATGCACCCTTGGTTGTCTTCATACATAACAGTCGCACCAATTGCCGGTATTCCGAAGTCATCAAGTAATTTGCGTAACCACTGTACTTCGCGGCCCGCTAATGACGCCGCGACGTACTCAGCCTCGGTGGACGAAAGGGCTACAGTGGTCTGCTTCTTGCTTGACCATGCCACTGTGGAGCTTCCGAGTTGAAACAGATATCCGCTGGTGGACTTTCTGTCGTGACGATCGCCTGCCCAGTCTGCGTCCACGAAACCACACAATTCCGATCTTCCGATTGCCGAGAAGATCATCTTATAATCAACGGTGGAAACGAGGTACCTCATTACTCGCTTCACCGCACTCCAGTCGCTCTCCGTGGGCGTCTGGACTCGTCTGCAAAGGATGCCGACCGCTAGTGCGATATCTGGCCTTGATACTGTGGCGAAATAGAGCAGCGAACCAACCGCCTGCCGGTACAGCTTGTTGTTCGGCATTTTGGCACTCTCCGCGTTATTCGCGAGAAACCCTGTCTCCATTGGTGTCGCCACTGGTTTTGCATCCAGCATACCATGTTCCTCTAGCATTTTTCGAATCTTGTTTGCTTGATGTACCGCGAAAGATCCATCATGATCGCGTTCAACTTGAATTCCGAGGTAATGTTTGACTTCGCCGAGATCGGTCATCTCAAAATAGCTGTTCAGCTGTTTTCCTACTTATTCAGTTACCTCTGCATCTTTGCCAACTACAAGCATGTCGTCCACATACAACAGCACGTGGATCAGCTCACCATTCTTTTCGAATCGCGTAAACAGGCATTTATCTGCGGCACCCTGCTGGAATCCGGATTTATTAAGAGTTGCAATCGCTGTCTTATTCCATACTCGTGCAGCCTGTTTCAAACCATATATGCTCTTCCGGAGCCGCAGAACTTTGGTCTCTTTCCCGGTAGTCTCGAAACCTTCTGGTTGCTCGAGGTAAAGTTCTTCATCTAGTTCGCCATTGAGATACGCGCTCTTCACGTCGAGATGACGTACATGTTGATTACGTGCAGCCGCGTATGCCAGTAGCACTCGGACAGTTTCATGCTTTACTACTGGAGCGTACGTTTCATCGTACTCTTCGCCATATCGCTGGGAAAACCCACGAGCGACCAGGCGAGCTTTGTATTTGTGGACGTCACCGTTGGCGTCCAGTTTGACCTTGAATTTAGATGTGATGGCGCGTTTTCCAGGCGGTAGGTCTGATACTTCAAACACCCTATACTGCTGGAGCATCAACATCTCTTGATTTGCTGCCTCGATCCATCGTTCCCGCTCTGGTTTGGATAGTTTCAACATCGCATTCCACGTGGTGGGTTCGCAGATACTGTTGATAATTACTTTGTTACAATACCTGATTGGATGTTTTCCTTTTGTTTCACGTGTTGATCGCCGCAAATCCTGCTTTGGCATTACTATCTCCCCTCCTTGCACTGGAGGAATTCCATCAATTTGCGTAATTTGCCGCTGACTTCGTGGACGGCCCCGTCGGCGAGGTTCTCCATCATCAGGTACTGGTATAGTCATCGCTGGAGACATCTCGATAGGTGCCTTGTCCAGCTCGTTGTCGTCTTCATCCTCTGAGTCGGTTTCTACCTCCCTTTCATGTACTGGCGTCACAATTGCCTCGCTGGCTGGATTACCACGCGATATATTCGCGTCCTGCTCAATGATTCGTACCGAACTCGCTATCCACACCTTACCAGAACTAGTGTCAAGAATACGATAACCCTTGACGTTATCGTCGTAGCCTACTAGTACACCTTCTTTGGCCTTGAGATCCCATTTGGTGCGCTGTGTATCTGGAATGTGGGAGAATATCTTCGACCCAAACACCCGAATATAACCAAGATTCGGTGCTCGTCCATACCACAACTCGTACGGTGTCTTCTCCACACTTCTACTAGGAAGTCTGTTCTGCAGATAGGCCGCGCAGCGCACGGCTTCGTGCCAGAACCTCTTTGGAAGACCTGCATCTAACAACATGCACCTGGACATGTCGATCAGGTACCGATTCTTGGGTTCGGCACGTCCATTCTGCTCGGGAGTGTGTACGACTGACGTTTGGTGCTCTATGCCACGCCGGCGTAGAAAATCTCGTAGATCACGATTAACATATTCCGTACCGTTGTCGGAACGTACGACTTTTACTCGTCGACCAAACCTATTTTCTGTCCATCGAATGTAGTCCTTGATGGCTGCTGCCGCCTCGTTTTTGGTCTGCATCAACGTGACTACAGTGAAACGCGAATGATCGTCCACCATGGTGATGAAGTAGCGATGCTTGGTCATCGTCATCGTCATCGGTCCGCACACATCCGTGTGTACCAAATCGAGCGGTTGTTTCGCACGCGAAACACTGGGAGCGTAGTGCATCCGAGCCAGTTTTCCTTGTATGCACACCTCGCATTTGGAGCTGTCATGCTGGTCATGATCGTCCATTTCGATACCGACGGCCAAATGCTTGCTAATCATGTGCTGAATTGCCGCCGAATCACGATGTCCAAATCGTCGGTGCCACAACTGAGCACTTGCTGTACACCCTCGCTCTTGCCTCTGCTCGCTGTTCTTGGCCTTCGTTGTCAGAATGTATCGTCCGTTTTTCCTAACACCTTTCGCGACCAAATTTCCCGTAGAAAGATCACGAATTTTGCAGCCTGCTGCAAAATCAACAACTGCGTTTTTATCCCACAATTTACCTACTGATACGAGTGAACCCTCAAGATCAGGCACGTAGTAGACGTTTGAGAGATTTAGTTCATTTGTGATTCCATTGCCACAAGGACACTGGAGCATACCGGACCCAATGCCGGTTGCCTGAAGTGCGTGTCCACCACCAGCTAGGTCGATTTTTCTGTCGAGAATTTCTAGCTTCTTGAAGAATGTCCGGTCACTGGTCATGTGACTGGTCGCACCGGAGTCCACAATCCAGACTGACTTCTTGTTCTCGGTAACTTCCGCGCGTTCTCGCATCCCGTAGCTGTAAACGTTGCTCCGTACATTTTTGTCGGAATATCTAGTGTGACGTGTCGACTGTTTCTGCACATTTGACTGCCTTGTGGACTGCTCCGCTTTGAGCTTGCGACAGTCGGCTCTGACATGACCCGGTTTGTCACAATAAAAACACTTACGCATCTCTTTGTGCTTACTGTTTTGAGTACGTACGCCATTGCCACTGGCTGACTGGTTTTGGTACTGAGGTTTTGTGTACGGTCTAGACGCGGATGAGTACAGTGCACTGTCTAAATTTAATCCTTCAGTGCCGCTTTCATTACGCCGTTGGTACTCATCGAGCAATTTAGTGCTCACGAGTGCTAAACTAAGCTGGTCTTCGTCGCGATTTTCTAATGCGGTTACCAACCCGTTGTAGCTGTCCGGGAGACTGGCAAAGAGAGCTGCGATTTCGTCTCCGGGTTCCAACTTGATGTTAGCCGTTCTTAGTTGACTAGCCATGTCCTGCATCGCTGTGATGTGATCTCGCATGTTGCCGGTTTCGAACCGTATCGTCCAGTACTTCCGGCGCAGATACACCTTACTGCTGAGTGTGTCTCGTTCGTATATTTTTCGTAATGCATCCCAAGCATGAGCTGCTACGTCCAATTCTCGAATATGAACCAGCTGGTCCTCGTTGACTGACAGCATGATTCGAGACATTGCGACTGTATTCATTTCTATCCAAGACTCGCTCATCACTTCCGGTTTAGGATTAATAATAACATCCCAGGCCTTCTCCTTCATTAAAGCCCATTTCGTTGTAGCTTTCCAATTTGCATAGTTGTGTGCATTGAGAATAAGCAACTTACGCTTGCCTTCCTTTTCAGCCATTTTTGTGTTTTATTTAATTTATTATAACGAAAATACAATCGTGCAAGCCTGGGCCCATAACCTGTTGGTTATTTTAAATAAAAACACACTTATGACGAAAATATATGTTTCTTTTTATTAGAGAACAGATTGATTAAATATACACGTCAACGTAATTAAAACAACTTAATTCAACAGAACAATTGACAATATAAAACATGCACACTAGACTTTGTTATTTTTCCAACAGTATTACATATTTGTTTATATAGACAAATAAATAAAAATTAAATTTAAAATAAAATATTGTTTTACCCAAGAGAAATTCTTTGCGTGACATAATTTTGTGTAACTTAAATTAGATCTAGAAAACTGGAATTTTATTGAAAGGATACCAAAATATCTAAAACCATTAAAGACTTTAACTTAAGGGGACATTGCAGATTGTAGGCCTGAAAAGTGGGTCAACTTTGGGAATTTTTTATGAAAGAACTAAAATCAGTAGAGTCATGCAGTTTTGTGAATTGAATTTATCTATCTTTCCTATATTATTGACCATTTATTCAACAATATGTTATCACAAACACGGCCATCTTTGCACCGCGCACGCGAAACATGTGCCCACTGTGTCGGGCCTCTGGCCCCTTCAGGTCATTTAAATCAAAAAAAGCACATTGGTCAGTAAACTATAATAGATTTTCTGGATCCTGAATCTAATTTTAAGAAAATTTTTGGAAATTACAACAACATTGCGACCGTGTGAAAAAAAGTGATGAAACTGCCATTGCTTTTTCGAGCTTAAAACGTGAAAAAAAATAGTAAAATGTATCAATAATTGATTGACAGTAAATTCAAGATCCAGTAAATTTTGTCTAGTTTTAAACACAATTCGTTTTAAGTCAATTGGTTGGGTCGTTTGACCGCAATCGACGACACAGTAAAATAAAAAGTATTTCCGAGAAAAACGCGTTTAAAGTTTTCGCAATGGTTACGACTGCAACATTAATTTTTCCGTTTCACCAATGTGGACGAAAATATTCCTTAATATGTGTGTCACTACATTAACTTGATTTTGTTCACAGATTCAATATTGAGGATGATGTCAAAAAAAGCATTTCCCAATTATCGTGAAATTGAACATATAAGCGTGTTGCGGACTTGTAATTAAGAAATTTGGGTTGGAATCATAATAATTTGCAAAATAAAAGATGGTCGTATCGAAATGGACCCCAAAAATGAAAAATAATAACCCTGGGGAATCGGCGCACAGTGGGACGAAACGCTCGAAAAGTGGCCAAAACTATGCCATTCGTATTAAAGATGGTATTATTATTATAGGTAACTTAGTTTAGAGGCGGTTATTAAAATTAGATTATCGCCGATGGAGTAGTTCAGTTGGCGGGATGGTCCAAAGAGCTACTCGTGCGACTTCCTAGATATTCTGTAATTAAAATACAACCATGAGAGGGTTACACTCAGTGAGAAAGCCGTACAAACAAGAATGTCAACAGTACTCAACATATATCACAAAAGGATAACAAAAGGATAGTAGAATATCTAACTGTGAAATAGATACCCTCACTCTAAGCAATATAGCAAAGATCTGTGAGTATTAGGCTCCGCTCCACGTAGACATGCTGTGTGAATCTGCGAATCTGCCCCGTTGGCTCCGCTCCACACAGGCAAGCTGTGTGGATCTGCGAATCTGCCCGTTGGCTCCGCTCCACACAAACATGCTACGTGAATCTGCGAATCTGCCTGTTAGCTCGCTCCACACAGACTAGCTGTGTGAATCTGCGAGAGCTTGACACCCTCAACAAGTGATCTGCATGGTATCAGGAGAAAGAGTTAAAGTCGAGTTAAAACTCAGTCTCCACCAGCACACTCGAAGGTGCAAGCGAAAGTTGGGCTCCTCCTGATTATAACACTATAGCTGGCAGGCAGGGCACCGCTGGCACCAGACCGGTAAGTGGTACTTCGTTGGACGCAACTCGACTATCCCCCGCGCGCAGCGGTTACAGGGCTAGCGTCTTTATACAAAGGTTTAGGATAGGATTCACAAACAAATCACACACATGCACCAGTGAAAATCATACAGGCGTCTATACTAAATATAGGCAGAAATATTATGGGCAAAGACAGACTTTACTCACCGTTCAAATAAGCATAAAATACACAGAATTCACGAATAGATATGTTCACTGTAAACGCCGGCATTAAACTGAAAGAGAATAGTAGGTAACAAATTATAGACGGATTACGAATACATAATCTTCTGTGACGCTGCTTACGTTATATTTGATAAAGAAATAGCTATCGAAAAAGGATTGAATAAGACGTACACAAAATTACCGCTAACATTCGGTTAATAATAAAGATTTTGAAGATTTTTTTTTTTTGCTTATTATTTTGAATAATATTTGCAATTAAACCAAAGTTTAACTTTGAAAAAAATGTCTTTGTTTTTGTTTGATAATGCTTAATCTATCAAATCCATAGCTCTTATAGCGTATAAAACTAGTAATTTTATTTTTGTTTTGGCTGGTAATGTGTTATTTATCAAAATGATCGCTCTCATAGCGTATCAAGTACTATTAGGAAATGGAAGAAAAATTATCAGTAGATATCGAAATATATAATATTCAATTTCATGGCTTATCTTTGATTGATATATAAAATATAACTAAATATTTAATAATTTAAGAGCATCTACATATAAAGTTTCTTTATTAATAATGTTTTTATGCCTTGACTCGCTTTGTCAAGTTTTTGTTTAAATTTATTTATAAAACTGTCTTTTAACGCTTCAACAGAATCAACTTTATTGAAATCAAATTTTGTTTTTAGGAACTTTAAAACCACTGCTGCTGTTTTACGCTTTGAATTAAATAAAACATTGCAAATATCTTTTCGTTTTACAACAAAATACATTTTGAGCGAAGAATTTATTTAAAAAATTTAATTTTTTTGTATTATTATTCTGTAAATTCCGCTAAAACAATCACTTTAAATGTTATTTAACACGATAAAGCTTTATAACTTTACGAAACTCTTTCAGATTGCTTAATTGCACATTTATATTTTTGGTTTAATATAAACACAAGAACTGAAAGTATTACACTATTACTATTTTAAAGAATAATGTAAATATTGAATGCAATTGGTTACAATGTATGTAATTAAGAAATAATTAGGCATTCTTGCATAATAATTAGTCATATTATTGGCAAGTATAAATACAATTCGTCAGAAATGATAATTTCCAGATCCCAAAATATATAAAAATAAAGCCACCTGCAACAAAATTGCCGTATTAGGGATTAAATTTATCTTATATTTAGAAAATGCCGATAACATTAAACGAAAATTTTAATTATGGATATATGCATTGGCTTAATTTAACTAATTTTAGGGCAGGTTTTTCTTTTAATCTTACCGTCAAATAGGTGTATTATATTTTCGTTTGCATAATCCAGCCCACTTTATTTATTTATATTATTTGCATAGATTAAAAGATTAATAAAATTCATAAGCTTCTTAATATTCACAGGTACTGATAACAGAATTAGGTATATCTAAGATACCGATTTTCGTTAAATTATGTATATGAAGTAGAAATCCTCGCAGCGTAGTACATGCTGGTCGGCCGCCACTTAAAATATAAATTACGAAAATCCGGGGAAAGGCGGGTAATTTTTTATTTTTGATCTTGTTTCTCAAAAATATTATGTATATAAATATGTAAAAATTAAAGCGGCGGGTAGCGGCGCTAAAAAGTTATATTCAAATGAAAAGGTCAAACTCAACAAAAAAACGGACCGCCATGTTGGAAGCTGTAATATGAAATTCGCTTCGTATTTTAAAATTTTAAAAGAAACATTTTGAAACTAAATGTAATAGCATTTTAAAACATTATGAATTTTGAAATTTGATTAAAAAATAAAAATGATATAGTGACTTGCATTTTACATTTTAAAAAAGTAAATTTTTAAAGTTTTGTGTTTAGAGGTCGTCTTTATGAATTTCCGTAATGTTATAATAAAAAAAAATTATTGCTTTCTACAGTCTAAAGTATTCTTAATAAGATGGTATAAAAAAATATTCAAAAATCGAATATTCGAAAATTTCCCTTTTGGCCACTTTTCAAGCGTTTCGTCCCACTGTGCGGCGTTCCGCTGAGCGCTCGGGAGGTACCTGTGTATAAGTGGCCGTAGGAGCCGTAAAACTTTCCGGATCGCATAGGCCTTTCGGCCATTGATTCTACATGAATGTAGCTTAGAAAAAATGCAAGAACAAAAAAATCGATTTTTTTCAAAGTTGCAACCTGTAATGTCCCCTTAATATACTTGGAGGTGAAAAATACTGTTATACAATTAATTCTTGTTTAAGTATTTAATTCATAAACAATACATCCAATTCTACAATATTAGAGCTACATTTACAAATAGGAAAATTATTCATGTACAAGTCATGAAATTCAGATATTTTTGTTATAAAATAGATTTTCTTTAACATCGAGGAAATTGAATTTAATTATTAAGCATTTTTAAAAATGTTTATAATCATTTCCTGACTTTCTTTATCAAGTCTACTATATTAAATAATTTAGTATATATAAATTTAGTTCTTCATAATCAATATGCTATTATTTACCTGTCGTTTTGATATATTAAATTATCAGATAACATTCAGTTTTTTTAAAATTTTATTATTTGGATGATAACAAAGATAACGAAACCAATTTTTAGCAAGTTATTTAAAAATATATAATTTATCATATATTGCTTTGTATATCCATATATATAGTGTGTAAGTTATCATGGTTATGGTTCGTGGCAATAAGAAGTCAAATAATAATAATTAATGTTTATTTTACCATAAAAATTTCAATTTTCAAGTTGGGCATATAAGAAGTCAAGCCCCGTTCTGTTTGAATTAAGGAGATGTTTCAATTTTAAAAAAAAATCGATTTTTTTTTTCAATAATATGACTCAAAAACATCTTAGAAGTATGTAAAAAAAATGTTCAGGTAAATTTCCTAACCGTTTCAGAAATATTTACATTTCTATAAGTAGTAACCGGATTATAAATACGTGTTATTTGACACTAAAATAAACTTTAAACACGTTTTTCTCGAAATTACATTTTTAAAAACCGGTGAGCACTCTAGCTCAAAAAATAATTCAGCTATTAACTCAAATCTTTTTTTATTTCATTAATTAACTTATTACACGGACCGCAAACCGACATTTTGAGAATAATATATATTTGTTCCATTTTTCTTCAATCCCAAAGGTCCAATTTTGAGTACAAAAAATAGGACTTTTCTTAAACTCACACTATTTTCTAGGTTTTTTTTTTAATTTTAACTTTTTATTAATTTATGGTCAAGGGTATTTTGTTCTTAATAAAACCCCGTTAGATTTTTTTGTTTCAGATATCCTGGACTGGAGTTATCGTGCACACCGCAAAAGACCTCATCTCCGCGGCCTCTACTTTGTCACCTTCTATATAAGTAATTATGCATAAAAATAATTTTTTTTTGTAAACCCCATGAGTTATTTAATATTGTAAACAAAAATTTTAATCTATATCTAATAAAATAAGAGAGAAAAAAAATGACCAAAAACATTGAAACATTGCCTTAAAGTCCACTCTAGTTTTTTATTTGGGAAACGCCTATATTTCGATTATCTAGTTTAAAGTTAGTTATATATATATATATATATATATATATATATATATATATATTTATTTATTTATTTATGCATAATTATTTGCTTGTTATATATAGCATAAGTTCGCGCGGTGTTTTTTAATTTTTTTAGTTCAACCAATTTCCGTAGATTCACTACCTTCTCTAGGTACGTGTCAATTTCCTCATTCTTCATTTACAACTCATAGAGCGCAATTGTACTTTTTTTTTATTTTTGTTAAATTTAAATAACTTGATTTCAAGTGTTCGTATGGGCTTTGAGTGTTAATGCCTGTGCCTATAGGTCATTCAAAGTTAAAAGAAAAACGGAGTATTTCCGAAATAACCAGACATCATCTTAAGTATATTATTACTTAATCATGAACAAACAAAAAGCGTCTCGCCGCTTGAACAGGCGTTTTATGATAGAACAAACAGTGAGCATACCTTTCATAGTAGTATGTATAAAAAATATGTAACATAAAATATGTAAATATAGACTTATATTTTGATGTAGAATGAAGATTTATAATGGCGGTCATGTTATTTTGCTTCATGCCATAGTTTCTATATTGCATGCGAATGTATGACAATCCAATAACTATTTTTAATTGTTTATACAAAATAGTACCTATATGAATTATTAGTTTATTATATTTAAAACTTGTCAATGAGAAATATAAGATATTATACAATGCATTTTGTTAACGTATTAGTGTAGAGGATAGGCTAGTTATTTTAAGAAACTCTTATTTAAGAATCGTATCTCTGCGATAACATACTAACTGGCGAATCGTATGTTTCAGAAAAAGAAGCAACCTGAAACAAATATTGAACAAGCTAATTCGGCCAAGGATACAGCACCAATTCGTAAGACATACAATAGACAACATTCCGTACCAATTTACTCGACCGCTAGAGTGGCTAAGCTGACTTACAGTACACTCAGACAGAGCTTGGTAAATACATCAAACGATAACACAGACATCAATTCCCACTGCGAAGAACAGTTTTTTGACGCACAGTCCAATATAAGTCTCTCTGGTAGTAACTTACTGGAGGCTGACGAACAACCTGCTTCCAATTTTGTTGGTACAACTCTAAAAGCTTTGTCATCTGTAAGTCTCACGGAAGATGTATACTATACCCCTACGACGTCGACATCGCAGTTGTTACCAGGTGGTGATGCGACAAACGACGGTCGCTTAGGGTTTTATCGGTCAGATAACCAAGCCAAGGAATGCTCGCCGCCAACGCAAATGTTGACTTCCGTCGACTTTGTTAATTCTTCGAATGATGGAGAACGTCTGTCCTCTATCAATATATTTTTTACAAAACGATAAAATACCTATATGAATCTGGTGTTGCTAACAGCCAAATTACGGATAATAATTGTTTTTGTGTATCTATACGTGGTCTGCCAGGACTTTCATTAATGTTTAATTCCGGACCTAATACGTTTAACAGACTTTCAAATGCATTTATATTGAGTCTAA
This sequence comes from Nebria salina, assembly GCA_944039245.1. Taxonomy (NCBI): domain Eukaryota; kingdom Metazoa; phylum Arthropoda; class Insecta; order Coleoptera; family Carabidae; genus Nebria; species Nebria salina. The sequence continues at coordinate 8,447,303 of OX063288.1, forward strand.
AATGCATTTGAAACTCTTTATTCGTGTATCCACGAATAACGTTCTCAACATAAGAATTTATTCTCAGCGGAACTTGACGGAGTTGCTTACAATGTTTATGCTGTAATTCCTCGTCAACCAAATCATCCTCATCCGAGTCCTGTTTATTAAGAATATTAATTCGTTATCATATGATCCATTACATTTGATTTGATTCTTACTATATTTCTTATTTTTTCAAATAATATTTTTGATGCTAACTCTGCAATTAAAACCTTTTTTATTTTATTTTTGTTGATTTTACTCATTTTACGGCGCTATCTAATCTTTATATCATTTAGAAATAGGCTCAATGTCACTATTGCAAGCATGTAACACAAAATACTGTTTGGAAACTCGTGGCTGTTCGGAAATGCTCGAGTTCGATATCTAACTATAGTTAACTCTAACTATAGTAGACTTGAACTCAACTCTAACTACGGAGTAAATTTTCGAACGCACCCCAGGTAGACAAGCACTATGGCTGCGGAGTTGGAATGCTTGACTACTGTAAACCTTATAAGAAATTCAATATTACTAACAACAAAATATTACTGACAGGAATTCAACATTTTAAATTTTTGTGATAACATTCCCATTAACAAAGCATCAGTGCATAATCGAATAACAATATCAAATCGTTCTTGTGATTGCAATATGAAAATTCACACAAAATTATATCGATTTGATTTTGCGTATATGTAGGTACTCGACGTTTAATTTCATATTATTGCGGTGATACGACCTACGAATTGTCTTATATTGTATGTACCTAGCTACAAATATTTATAGATGATCAACAAAAAAATACCGTTTTTTCGATTAATTGTCATAGGTTAAAAATTATAAATGAATGGAACTCGGTATAGATATTTGGTTAATGTGTTTGTCATTTATCACTTTTATGTTACTTATATACCCGTATTAGGTAATTCAAGATTTTAGTTATACTATTCCATATCTACGTTAGTTTGGTACAGTAAAAAGAAATTTAAGAATTCAATTCCAATTTATTCGTGACTGGAACTATTTTATAAAAATCTTTTCGAACAGAAGTTAAGCAAAATATGAGTATCTGTAATGGAACGGAGTTTGGTTTTTAAAGGTAGCTACCAAACTATACCCGATTCCTTATTTTTTGATAAAAAAAATATAAATAAATAAATTCCGATGTTGTTGGGTTCTTTGTGGGATAACCAATAATTTTAATACGGATAGAACCGAATTATATTCATAGAAACTATTAATTAAATTTAAATGTTACAAAATAAAATATAAAGAATATATTTGCTTACCTTTTTTTTTCACAAATTAAAAAAAGAACCACAGTACTTTTAATGAACGGGCTTCTCACACCGCGAGTTTTATTTTTATTAAAAAAAATGTTAAATTTCCAAAAGATTAACGTAACGAATTTAAATTAATAAAATTTTGCACAAACCCTTTCTATTTCTTTAAATCAACCAAATAAAAACTACTTTTATGAAACAACAATAAAATTATATCTAAGACCAAAAATTGAACTTTACAGCTAATCGAGTGCCACCCGTCTGCCCATCGGTTTTCGAGCGCCTCTTCGCTAAACCTTCGCGTAACAATTGTTTTTGTAAAGATAAGAGCCCGAGCCAATTACACTCTCGCTCAGGTGAACCCTGGTTCATTACAATCCTCCCTCCTTACAAAAAAAATTGATTTTTCTCACAAGCAATTTAAAAAAAAAAAACTCTAGGTGCATGTCACCCGTCCCTTACATAAATCTTGACAATATTTATTAATCTTAAACTAATTCTAACAATAATACAAATACATATTTAAGAGAGAGAGTTTTACGTTTACATATATTTTTTTTTTTTAAGAATAATCAACGGAAATAGTTATGAATACACAGGAATATTGTACATTATTATTTTGACGAATTGTTTTTTTTTCACTTGTCACACATTAATTTCGTTCTTCTTTTATTTTTCTTAGCCACTGGCGTGAAATTTTCGAGTCTTTTGAATTGTCTTCCTGGATGTTTATTTTCTGTGCCCATTTTTGGTTGTGATCAGATACAGTGAATGTATATTTTTCGTTCATCTCTCTCCCATATGGTATAGATTTTTTTTTTTTTTGGTACATAAAATTAAAGAAAGATAATGATTAATACACTAGTAAAATAAAGAATAAAAATATATAAAATTTATACAGATAATTATGGTAATGGTCGGTGATGTATATTGAACGGAATACTTCTGATCTTCTTTCTATGTATTTAGCCATGATGGGTCAGTCGAAGTTTCGGGTCGGGGAAGCGAAGGATAAGTGAGAGTGGGAAGATGGTGTTGTTCTGCTGCATTCTCCACGATTTCTGATTCGTTTTTCGTTTGGGCCCTCAGTTGTCGCTGACGGTATATGCAGAACATTGTTACACTGTCCCATAGAGCCCCAATTAATTTTAAGCTCCAACCGAATAAATCGTAAAGCAAAAATCCATGTATGACTGTATCGATAACGAACTTTATACCCTTGCCGATTACGTACATGCCTATAATACTTGAAGTAATATTTCCAATAGTTGTGATCCATGAGATAGCGGAATTCCAGACTTGAGTCATCCATTTTTTTAATGTGTTTTCGTTCACAAAGCTATCGAAATTGGTTCCTTGTAAATCGGTTTCTAAGCCCATCATTCCTCGTATAACTATGCCCTCAACTGCTTGTCTTTCAGAAGGTAATATTAAATGTCGCTGCAATTTCTCCATGTCTTGTGGTGAATAAAGTCCTCCCATGAATAAGTTTGATGGACTCTTGTAATTCCATTTTTGGTTGTTTGTTGGTTCTATGATCTGTGGTTCAGGAACTTCGTGTAATTCCTGGGATACCTTATACCATTTCATGTTTAACTTATATTGTGAATATAAGAAAGGATTACATCCTATTTCCGATCCATATTTTAGCAACACGTGATTTCGTGGAGTCATGTACATAGATTTGTTGTCATAGCTTACTGGTAGTTCATGGTAACAATTTTTTGTTTTCCTAACTGTAACTTCTACTAGTGAGCATTGTATAATATGAACGACTTCTCCGTAGTTGACTGCTGTGTACCCAGGAGTTTGCATTTTTGCATAAGCAAATTCGGCTGGTGCTGTTATTGCCAGAGTCTGCAGATTCCTTAATATTTGTTGTTCTAAAGCGCACCTCTGTGCTACTACGTCTTCATATAAAGTGGTGATTTGACTGCTTAAATGTCTTTCTACAAAGACTACTTTTGCACTTGTATAAGCAATTGGGTCGATATTAAAGACATCTATTCCTTTTTTCTGGAAGTAGAACCTGCCATTCTCTGATGGTTTTATTATAAAGAATTTGGGTTGATCTGTTTCATATGAGCTTTGGCCACATATCATTGTAGGTTTCGAAATTGGCATTGCAAAAACCGAATCACCATGATTTACAGAGTACATTACGATATCGTAGTTTTCCTTTGAAACATTTGTTGGAACTAGCTTATTTGCTACTCCCTCATATAATACTGTATATTTTTTTCCTGAGTATTCGTTCATGTTAACATGGTCCCAGTACGAATATCCGTAATATGAGTCAATACAAAATTTTTCTTTGTAAGGGCAGGTTAGTCCTCCTGGTAATATAATTTTGTTCTCGTTTACGTTGGTTGGAGCATACCGATATTGTAGCGTTATTTCTATGGCTGCTTGTACGACTACATTTTGCCATTGTCCTTTGTGATCTTCATAAGTGGCTCCTATACAACTTCCTGTATTACTGATTGAACCAGCCATGATAACATTTGCATGTGTAGTTCCGTTAATTACAAGATTGTCAATATTACTTCCGTAGAATGACATCAACAATCGCGTCCGATGCATTTCTAAACACATTGTGCGGCTTGAAGGATAGATATACGATGATAAGCCGTTAGCTACAGTTGATGCATGAGAATGTAGTCCGCAGTATGTTACTAAGCGAGTGATGTGAATTTTGCACTGATGAACTGGCAGAGTTTCTACGTCATTTATTTGTAGGAGTTGTATTATTTCCTCCGATGATGACACTTGTTTTGCGGGAGTCTTGCACTTTCCAATTTCGATAAGGCTAAATGTAGATATATTCATTTGTTGGGCCTGGCAATCGTAGGCGATTATGGCCTCGGCACATCTCCAATATAAATAGATGAGTAAAATCCTGATGAATGTTCCCATTTTTTTTTTTTTCTGTAAAAGTTATTGTTATGGTAGTTTAAGTTTTCATTTATCTTTTTAGTATTCATATTATAAACAGGAACCAAGTTGCTTTATTACAATAATTTATACTTATTTATTATTATTTATATTTTTATTATATTTTATTTTTATTATATCCTTTTGGGTAGAACCCATGGTTGCTCCTCCGCTGGCCCCTTACTTCGAGTATGATGGTGATTTCTAGAATCATCATGAGTTTCCAGTTCAGGGTGAAGAGTATTTTCAATTTCCTCTAAATTTGATTCTTTATTTCTCCCATCATCCTTCACATTATTTGTCTCCAAGTTTAAATTTTCGACCTCTTCTTCGTCGTCTGCTTCTTCATTTTCATCTATATATTCGCTAAATTCATTAGTTAGATCTTCTATTTCTTGATGTTTTTCACTGTGAATCGCTTTCTCAATAGGTTCCATATAATTTCCAATATTATTCAAACTTTGATCTGGATTGTCTGATTTTTCAATATTTATTTCTTCCTCATCTGATGTTCCTAGAGTGGTATCGGTATCGTAACATCTTTTTAAGCGATTAACATGTACTATATGCTCTTTTCTTCCTTTTACCTCGACTATTCGATATGTAACTGGACCAACACATTCCGTTATTCTGTACGGACCTTTCCAAGCTTTAGCTAATTTTTTTGAGACTCCTATTTTTTTCGCTGGATCGTTTAAGTATACTTTGCTTCCCAATTTATATTCTATCGGTTTGGTTTTCTTATTGTAATGATATTCTCTTTTATCAGCCGAAATCTTTAATTTTTCTTGAACTAATTTGAATGTTGAATTTAGTCTCTCCATCAGTTCTGAAGCGTAATTTTCACTATAGTCATACTTTATTGTGGTTGGCTTAAGGATATCATCATAAGGAAGTTGCATATCACGACCATGCATTAGATAAAAAGGTGTTTCTCCAGTAGATGAGTGTACTGACGCTCGGTATGCCATTAGAACATATGGCAACCATATATCCCAATCTCTATGTGAATTAGAAACATAATGGGACAATATGTCTTTAAATACCCTATGATCTATCATTCCATTACTCATCGGATGATAAGGTGTTGTTTGAATTTTTGTTACTCCTAGTAGCTTACAGATGTTTTTGATTAAATTTGAAGTAAAATTTACTCCTTGATCCGTGAGCAATTTTTCTGGTACTCCGTGCCTGCTAAAAATATGCGTCACCAAAGCCTTAGCAACGGTGTCTGCTGTTTGGTCTGGTAGTGGAATTGCTTCTGGATATTTGGTGAAGTAGTCTTGGAACGTAAGAATATATTTGTTTCCACTGTCAGATGTTACCAATGGGCCAACAATATCCATAGCGGTAAGTTCGAATGGACGTCTGACTTCCTCAAATCTTTGTAGTGGAGCTGGACGATTATGAGTGGGTGATTTTCGAGTATTACAGGAATGACATTTTCTGATGTATTCCTTAATATCTGTCCTCATAGTAGGCCAATACATTTTACTTTTTATGAGATTGAATGTTTTAAAATTGCCTTGCTGTCCTACATATGGAAGGTCATGATAATCATGGATGACCTTTTTAATCATTGGCTTTGGAATGTATAACTGATCATAACGCTCAGCTTTTTCTTTTGCTTTAAATAATAAACCATCTTCATCCAAGTAAAATGAAATGAAATCCGCTTCTTTTATTATTCTTTGACATATTCTTTTTACATCTTCATCTCTATTTTGTTCTTCTTTAATATGATCCCGATCCCAAGTAGGTAAATAGGGTACATCAATGTTGATAATATTTACAGGAATTCTGCTTAAAGCGTCGGCGTTGTTGTGCTTCTTTCCCGGCCGGTAAATAACTTCAAAATCGTATTCGGATAAGAGTAATGCCCATCTGGCTAATCTAGATGTCGGATCCTTTAACGTTAGTAACCATTTCAAAGATTTATGGTCCGTAATGGCTGAAAATCTTCTTCCATATAAATAGCATCTGAAATGTTTGATGCCCCATACAATGGCAAGACATTCGCGTTCTGTTGGAGAATAGTTTTTTTCAGCCGTGTTTAATTGTCTGCTGGCATACGCTATTGGTCTTTCATGATCTCCATCTTTTTGACTGAGAATTGCCCCAATTGCAACCCTGGATGCATCAGTGGACAAGATAAAGGGTTCGGAAAAATTTGGATATTTTAAAATTGGAGGATGACATAATTTATTTTTCAAATGATTGAAAGAATTTTGTGTTTCGTTGGTCCAGTCAAATTTGGTATTCTTCTTTGTCAGTGCGGTTAATGGTATAACTTCATGGGAGAATTCTGGTATGAATTTTCGATAAAATCCTACTAATCCCAAAAATGCCCGAATTTCCTTTACTGTTTTAGGTCTAGGATAAGTTTTTACAATTTCAATTTTTCCTGGATCTGGTTTCACTCCTTGGACTGAGATTATGTGTCCTAAGTATTTTGCTTCCGTTTTTATAAATTCGCACTTTGACGGCTTCAATTTTAAATTTGCTTCTTGCAGCCTTTGAAATACCTCTTCTAATCTCTTCAAATGGTCTTCAAATGTTTTTGAGAATATAATAATATCATCAAGGTACACGAGACAACGTTCACCTGTCATCCCTGATAAAACAGAGTACATCAATCTTTGAAATGTACTTGGAGCGTTGACTAGCCCGAATGGCATTCGTTTACATTCATAATGCCCATCTGGTGTTGTGAATGCAGTTTTTTCTTGATCTTCTAGGTTAACTTCTACTTGCCAATATCCACTTGCTAAGTCCAATATTGTAAAATAATTGGCGTTACCTAACTGATCCAAAGTCTCCTGTAGATTCGGAATGGGAAAGAAATCCCTCTTGGTAATTGTATTCAATTCTCGATAATCAATACAAACTCTTATTTTATTTTCACCCTCGGCTGCCTTTTTAGATACCATAACCACTGGTGCTGACCAGGGCGATTTTGATTCTACGATAACACCTTGCTTCATCATGTCATTAATCTGATTTTTCAATTCTTCCCTTTGACTGTAGGGTATCCTATACGGTGCTTTTGTTATTGGTGGTACATTTTCTGTGATAATGTGATGCTTTACTTGATTAGTGCATCCTAGTTTTGTTCCGCGACTCATAAAAATATGCTGATATTCTTCAAGCAATTTCTCTAACTGTATTCTCTTATTTTCTTCTAAATGCTGAAGAGAGAATTCTAAACTTTTTTCTTCACTCTCTTCTACATAATTTATATTTTTATTGATTTCAACTTCTTCCGAGTTCATTTTTAACTCTTCGCTGTATCCAATGACGGTGTTCTTAGGTAATTTTACTGTATTGTATGAAACGTTTAAAACACAAACAATAATTGTCGGTTTTGCTGGTGAAATTAATCTTGCTGCTGTAAGACCATGAATTAATATTTCAACGGGTTCCACTAGTATATTCTGCACAGGATTCTGGATATCTTGTACAGCTTCGCACACGAACTGACATCTTGGCGGTATATCAATTGAATCTTTTATTCGGACAGGGGATCGGTCAAAACCCCCATCTTTGTTATCAGCCATTATTGACCGTAATGGAGATAACTGTTGATATTTATCGCTTTTGGTTGTTTCTTGCTTTAAAACTTTCTTCTGTCCCAATTTCCTTGAAATATTAGCTCTGGGCTTCTCTTGCATCTTCTTTGATTTCTTCGGTTCATCATGTATTTCGGCTTGAACCGTGATTACAGAAAAATCTTCTTCATCGGAATTTACTTCCATAGTTTCTTTTTTCTTCTTATTTTTTTCACAGTTTTTAACTCCGTTTGACTGCGTACTTTCTTGTATAGGGTTTGTCATTTGTTCTATATTTTGTATAACTGGCTTTTTAACGTGATAAACTTGTATCTCTATATTTATACTTTCGAAAATTATTTGTAACATTTTCTTAACTCTTGACCATTTCAGTTTATCCATACCACATCCAATTCTAGGTATTGCTAAATGAGACACGTTGTTTTTTAAACAATGTTCTTTTAATTTTAGTAATGACCTTTTTAGATCTGTTAATGTAGGTTTTGTGTAACTGAATTTCTTAGTCACCAAATAATAGTTGAATCTTCTTTTATGATTGAACATTCCTGAATTATTTAATACAGCTAATCCACCTTTCTGGATCTTTTGATCCTTTAATATTTTCAAATTTCCAAACTTTTTCTTAAAGCAAACTGCTATTCCACGGTTCATTCGCAAATCTTGCGCCACGCAATGCGCTAAACAATACTTTTCTGGTGCATCAAACAGATCACCTTCTATTTCTTCCATATTTAATTTCTTACACCTTTCTTCTATTTTCGTTTCAGCTGTTTCACTGCTAATTTGATTTTTCTTAATTTCAGTTTTACTATTTTCACTTTTGATTCTATTTTCTTTATTAACCATCTTTCTCTTTGCTTTGAAATTTTTCTTTTCATTGTTTTGTGAAATATTCTGTTTAATTTCTCTAAATAGAGTACACACTGATTCTTCAATTGTACCTAATGCATATTCACACATTTTTAGTTTTTCTCCCATTAGAACGACATATCCATCGAAGTTTATAGCGGCATTCAGAGCTTTTAAAACATCCCGACCTAGCAACCCTTCAGTTTGAATTGGTAAGGAATCATCACATACCATACAATCAAATGAATGTTGACTATTCTTTAATTGGAATTGAACGTTAGTAAATCCAATGCAGTTTAACTCTTTTCCCGTGATACCTCTTATGATAGTGTCTTCCGATGTACAAATTTTATATCCCCTATTTCGAATTACTCCTTCTTTAATAATTGTAACTGCCGCGCCAGTGTCCACTAAAAATGTGACATCTCGATCTTGAATTCGAATTTTAATCACGCATGAACCGGAAATATTATATCCGTTTACATTGACATGGCCAGTTGACAATTTTTTTAATGTAGGTTTGCACGTCCTTCGTTCTGGGGAGCGAGCGAGGGACGTTGCTCGTTTAAATTACTATTCAAATTTTGTTGCAGCCGTCTTTGCGGATAATATTGCTCATTTGGAGTATACCCTCTCTGGTTTCTGTTATAAAAATAGTCTCGCCTATTTTTTGTAAAGCAATCTTTCGCCACGTGGTTTTCTTTTCCACAAAAGTTACATTTGATACGACTTTTTACCCTACAATAGCGCGCAAAATGTCCCGTATTTCCGCATTTAAAACAATTTAAATCTCTACTTTTATTTTGGAACGAATAATTTTGTGTTTCTAACATAAAAGCATTATTTCCTCTCAACAATCTGCTATTAGCAGTTTCTGCGTGTTGTGCCAATTCGATAACTTCTTCGAATGTATATATTGGATTTTTGCTGATATCCAAGATATATAATTTAGCGATGTCTGGATTCACACCCTTTTCAAATTGTTGTATTAAATTGCGATCGTGTCGTTGTTTTATTAAAATTTTTTCCTGATCATTAGTAGCAAAACTTAAATTTTCCATTAGCAAATACTTTCCCGCTATTTTTAATCTAGTAGCGTATTGATCTACTGTTTCTTTTGTAATCTGAATGCATTTCGATAAAATAAGTATCCCTTGGCCTGGTATAATTTTTTTTGAATATTTTTTTATAACTATATTTTTAAATTTTGAATAAGAAATTGTATCACTATTTAAAATTGGTTCAGATTCCAAAAATAGAAACGCATCTCCCGTCAAATGATATCTAGCGACAGCTAAAGTCTGTTGTTCTGCCCAAGCGTCGATAGTTGCACGTTGACATTATTGTGAAAAGAATTCATTAACATTTTCATTATGGTGTCCCGAAAATTGTGGAATTCCTACTAATGTCTGTCCGATAGTTCTCACAGATGGTATTAATGCTTGACCTTCAGACCCTTGTGAGACTGACGATGTTGGTAAAGACATTTTTTGTTTTTGTATGAAACAGTAGTTTAACTTTTGATATGAATTAAATTTAATTTGAAAATAAAAGTGTTATGAAATTTAAGGAATATTTATGTTTACTAAATTCTTGATATAAAGATCTTAAACAACAAATGTAATATGATTCTTTTCGTGTTGTGGATATTTAATACCATCAAAAATTATCTCGTCGTTCACACAGTTCTCTTATACAAAAATAACGATAATATATTACTCACATTGCACTCAATTCAAAATAATATGCGTTCAACTAAATATTTTTTCTTCAATCACACACAATTAGCTTATTTAATTTTGAAAAGATTAAGTATTTAGTTTCTAAGAAATAATTTGGTTCAACAAAGTAATATAATTTTTAATATTTATCCCAATTCGCTGCCACCAATGTAATGGAACGGAGTTTGGTTTTTAAAGGTAGCTACCAAACTATACCCGATTCCTTATTTTTTGATAAAAAAAATATAAATAAATAAATTCCGATGTTGTTGGGTTCTTTGTGGGATAACCAATAATTTTAATACGGATAGAACCGAATTATATTCATAGAAACTATTAATTAAATTTAAATGTTACAAAATAAAATATAAAGAATATATTTGCTTACCTTTTTTTTTCACAAATTAAAAAAAGAACCACAGTACTTTTAATGAACGGGCTTCTCACACCGCGAGTTTTATTTTTATTAAAAAAAATGTTAAATTTCCAAAAGATTAACGTAACGAATTTAAATTAATAAAATTTTGCACAAACCCTTTCTATTTCTTTAAATCAACCAAATAAAAACTACTTTTATGAAACAACAATAAAATTATATCTAAGACCAAAAATTGAACTTTACAGCTAATCGAGTGCCACCCGTCTGCCCATCGGTTTTCGAGCGCCTCTTCGCTAAACCTTCGCGTAACAATTGTTTTTGTAAAGATAAGAGCCCGAGCCAATTACACTCTCGCTCAGGTGAACCCTGGTTCATTACAATCCTCCCTCCTTACAAAAAAAATTGATTTTTCTCACAAGCAATTTAAAAAAAAAAAACTCTAGGTGCATGTCACCCGTCCCTTACATAAATCTTGACAATATTTATTAATCTTAAACTAATTCTAACAATAATACAAATACATATTTAAGAGAGAGAGTTTTACGTTTACATATATTTTTTTTTTTTTAAGAATAATCAACGGAAATAGTTATGAATACACAGGAATATTGTACATTATTATTTTGACGAATTGTTTTTTTTTCACTTGTCACACATTAATTTCGTTCTTCTTTTATTTTTCTTAGCCACTGGCGTGAAATTTTCGAGTCTTTTGAATTGTCTTCCTGGATGTTTATTTTCTGTGCCCATTTTTGGTTGTGATCAGATACAGTGAATGTATATTTTTCGTTCATCTCTCTCCCATATGGTATAGATTTTTTTTTTTTTGGTACATAAAATTAAAGAAAGATAATGATTAATACACTAGTAAAATAAAGAATAAAAATATATAAAATTTATACAGATAATTATGGTAATGGTCGGTGATGTATATTGAACGGAATACTTCTGATCTTCTTTCTATGTATTTAGCCATGATGGGTCAGTCGAAGTTTCGGGTCGGGGAAGCGAAGGATAAGTGAGAGTGGGAAGATGGTGTTGTTCTGCTGCATTCTCCACGATTTCTGATTCGTTTTTCGTTTGGGCCCTCAGTTGTCGCTGACGGTATATGCAGAACATTGTTACACTGTCCCATAGAGCCCCAATTAATTTTAAGCTCCAACCGAATAAATCGTAAAGCAAAAATCCATGTATGACTGTATCGATAACGAACTTTATACCCTTGCCGATTACGTACATGCCTATAATACTTGAAGTAATATTTCCAATAGTTGTGATCCATGAGATAGCGGAATTCCAGACTTGAGTCATCCATTTTTTTAATGTGTTTTCGTTCACAAAGCTATCGAAATTGGTTCCTTGTAAATCGGTTTCTAAGCCCATCATTCCTCGTATAACTATGCCCTCAACTGCTTGTCTTTCAGAAGGTAATATTAAATGTCGCTGCAATTTCTCCATGTCTTGTGGTGAATAAAGTCCTCCCATGAATAAGTTTGATGGACTCTTGTAATTCCATTTTTGGTTGTTTGTTGGTTCTATGATCTGTGGTTCAGGAACTTCGTGTAATTCCTGGGATACCTTATACCATTTCATGTTTAACTTATATTGTGAATATAAGAAAGGATTACATCCTATTTCCGATCCATATTTTAGCAACACGTGATTTCGTGGAGTCATGTACATAGATTTGTTGTCATAGCTTACTGGTAGTTCATGGTAACAATTTTTTGTTTTCCTAACTGTAACTTCTACTAGTGAGCATTGTATAATATGAACGACTTCTCCGTAGTTGACTGCTGTGTACCCAGGAGTTTGCATTTTTGCATAAGCAAATTCGGCTGGTGCTGTTATTGCCAGAGTCTGCAGATTCCTTAATATTTGTTGTTCTAAAGCGCACCTCTGTGCTACTACGTCTTCATATAAAGTGGTGATTTGACTGCTTAAATGTCTTTCTACAAAGACTACTTTTGCACTTGTATAAGCAATTGGGTCGATATTAAAGACATCTATTCCTTTTTTCTGGAAGTAGAACCTGCCATTCTCTGATGGTTTTATTATAAAGAATTTGGGTTGATCTGTTTCATATGAGCTTTGGCCACATATCATTGTAGGTTTCGAAATTGGCATTGCAAAAACCGAATCACCATGATTTACAGAGTACATTACGATATCGTAGTTTTCCTTTGAAACATTTGTTGGAACTAGCTTATTTGCTACTCCCTCATATAATACTGTATATTTTTTTCCTGAGTATTCGTTCATGTTAACATGGTCCCAGTACGAATATCCGTAATATGAGTCAATACAAAATTTTTCTTTGTAAGGGCAGGTTAGTCCTCCTGGTAATATAATTTTGTTCTCGTTTACGTTGGTTGGAGCATACCGATATTGTAGCGTTATTTCTATGGCTGCTTGTACGACTACATTTTGCCATTGTCCTTTGTGATCTTCATAAGTGGCTCCTATACAACTTCCTGTATTACTGATTGAACCAGCCATGATAACATTTGCATGTGTAGTTCCGTTAATTACAAGATTGTCAATATTACTTCCGTAGAATGACATCAACAATCGCGTCCGATGCATTTCTAAACACATTGTGCGGCTTGAAGGATAGATATACGATGATAAGCCGTTAGCTACAGTTGATGCATGAGAATGTAGTCCGCAGTATGTTACTAAGCGAGTGATGTGAATTTTGCACTGATGAACTGGCAGAGTTTCTACGTCATTTATTTGTAGGAGTTGTATTATTTCCTCCGATGATGACACTTGTTTTGCGGGAGTCTTGCACTTTCCAATTTCGATAAGGCTAAATGTAGATATATTCATTTGTTGGGCCTGGCAATCGTAGGCGATTATGGCCTCGGCACATCTCCAATATAAATAGATGAGTAAAATCCTGATGAATGTTCCCATTTTTTTTTTTTTCTGTAAAAGTTATTGTTATGGTAGTTTAAGTTTTCATTTATCTTTTTAGTATTCATATTATAAACAGGAACCAAGTTGCTTTATTACAATAATTTATACTTATTTATTATTATTTATATTTTTATTATATTTTATTTTTATTATATCCTTTTGGGTAGAACCCATGGTTGCTCCTCCGCTGGCCCCTTACTTCGAGTATGATGGTGATTTCTAGAATCATCATGAGTTTCCAGTTCAGGGTGAAGAGTATTTTCAATTTCCTCTAAATTTGATTCTTTATTTCTCCCATCATCCTTCACATTATTTGTCTCCAAGTTTAAATTTTCGACCTCTTCTTCGTCGTCTGCTTCTTCATTTTCATCTATATATTCGCTAAATTCATTAGTTAGATCTTCTATTTCTTGATGTTTTTCACTGTGAATCGCTTTCTCAATAGGTTCCATATAATTTCCAATATTATTCAAACTTTGATCTGGATTGTCTGATTTTTCAATATTTATTTCTTCCTCATCTGATGTTCCTAGAGTGGTATCGGTATCGTAACATCTTTTTAAGCGATTAACATGTACTATATGCTCTTTTCTTCCTTTTACCTCGACTATTCGATATGTAACTGGACCAACACATTCCGTTATTCTGTACGGACCTTTCCAAGCTTTAGCTAATTTTTTTGAGACTCCTATTTTTTTCGCTGGATCGTTTAAGTATACTTTGCTTCCCAATTTATATTCTATCGGTTTGGTTTTCTTATTGTAATGATATTCTCTTTTATCAGCCGAAATCTTTAATTTTTCTTGAACTAATTTGAATGTTGAATTTAGTCTCTCCATCAGTTCTGAAGCGTAATTTTCACTATAGTCATACTTTATTGTGGTTGGCTTAAGGATATCATCATAAGGAAGTTGCATATCACGACCATGCATTAGATAAAAAGGTGTTTCTCCAGTAGATGAGTGTACTGACGCTCGGTATGCCATTAGAACATATGGCAACCATATATCCCAATCTCTATGTGAATTAGAAACATAATGGGACAATATGTCTTTAAATACCCTATGATCTATCATTCCATTACTCATCGGATGATAAGGTGTTGTTTGAATTTTTGTTACTCCTAGTAGCTTACAGATGTTTTTGATTAAATTTGAAGTAAAATTTACTCCTTGATCCGTGAGCAATTTTTCTGGTACTCCGTGCCTGCTAAAAATATGCGTCACCAAAGCCTTAGCAACGGTGTCTGCTGTTTGGTCTGGTAGTGGAATTGCTTCTGGATATTTGGTGAAGTAGTCTTGGAACGTAAGAATATATTTGTTTCCACTGTCAGATGTTACCAATGGGCCAACAATATCCATAGCGGTAAGTTCGAATGGACGTCTGACTTCCTCAAATCTTTGTAGTGGAGCTGGACGATTATGAGTGGGTGATTTTCGAGTATTACAGGAATGACATTTTCTGATGTATTCCTTAATATCTGTCCTCATAGTAGGCCAATACATTTTACTTTTTATGAGATTGAATGTTTTAAAATTGCCTTGCTGTCCTACATATGGAAGGTCATGATAATCATGGATGACCTTTTTAATCATTGGCTTTGGAATGTATAACTGATCATAACGCTCAGCTTTTTCTTTTGCTTTAAATAATAAACCATCTTCATCCAAGTAAAATGAAATGAAATCCGCTTCTTTTATTATTCTTTGACATATTCTTTTTACATCTTCATCTCTATTTTGTTCTTCTTTAATATGATCCCGATCCCAAGTAGGTAAATAGGGTACATCAATGTTGATAATATTTACAGGAATTCTGCTTAAAGCGTCGGCGTTGTTGTGCTTCTTTCCCGGCCGGTAAATAACTTCAAAATCGTATTCGGATAAGAGTAATGCCCATCTGGCTAATCTAGATGTCGGATCCTTTAACGTTAGTAACCATTTCAAAGATTTATGGTCCGTAATGGCTGAAAATCTTCTTCCATATAAATAGCATCTGAAATGTTTGATGCCCCATACAATGGCAAGACATTCGCGTTCTGTTGGAGAATAGTTTTTTTCAGCCGTGTTTAATTGTCTGCTGGCATACGCTATTGGTCTTTCATGATCTCCATCTTTTTGACTGAGAATTGCCCCAATTGCAACCCTGGATGCATCAGTGGACAAGATAAAGGGTTCGGAAAAATTTGGATATTTTAAAATTGGAGGATGACATAATTTATTTTTCAAATGATTGAAAGAATTTTGTGTTTCGTTGGTCCAGTCAAATTTGGTATTCTTCTTTGTCAGTGCGGTTAATGGTATAACTTCATGGGAGAATTCTGGTATGAATTTTCGATAAAATCCTACTAATCCCAAAAATGCCCGAATTTCCTTTACTGTTTTAGGTCTAGGATAAGTTTTTACAATTTCAATTTTTCCTGGATCTGGTTTCACTCCTTGGACTGAGATTATGTGTCCTAAGTATTTTGCTTCCGTTTTTATAAATTCGCACTTTGACGGCTTCAATTTTAAATTTGCTTCTTGCAGCCTTTGAAATACCTCTTCTAATCTCTTCAAATGGTCTTCAAATGTTTTTGAGAATATAATAATATCATCAAGGTACACGAGACAACGTTCACCTGTCATCCCTGATAAAACAGAGTACATCAATCTTTGAAATGTACTTGGAGCGTTGACTAGCCCGAATGGCATTCGTTTACATTCATAATGCCCATCTGGTGTTGTGAATGCAGTTTTTTCTTGATCTTCTAGGTTAACTTCTACTTGCCAATATCCACTTGCTAAGTCCAATATTGTAAAATAATTGGCGTTACCTAACTGATCCAAAGTCTCCTGTAGATTCGGAATGGGAAAGAAATCCCTCTTGGTAATTGTATTCAATTCTCGATAATCAATACAAACTCTTATTTTATTTTCACCCTCGGCTGCCTTTTTAGATACCATAACCACTGGTGCTGACCAGGGCGATTTTGATTCTACGATAACACCTTGCTTCATCATGTCATTAATCTGATTTTTCAATTCTTCCCTTTGACTGTAGGGTATCCTATACGGTGCTTTTGTTATTGGTGGTACATTTTCTGTGATAATGTGATGCTTTACTTGATTAGTGCATCCTAGTTTTGTTCCGCGACTCATAAAAATATGCTGATATTCTTCAAGCAATTTCTCTAACTGTATTCTCTTATTTTCTTCTAAATGCTGAAGAGAGAATTCTAAACTTTTTTCTTCACTCTCTTCTACATAATTTATATTTTTATTGATTTCAACTTCTTCCGAGTTCATTTTTAACTCTTCGCTGTATCCAATGACGGTGTTCTTAGGTAATTTTACTGTATTGTATGAAACGTTTAAAACACAAACAATAATTGTCGGTTTTGCTGGTGAAATTAATCTTGCTGCTGTAAGACCATGAATTAATATTTCAACGGGTTCCACTAGTATATTCTGCACAGGATTCTGGATATCTTGTACAGCTTCGCACACGAACTGACATCTTGGCGGTATATCAATTGAATCTTTTATTCGGACAGGGGATCGGTCAAAACCCCCATCTTTGTTATCAGCCATTATTGACCGTAATGGAGATAACTGTTGATATTTATCGCTTTTGGTTGTTTCTTGCTTTAAAACTTTCTTCTGTCCCAATTTCCTTGAAATATTAGCTCTGGGCTTCTCTTGCATCTTCTTTGATTTCTTCGGTTCATCATGTATTTCGGCTTGAACCGTGATTACAGAAAAATCTTCTTCATCGGAATTTACTTCCATAGTTTCTTTTTTCTTCTTATTTTTTTCACAGTTTTTAACTCCGTTTGACTGCGTACTTTCTTGTATAGGGTTTGTCATTTGTTCTATATTTTGTATAACTGGCTTTTTAACGTGATAAACTTGTATCTCTATATTTATACTTTCGAAAATTATTTGTAACATTTTCTTAACTCTTGACCATTTCAGTTTATCCATACCACATCCAATTCTAGGTATTGCTAAATGAGACACGTTGTTTTTTAAACAATGTTCTTTTAATTTTAGTAATGACCTTTTTAGATCTGTTAATGTAGGTTTTGTGTAACTGAATTTCTTAGTCACCAAATAATAGTTGAATCTTCTTTTATGATTGAACATTCCTGAATTATTTAATACAGCTAATCCACCTTTCTGGATCTTTTGATCCTTTAATATTTTCAAATTTCCAAACTTTTTCTTAAAGCAAACTGCTATTCCACGGTTCATTCGCAAATCTTGCGCCACGCAATGCGCTAAACAATACTTTTCTGGTGCATCAAACAGATCACCTTCTATTTCTTCCATATTTAATTTCTTACACCTTTCTTCTATTTTCGTTTCAGCTGTTTCACTGCTAATTTGATTTTTCTTAATTTCAGTTTTACTATTTTCACTTTTGATTCTATTTTCTTTATTAACCATCTTTCTCTTTGCTTTGAAATTTTTCTTTTCATTGTTTTGTGAAATATTCTGTTTAATTTCTCTAAATAGAGTACACACTGATTCTTCAATTGTACCTAATGCATATTCACACATTTTTAGTTTTTCTCCCATTAGAACGACATATCCATCGAAGTTTATAGCGGCATTCAGAGCTTTTAAAACATCCCGACCTAGCAACCCTTCAGTTTGAATTGGTAAGGAATCATCACATACCATACAATCAAATGAATGTTGACTATTCTTTAATTGGAATTGAACGTTAGTAAATCCAATGCAGTTTAACTCTTTTCCCGTGATACCTCTTATGATAGTGTCTTCCGATGTACAAATTTTATATCCCCTATTTCGAATTACTCCTTCTTTAATAATTGTAACTGCCGCGCCAGTGTCCACTAAAAATGTGACATCTCGATCTTGAATTCGAATTTTAATCACGCATGAACCGGAAATATTATATCCGTTTACATTGACATGGCCAGTTGACAATTTTTTTAATGTAGGTTTGCACGTCCTTCGTTCTGGGGAGCGAGCGAGGGACGTTGCTCGTTTAAATTACTATTCAAATTTTGTTGCAGCCGTCTTTGCGGATAATATTGCTCATTTGGAGTATACCCTCTCTGGTTTCTGTTATAAAAATAGTCTCGCCTATTTTTTGTAAAGCAATCTTTCGCCACGTGGTTTTCTTTTCCACAAAAGTTACATTTGATACGACTTTTTACCCTACAATAGCGCGCAAAATGTCCCGTATTTCCGCATTTAAAACAATTTAAATCTCTACTTTTATTTTGGAACGAATAATTTTGTGTTTCTAACATAAAAGCATTATTTCCTCTCAACAATCTGCTATTAGCAGTTTCTGCGTGTTGTGCCAATTCGATAACTTCTTCGAATGTATATATTGGATTTTTGCTGATATCCAAGATATATAATTTAGCGATGTCTGGATTCACACCCTTTTCAAATTGTTGTATTAAATTGCGATCGTGTCGTTGTTTTATTAAAATTTTTTCCTGATCATTAGTAGCAAAACTTAAATTTTCCATTAGCAAATACTTTCCCGCTATTTTTAATCTAGTAGCGTATTGATCTACTGTTTCTTTTGTAATCTGAATGCATTTCGATAAAATAAGTATCCCTTGGCCTGGTATAATTTTTTTTGAATATTTTTTTATAACTATATTTTTAAATTTTGAATAAGAAATTGTATCACTATTTAAAATTGGTTCAGATTCCAAAAATAGAAACGCATCTCCCGTCAAATGATATCTAGCGACAGCTAAAGTCTGTTGTTCTGCCCAAGCGTCGATAGTTGCACGTTGACATTATTGTGAAAAGAATTCATTAACATTTTCATTATGGTGTCCCGAAAATTGTGGAATTCCTACTAATGTCTGTCCGATAGTTCTCACAGATGGTATTAATGCTTGACCTTCAGACCCTTGTGAGACTGACGATGTTGGTAAAGACATTTTTTGTTTTTGTATGAAACAGTAGTTTAACTTTTGATATGAATTAAATTTAATTTGAAAATAAAAGTGTTATGAAATTTAAGGAATATTTATGTTTACTAAATTCTTGATATAAAGATCTTAAACAACAAATGTAATATGATTCTTTTCGTGTTGTGGATATTTAATACCATCAAAAATTATCTCGTCGTTCACACAGTTCTCTTATACAAAAATAACGATAATATATTACTCACATTGCACTCAATTCAAAATAATATGCGTTCAACTAAATATTTTTTCTTCAATCACACACAATTAGCTTATTTAATTTTGAAAAGATTAAGTATTTAGTTTCTAAGAAATAATTTGGTTCAACAAAGTAATATAATTTTTAATATTTATCCCAATTCGCTGCCACCAATGTAATGGAACGGAGTTTGGTTTTTAAAGGTAGCTACCAAACTATACCCGATTCCTTAATTTTTGATAAAAAAAATATAAATAAATAAATTCCGATGTTGTTGGGTTCTTTGTGGGATAACCAATAATTTTAATACGGATAGAACCGAATTATATTCATAGAAACTATTAATTAAATTTAAATGTTACAAAATAAAATATAAAGAATATATTTGCTTACCTTTTTTTTTCACAAATTAAAAAAAGAACACAGTACTTTTAATGAACGGGCTTCTCACACCGCGAGTTTTATTTTTATTAAAAAAAATGTTAAATTTCCAAAAGATTAACGTAACGAATTTAAATTAATAAAATTTTGCACAAACCCTTTCTATTTCTTTAAATCAACCAAATAAAAACTACTTTTATGAAACAACAATAAAATTATATCTAAGACCAAAAATTGAACTTTACAGCTAATCGAGTGCCACCCGTCTGCCCATCGGTTTTCGAGCGCCTCTTCGCTAAACCTTCGCGTAACAATTGTTTTTGTAAAGATAAGAGCCCGAGCCAATTACACTCTCGCTCAGGTGAACCCTGGTTCATTACATATCTTTCATTTATAATTTGACTGTTTTAACTAGAGTAAGCATACTCTTATGGTTTCAATATGCTTTTCGAAAATAAAAGATGTACATCTAGACCATGCACAAGTCATCTTTAATAAAATCTAATTTCATAATATTATCATCAGTTTTAGCTCATACACAGATATCTTTCCGAAAATATTCAGATTCGAACAGAGATGCTCAAAACGTGCATTTCTCATTTATTACTTTATATAAGAAAGTATATCTTCGAAAACTCAACATTATTTAAACAACGCACCAAGGTAGTCATGAACAAACTCTATTTTCCTACTTCCACAAATATATTAAACAAATTACTACTAATAATAATCTTATATTTTAGTATAATGTAGAAATTGTTGACTGGTTACCAAAGAAAATCCATTAATAATGAAGATACTGATGCTGATTCAAGTAAAGGAAGTGTGAATACAAGCAGCAAAGAACTAGGAGGTAGAACTTCCAAGACAAGAAAGTATGATTCATGCAATATATCACTAAGATTCATAGGTGCTATTATGGATGGGTTGGAAAAACCAATGTGTTTTGTTTTGTACGAAAGTTTCGATTGCAGATAGTATGAGACCAGGCAAATTAAAGCTCCACCTTAAATCTATGCATTCTGAATACGTTAAGCAGCAAATTATTATATTTGTTAAATATTTTGAGGCTGAGTTGCGTGAAGATATGTTTAATTTGGAATAAAATAAACTCATGTCTTTTCTTTACAATTTATTTCATGGAATGTAATGTACATTTCGGCAACCAGGTAGCCATCGTCAGTCGTACACGAATGAGTGCAATTATAATTGAGTAGTTATATATATTCTAAAATTGTTAGATTAGTTTAGGAGCAAACAGGGTTAAAATTACTAGAAAATAACAGAGAACAAATCGTGAGATCACTAAAATAGTCAAGAAGAATCCATTCGCAACTTATTCCTTTGTCATACAAGAATTAATCGTACACTGAAAAAAATTTGTAACCGTAGAGACTACAATTTTATAGGATTGTCAACAGAAGATAATTTCGCAACGTGGCCACAGGAAACACATTAAAATCATGACTCATTGGTTTTAATATTAGTCAATACAAGAAGAATCTAAAATTTATAATAACCACGCTTCGAAAAATTTGTTCAGTGTAGATACAAATTTCCGTAGTAGAATGCCAAAAAAAGTTCTATATTATTGAATGGCCGGTCGAAAAATAGGGAGTGATTAGTCATAAATAAATCTTTTTGGTTCAAATGGTACTAAAAAATATTTATGAAGGTCAGAAAGCAGAGAATTATCTCCTAAGTACATAATTAAAAAGATGATGGCGAAGATATGATTGTTGGAGGATGAGTTTCTTGATATGGTGTTTGTCCAATTTTGTAGATGAAAAATATTTTACTCAACATATTTCTGTAGACATTTTGAAGAACAAAATGCTACCATATTGAAAAAAACATATTAAACATTGACCTGTCTCCAGTAGATAATCCTCTACTTAATTTTATTGAAACAAACACAAAACCGAACAAACCTTAGATCCCACAATTCACGTAAGATATCTACCACTGCCGAAACCCCGTTGTTTCCTAGTAATTTTAACCCTGTTTCCTCCTAAACTAATCTAGTAATTTTAGAATATATATAAATACCTAAATATAATTGTACTCATTCATGTACGACTGACGATGGCTACCTGGTAGCCTAAATGTACATTTCGTTCCATTAAATAAATTGTGCAGAAGAGATATGAATTTGTTTTATTCCTAAAAATTTATTATATCAATATCTTATGGTGTTGTAATTATAGTCGTGAAACTACATTCCATAGCCACTTTCCTGATATTTTTCAAATTAGCATTTTCAACCAGAAGCATGAAGCCTAAAATGAAACTAAAACGATGAATGTAGCTGAGCACAGCGAATCTTTTATAATACTAGCGTTGGACTGAAAATCACGATTTTAAATATCATAACTTCAGAGCGCGGAATACTCCTACTCAACATAGTTGTGAACTTAATTATATATAATAAATATACGTGTGCAGCCTATTCAAATTTCTAGATACGCATAGGAGAGGGCTAGTTGTTACAAAGCAGTTTTTAAATTTTCCGCTGAAGGTAGAACCATTTATGGTGACTAGAAATTTTTTAACAGTATAAATCGAACATTATGGGATTTTTCATTAAAAAAATTCATATCTCTGGCCCAGATTAATATTAAGAAAATATGTTTTAGGGATTTATACTAGATATATATGCTTTTCAAAAAAAAATTACTCACTTTGGCTACGGTTTAAAAATCGCTATTCATTTGACCACCTGAAAATGAGCTATTTTGATAGGAGAAATTTTACATAAAACCGATGTTTTTATGAAAAAATATTGTTTTTATTATAAAAATATCATGAATACAAATTAAAAAAATAAGCATTTTAAAATAATTTTCTAAAAAAAAGTAAAATAAAGATATTATCTGCAATTGTAGCATACGTGCATTCGATGGTCATCACAGGCAGAAAGAACAGCAATACGTTGTTCTTTTTCTATTGTCTACTGGAATTTATTTTTAGCATCCGCATGGTCTATAGGCTTGCCAACAATTTCTCTTATTTTCTGCTTGATATTAAGGCGATGTTCCAATTTTTTGGTCAAATAAATGACTATTTTTTATAATTTTTATTTTTTTATTTTCATGCATAATTACTTATATAGGAGGTGACAAAGTAGTGGCCGCGGAGATGAGGCGTTTTTTGGGGTGCACGATAACGCCAGTCCAGGATGTCTAAAACAAAACAATCTAACGGGGTTTTATTAAGAACAAAATTACCTTCCCCTTAAACCAATAAAAAGTTAAAAATTAAGAAAACCCTAGAAAATAGAGTGAGTATAAGAAAGGTCCTATGTTTTGTACACAAAATTGGACCTTTCGGATTGAATAAAAATGGAACAAATGTATATTTATGTCAAAATGTCGGTTTGCGTTCTGCATTATAAGTTAATTAATAAAATAAAAAGAGATTTGAGTCAATAGCTTAATTATTTTTTGAGCTAGAGTGCATACCGTTTTTAAAAATGTAGTTTTGAGAAAAACGTGTTTAAAGTTTAAGTTTAGTGTATTTATTACCCGGTTACTACTTATGGAAATGCAAATATCTTGGAAACCGTTTCGAAATTTACCTTAAATTTTTTTTATATATTTTTGAAATGTTTTTGTATAAAATTATTGAACAAAAAAAAATCGATTTTTTTTTTTTTTAAAAATTGGTACATCCCCTTAAATTGGATGTTTTGGATTGGCTAAGCATTCGCGTAAATGAGGCATAATATGACTCAGCGCCAGATTCATTAAAAATTGCCTACGATTTATTGATTTATTATCTGGATTTAAGTTACATTTACTCCGGCTTGGTCTAATATTTCGAGGCTTTCGTCATCATTATGATTATCTGATTCATCATAATCATCGGAATCATTATTATAATTCTATCTTGGTGGATTTTATTACTAGTATACTATAGTCGAATCATTTTAGATACATTGCACCATTAACAAAATTAATTATAATTTTAAAAATATTAGACGAATAAATTTGGTATTCCTTGCATATTTTCATTTTATAATATCTATTTTTTTCGCATTATTCGAAAAACCGAATTACATGAACGAATACCTTTGTATTTCTTGTATTTGAATTATTTTCCTATTTGTAAATGTACCTCTAGTGTTGTATGGCTGTACTGTTTATGAATTAAATAGTTATACAAGAATTACTTGTATAGATTATTACTTCGAATAAATATTATATTCAATAATGTATGTAAGTTATCATGGTTATTGTTCGTGGCAATACGGAGAAGTCTAATAATTAAAATTAATTTTACCATAATTATCATAATTTTCTATTTTTAAGTTGAACAAAAAAGTCACAACCATTACCAAAAAAAAAAATTTGCTCACTCTGATTCATTTGGGGTACGTCTTTATTTCGATAATCTGGTTTTAGTTAAAAATCGTATAAAATCAACGCTCTAGTGAAGCATCGTAACGTTTTCTTTATAAGTAGAAGAGTAAACATTTGAACGGTTCAAATAATATCGTTTAATGAAAATACAATTATATAATTTTGTATTTTCGTGTCTGCTGTATAAGGATAATTCTTAAATAATTAGCCTATCATTTATTTAATATGCAAACATAAATATATGCCTGGTATATATAACATAAGTTCGCGCGTTGTTTCATTCATTTTTTAGTTCCATCAATTTCCGTAAATTCTCTACCTTCTCTAAGCACGTGTCAATTTCCTCATTCTTCGTTTACAGCTAAAGCGCAATTGTACTTTTTTTTAAATTTTTGTTGACTTAAACTAAAAAGAAAGATATCTTCGATTTAAAAGGTTCGTTTGTGCTTCGAGTATTAATGCCTGTGCTCAAAAGTCATTCAAAGTGAAAAGATTAGCAGAATATTTCCGAAATAACAAGAAATTCATCTTAAGTATATTATCAATTCATCATGAATAAATCAAAGGTGTCTCGTCGTTTAAACAGACGTCTTATGATTGAACATAAAGTGAGCATAGCTTTCATAATAATATACATAAAAAATATGAAAGAAAATATGTAAATATAGGCTTATATTTTGGTGAAGAATTAGGATTTATAAAGTCGGCCATGTTGTTTTGTTTCATGTCATATTCGATATTACATACGAATGTATGACTATCCAATAACTATTTTTAACTGTTTCTACAAAGTAGTACCTGTATGGATTATTGTTTATTATATTTAAAACTTGTCAATGAGAAATATAAGATATTATACCATGCAATTAGTTAACGTATTAGTGCAGAGGATAAGCTAGTTATTTTAAGAAACTCTTATTTATGAATCGTATCTCTGCGATATACATACTTATTAGGGAATCGTATGTTTTAGAAAAAGAAGAAGCCTGAAACTAATATTCAACAGGCTAATTCATGCAAGGATACAGCACTAATTCATGAAACATTCACTGGAGAACATACCATACCTATTTATTCGACGACTATACTGGCTAAGCAGACTTATAGTACATTCAGACAGAGCTTGATAAATACATCAAACAATACCACAGACATCGATGCACATGTCAATGAACAATATTTCGACGCACAGTCCAATATAAGTCTCTCTGGTAGTAATTTAATGGGGGCTGGAGAACTTACCAGTTTTAATTTAGTTAATACAACTCTACAAGCTTTGTCATCTATGAGTCTCACGGAAGACGTATACTATACCCCTACGACGTCTTCATCGCAATTGTTACCAGGCGGTGATGCAATGGATGATGGTCACTCAGTGTTTAGACATTCAGATAACCAAAGCATAGAATGCTCGTCGTCAACGCAAAATCGGTCGTTTGAGAGGACCACCCATAAGAGAACATCTGTCCTTAAGAGACTCTAGTAGTTTCTGTCAAAGAGGGCTTCCGTTGCGCTTTTATCCAATGCCGCTTAACCTGAACGATTTACAGCCCTTTTACAATTCTTCTATGAATTGTTTCATATTAGTTATCCCAAATATGAACAAATTTTACTTCAACATTGCACTGCATATAAACGACGAGACCCAGCTTTGCCTCAGGTCGATGAATAATAATTTTATTTTTTGAACTATCTCTTGCAATTATCATTGTTAAAATTTCTAATAACAGCGCATGTGATTTTATAATAAATGTTTAATCTCTCTCGCTAGCAAGTAATATTACGACTTATCTATTACATGATTGATTGGTCTGAATGAAAGAACATAATGCCGAAATAAACTATATATTTTATAGTAAATATCAATCAATCAATGAATCATCGTCGAGTGTAACTCATCCAATCATCACTTACGCGGCCCAAGTCTGGTGTCACGCACCGATCACAACCACACTACTCTTGCAACTCTTCCAAAACATGTGCCTTCGGCTGTCCACCAGCTCTGATAGATACACCCGAATAACACAACTACACGAAGACACTAACATACCATACATTACAGATTACATACAAGAAACATCACAACATTTTTACAAAAACACACAATATAATTCAAACACACTTATAAAAACCATGACACAAATCCGCGACAACACTACATTTAAACTCATACACAAGTTACCCTACCAAAACTTACCCATATTTCATGAGCAGAACACATAACACTAACACGCACACTATTAACACACACGCACACCACATAACACAAAAGCAAAACATATTCTCATTCACAAAAAATTTGTTCATTCATCACCAACAAACGTGTATTTATTTTAAATTAGTTAAGTTAGTTTCTAAGTTTTAACTAAAATATTGTTTTCAATAAATTTAAGTGGGTTTTCAGGTACCTCCTTTCCCATAAAACACAAGCCCAACACTCAATCTAAAACAAAAATTTATTACAAATACAATAACACAATGTTCAAGCGCACAACGCAATAACACACACACTCAGATATACACTCCCCTTGTGAGTAGGAGCTCTGAAAAAAACCAACCATGTTGTCCGCACATTAGTATTTAAATATTTATATAATATAATTAAAATAAATAAAGAAAATTGAAAATGTCGAGTGTAAAGAGAGCCAGTACACAGAACTGTTGTATAATTTGTATAAACTTTAATTCGTGAATAATAAAAAGTATCGTTGATTTTATATATCATGTAAGTAGGAAAATATTTAATATAAATAATTATACGTTCGTATATTAGAAGAATTGAACTTTTCATTACCAGCCCTAGTCCTGTCTAAAATAACGGCGAGAATCAAATAAACAGTAGCGTTCGCGTAATTAATAATTAGGGTTTGCTCGTTAACATAAAGACGAGCTGGTGGCAGCATATCATTTAAAATAGTAGTTTAAATTAAATAACGTATATCAGTAGTAGTAAGCTGCTAAATATATGTATATATATATATATATATATATATATATATATATATATATATATATATATATATATATATATATCATCCCCATAGAAAACTGAGTGTGTATGTAAATATATATATATATATATATTTGGTCTATAAAAATTAAAATTAACTATAAAACAGATGTGCAAAAAAATAGGTGTAAAAAACAAATTGCAATTTTTCTTTAGTTTTTTGGAATTTATTGATTAGATATACAAATATTAATATTTGGTAATAAAGATATTATTATATAGATCAACTTGGCAACGTCATGGCATTGAATTTATTAGATACTGGCATTTTTCTACAGGAATTTACTTCCTCGTTCAAGTTTCCATAGTTTCTTTTTAATTTTTGGCTTATGTTTTTGAAAACAATTTTTTTATCTTCACCTCAAAAGTTTTTCATTGAGGCCAAGTCAGGAGATTCTACTGGCCAGCCCGTTAAATGGACTTTATTCATAATGAACCGTTATCGTCGATCATTATCTTGCTGAAAAGTTCATCGTAATGGCATATTTTCTTCTGAATATGGTACTGTTTTGTTCTTCAAAATGTCTGCATAACTATGGTGAGTCAAGATTTCTATAATCTACAGATTTGGACAAACACGATACCAAGAAACTTATCCTCAAACCATCACATCTCCACCACCATGTTTAATCGTTTTAATCATGTATATCGGAGATGATTCTCAGGTTTCGGACATTCGTACATATATTTTAGTTCCATCCGAACCAAAAAGATTTATTTTTTGGCTAATCACTCCAAAGAATATTTCTCTATTTTTCGACCATTCGGCTATTCGATATGTTTTTCTGCTAATTCGTGTTGGTGATTTGATTATTGTAACGCGATGGAAAAGTTTATGTAATTTTTATGGATCCTATCTGATGTGGCAGGTGTATAGGTACAAACAAAAAAATACAGCTAACTTAAAGCTGCGTCTGAAACCTAGCAGAACCACCACATAGATCGCGCAATCCGAATGCGGCGCAGTGCAGCGAGTCCTAAAAGGGTAGTAGAGTGAATCGCGCTAACTTAAAGCGGCGCACCTACCAAGAGAATGGCGTGTTGGATACCACCAAGTGGCTAGTTCGAAAGATAGGATTTCGGGCTCTCCCAAGTTTTTATATATCTATCCCTACTACTATTGAAGGCGTGTCCTAATCTATGATTTTTTATACTTACAAAGGAAACCAAAT
Source organism: Nebria salina (assembly GCA_944039245.1). Lineage (NCBI taxonomy): Eukaryota > Metazoa > Arthropoda > Insecta > Coleoptera > Carabidae > Nebria > Nebria salina. The sequence continues at coordinate 8,476,057 of OX063288.1, forward strand.
TATGCAAATATAATGTTAAATAAAGAACGCTAGTTTTCAACTTTGCCCTACTCTACGTTGCGATGTATGGCACTGGCTTAGGGTTGGTCGCGGCATCATTCTCTGAGTTCTTTCTCCCTCATACGGATCCCGGGTTGGCTCATGCGACGGTTCACCCGGCATATTCCACCATTTTGAAATAGTATTTAAATTTTCCTAATTTCAAGACCTCGAGTTCTTTAGTTTCACACGCTAGGTATTTAGATGCAGCACTAATCGGGCAGAAGGGTTGAGCATAAACTAATTGACTAAATCTGAAATATATATGCTCTCGGACTAGGTAGCCGCATTTAAAAAATATTGATTTTTGTAGAAATGGCACGCGATTCAAAAAAGAGTACGATTTTTAGCTAAAAATTGCATATGAATTTGTTAATAAATAAAAAACTATCAATAATAACAAAAAAAAATCCTACGATGTTCGATAGCAAACTGTCTATTAATTAAGACGGTAAAAGAATTTTGTCTATTGATTGATAGGCGTACTGTTTTCGCCCAGTTTCAAAAACACGGTTTCGAGAAAAACGCGTTTAAAGATAAAGTTGTAGTTTCTGGCTGAATGCTTGCATATAGGAGCGCGCTGATAGTCGCCTAATATCTAGCCCAAAATACAACGTCAAGAACATTTTCTCGAGAATAAGTGAATTGTTCCTTATGCCTTACAACTTTAAGTATCATTTATATTTTGATTCTCTAGAGTGAATCCCTCTCTAATCGAATATTTTTGGTTACACGGCGATCGTTTATATATTGCATTTGATTGTGAAACTGGTTCAATGCAATGGAAAAATTTATGAGTATATTTCTTATGTGTCCGGCATTTATATTACATATGTAATTTTTTATAAGATGTTTGCATATAAAACATCGTTAAAAGGTTTGCAAAGTACAAAAATTAAAGATATAAAACCTTTTTTGACAGAATTGTACTTAGAAAGTAATAAAGGTCAAGTGGTATGTAACCATTTTATTTCTTTTCTTTTTGGTACAATTATTCTATTAATGAAAAGGCGGATATAAATTGGAGACGTATATCGGGAACACAACTACTGAGTGAACAGCAGGTAATGCGTAGTAGATGGTAGTGCTGTTTTGATTTAGTTCGGTATATCTACGAATTGTAACCAAATCTACGTTAATGTTTGTCTCACGCAAAGGACAGGTCTCAATGGTATGGCCCACTTTCTTGCACTTGGGACACAACGTTATATCGCATCTGCCGGAAATGTGACCCAGCATGCGACAGCGAGCACATTTTGGTCTTCTACTGTTGTGAAAACAATCACGAGCGAGATGACCCGGTCTGTGGCACAAGAAACAAATGTCCATGTCTATATTTGAAAAACAAAATAGAAAAAAGAGCATTAGAATATTCAAAATTTGAACATGTAGAAGTATTATCAAAATTAACCAAACACCACATATACTCCTGCAAAAATTAATCAAACGTGGAAGTTATCAACGAATAAAATTTTAATCTTTTGCTGAACTTTAATCAAAAGAAAATATTTTGATTTCTAAATCTCAACTACATTCGGACCTTATTTTTTATTGGGCTTGTTGCACAAACAAAATACAGAGTTAAATTCTGCACTGAAACAAGCAAAATTGGTTCTAGGAAGTTTGCGGACTTACCACCCACAAAGCATATTATATACAAGAAATGTAATTGAAAAATAATTCAATGCTTCTGTAAAATAATCGAGTAAAATAATAACCAATGTACAATACAAAAACGCTTCTTCTTTCACTATCAAATTTCATTTTAATCTCTGAATTTAAACGATAATTAATCTTGTTTCATGTCAATAACAGCAATTTTGAAATTTAATAGAAACGTAAAAATTTATAGATTTACCATAAGCAAACGAATAATTTGTATTTGCTTTAGTAAGAGCATTGCAATACATTTTTTGAAAAACAAAGAAAAATTGCAATGTTCTCCTTCACATATGCACGTGTTAATTTCGATTTGTGATTATGTAAATTTAGCGCAAAGGTCCAACAGATTAATAAAAGCACCACTTACTTCAGACTTTCTTATCACTAATAATGTTATTATAATGTTAATTTGTTGTGCTTTAATCACTTTTAATTTGACTGACCACGAAAAACGATGGAAGTCAAATAGTCAGCGATGTCGAAGCGAAACTATAAGCAGGATGCGAGAGTAGGGTGTACCAAACTAAAATGAACTATCCAATCAGCGAAAACATTTTTATCGATAAGAAAATTGCCAGAAGCGCGGCAGTAAAACATTAATTTAAAAATAGTGTTGAATATTTATATATATATTTCCCAACATATTTCTATTTATTGAATATTGAATTATTGGAAACGTTAGATCCACTCGAATATATTAAAAAATTTCCTTCGTTTTTGTTCTATTCGAAAATTAATGACGTAAACAGCTTCATATGTGGAATGTTTATATAATTTTCTTTATTTATTATGAACAATATATTATCTTAATACAAACAGAATTAATTTATTTTCAATAAAACATATATTTTTATTGTCTACGTCTCCAATTTATATCCGCCTTTTCATTAATAGAATAATTGTACCAAAAAGAAAAGAAATAAAATGATTTCTGTGAATTATTTACTGTTTTTCATTAGTTACATACCACTTGACTTTTATTACTTTCTAAGTACAATTCTGTCAAAATAGGTTTTATATCTTTAACTTTTGTACTTTGCAAACCTTTTAACAATATTTTATATGCAAGCATCTTATAAAAAATTACATATGTAATATAAATGCCGGACACATAAGAAATATACTCATAAATTTTTCCATTGCATTAAACCAGTTTCACAATCAAATGCAATATATAAACGATCGCCGTGTAACAAAAAATATTCGATTAGAGAGGGATTCACTCTAGAGAATCAAAATATAAATGATACTTAAAGTTGTAAGGCATAAGGAACAATTCACTTATTCTCGAGAAAATGTTCTTGACGTTGTATTTTGGGCTAGATATTAGGCGACTATCAGCGCGCTCCTATATGCAAGCATTCAGCCAGAAACTACAACTTTATCTTTAAACGCGTTTTTCTCGAAACCGCGTTTTTGAAACTGGGCGAAAACAGTACGCCTATACAAGTCAATCAATAGAGAAAATTCTTTTACCGTCTTAATTAATAGACAGTTTGCTATCGAATATCGTAGGATTTTTTTTTATTGTTGATAGTTTATTTTTTATTAACAAATTCTTATGCAATTTTTAGCTAAAAATCGTACTCTTTTTTGAATCGCGTACCATTTCTACAAAAATTAATATTTTTAAATGCGGCTACTTAGTCCGAGAGCTTATATATTTCAGATTTATAATCTGTTGTCGCTTTTGTCCCAGGTATATTAATGGATGCTCAACCCTTTCGCCCGACTAGTGCTGCTTCTAAATACCTACATAGGTTAGACGACACTAGCGCCTCCAACTTCATATATTTACTAATGAAAAAAATTCATAAGGTAGTCAAATACATGTTTAATAAAGACATGTAAACGATTTTTATACAAGAAGTATACATTCGTCAAAAAAAAAATCTGAAAAAAGACCTTTTTTTTCTAGCACGATGATGTAGATCCGATTCAATGTAGGTATTCGTGGATGTATTAGGATGACGACATGTGAGTTTGTTTGAGTGTGCGGCCGTTTGTGTTATTTCTGTTGCAGATTTTAATTGTATGGGTTTGAGAAGAGGGAGTTGTAATGGAGGATTTGGGTTGGGCCTGGTGCAGCTTTGCTAGTGATTGACGGTGGTCATGTGGGTCTGGTTAGGTTTGTTTGGTTTCTTTCTTTTATTTAGTTTATTGAACAGATGTTTTGCGCTCAATGTCGATATTTCTAAAAGGAAACGCTAAAACTATAAAAATTTTATTCAAATGAAAATTAGGAATATTTTAAAATATTAGAATTCCTTCTCTAAGAGTATAGAATGTAAAAACAAATCTTTAAGAAGATAGCCAATATAGCTAAAATTCAATAATATATCTAAGAACAAATAAATGTGTGATGACAGGAAAGTATCTTATCAGAACATATGAACTGCCTTGAAATGGTAGATTATGATAGTTGGATAATAATATATTTATAATATCGGTACATTAAAATTCAAAAGTCAAATTACAAAAACAATTTCTTGGGTATTATATCCTTCATCGGTGTCCCTAGTTTTCTCCACGTATTTCTATGTCGTTTAGTTTCTCCTTCAGCAATACGATCTGGTGCTACAGTCCGTGTCTTTTTCTGTAACTCTGGCGTTGTTTTGAATTCGCGTGTCTTTTCAAGGTTTTCAGTCAATGAAGTTAGACCACAAGTCTTCATTTCTGGTTTCTTCAATCTAGTTTTTGTTCTAGCCTAGTCTTTTTGACAATTCACATCTTTTGTATGATGTCTTCGTACAGAAGATAGGCGTATATTATGTATGTGTATATGATGGAAGCTTAACTTTCTTTCTCTATCTCTCTATCTATTATTGAACAGGTATGTCTTTAAAAATTATATAGAATTATTTTATATTTTTCGGCACAAAATTTAGTAACATAGACAAATCTTATATGAAACCATAATTTACTTGCGCTTTACTTTTTTATCCAAAATAAATTTGGAATTTGATTCTGAGAATGTATCGTTTAATTATAATAGATTACTGCAAATATTGTTTGACCTATTTAAAAATAGCAATAAACTCGCCATAAATCTGTGAGATATAGGTATAAATTACAGTTTCAAGAAAAAAAAAACTGGTTTCTTCTCTATTGAATCCACACAATTTATGAACGTATTTCAAATTTGAAAAATATTAATTTACCCTCTTCCAAAAGTAGTCCTATCATTTCGAGAAAAAGTGCAAATCGATTCTAGTGAAATAAATGCTATGGAAATAGTCAAAATAAATGCTATGGAAATAATTCGTTATTCGTACTTCGAGATTTTAACGGAAATACATGTTTGGACCATCTCTGACTATTTTCGGAATGATATCTCTCTCATCCTCCCCTTACGTGTGTGAAGGTATGAGTGACCGAATGAGTGCCTGAGTGAGTGATAAATTTTTAACTACTCATTTCAATTTTGGCAGAATCCGGATTTCAATGTAATAAGTGCGTAGTCCTTTGTAAATTTTCAATTATAAAATTAATTCAGATGTTTCTCATACTCATTTTCAAACATCTGCAGTGTCATGCACCGCTCTTTCATAAGAAAGCATTTCATATTTAGACTATTTTTCTAATTTGATAATATTTTACCAACCTTTGGAATACCTTTTCACTAAATTATTTCTTAGAATAAATATTAAATGTCAAACTCCAAATTGTTTAAGTTTTTTGTTTTTTTTTTATTAAACAATTGACAGGCACAGTAGATACGATTTATGTGAAAATAATTATAATAAGAACAAATTGTTTTGTATTGTAGACTTCCATCTATCTTTTTGATTTTTAATATTATAGTCAAGTATCACCAAGATTAGTCAGGCAATATCTGATGTATCTGATCAGTAGAAGGTATTTACTTTGACAGAATCATTAAATTTTTGATTTGATTATGCAAAATTGTATCATTAGTTATATAAAATCCATTCAACAAAAATGTTAGTGTTTACTTATAGGATAATTTGTCAATATGTCACGCCATTTGATATCGTTTTGTTGTTTTATGATGTTAAGATGAAAATATGAAATATGATGATAATATGAAAAAAACTGAATAACCTAATAGAAAAAATTCAATAAATAGATTTATATGTTGGGAAATATATATAAATATTTAACACTATTTTTAAATTTATGTTTTACTGCCGCGCTTCTGGCTTTTTTTTTATCGATAACAATGTTTTCGCGGATTGGATAGTTCATTTTAGTTTGGTACACCCTACTCTAGCATCCTGCTTATAGTTTCGCTTCGACATCGCTGACTATTTGACTTCCATCGTTTTTCGTGGTCAGTCAAATTAAAAGTGATTAAAGCACAACAAATTAACATTATAATAACATTATTAGTGATTAAAAAGTCTGAAGTAAGTGGTGCTTTTATTAATCTGTTGGACCTTTGCACTAAATTTACATAATCACAAATCGAAATTAACACGTGCATATGTGAATGAGAAAATTTCCATTTTTCTTTGTTTTTCAAAAAATATATTGCAATGCTCTTACTAAAGCAAATGCAAAATATTCGTTTTTTTATGGTAAATTTATAAATTTTTACGTTTCTATTAAATTTCAAAATTGCTGTTATTGGCATGGAACAAGATTAATTAACTTTTAAATTCAGAGATTAAAAAAAATTTTGATAGTAAAAGAAGATAGTGAAAGAAGAAGCGTTTTTGTATTGTACATTGGTAATTATTTTAATCGATTATTTTACAAAAGCATTGAATTAATTTTCAATTAAATTTCTTGTATATAATATACTTTGTAGGTGGTAAGTCCGCAAACTTCCCAGAACCAATTTTGCTTGTTCGGGATTCAGTGCAGAATTTAACTCTGTATTTTGTCTGTGCAACAAGGCCAATAAAAAATATGGTCTGAATGCAGTTGAGATTTAGAAATCAAAATATTTTCTTTTGATTAAAGTTCAGCAAAAGATTAAAATGTTATTCGTTGGTAACTCCCACGCTTGATTAATTTTTGCAGGAGTCTATGTGGTGTTTAGTTAATTTTGATAATACTTCTACATTTTCAACCTTTGAATATTCTAATGCTCTTTTTTCTATTTTGTTTTTCAAATATAGACATGGACATTTGTTTCTTGTGCCACAGACCGGGTCATCTCGCTCGTGATTGTTTTCACAACAGTAGAAGACCAAAATGTGCTCGCTGTCGCATGCTGGGTCATATTTCCGACAGATGCGATATAACGTTGTGTCCCAAGTGCAAGAAAGTGGGCCATACCATTGAGACCTGTCCTTTGCGTGAGACAAATATTAACGTAGATTTGGTAACAGTTCGTAGATATACCGAACTTAATCAAAACATCACTACCATCTATTACGCTTTACCTGCTGTTCACTCAGTAGTTGTGTTCCCGATATACGTCTCTAATTTATATCCCCCTTTTCATTGATCGAATAATAGTACCAAAAAAGAAAGAAATAAAATGATTTCTGTGAATTATTTACCGTTTTTCATTAGTTACATACCACTTTGCCTTTGATTACTTTCTAAGTACAATTCTGTCAAAAAAGGTTTTATATGTTTAATTTTTGTACTTTGCAAACCTTTTAACAATATTTTATATGCAAAAATCTTATAAAAAATTACATATGTAATATAAATGCCGGACACACATAAGAAATATACTCATAAATTTCTCCATTGCATTAAACCAGTTTCACAATCAAATGCAATATATAAACGATCGCCGTGTAACAAAAAATATGCGATCAGAGTGGGATTCAAAATAGCTTAAGTGGTAAGGCCACTCTAGAGAATCAAAATATCTGAAACTTTTTTTTTGTCTTAAATTATATTTAAAGTTGTAAGGTATAAGGGACAATTCAACTTATTCTCGAGAAAATGTTCTTTACGTTGTATTTTGGGCTGGATATTAGGCGACTATCAGCGCGCTCCTATATGCAAGCATTCAGCCAGAAACTACAACTTTATCTTTAAACGCGTTTTTCTCGAAACCGTGTTTTTGAAACTGGGCGAAAACAGTACGCCTATACAAGTCAATCAATGGACAAAATTATTTTATCGTCTTAATTAATAGTCAGTTTGCTATCGAATATCGTAAGATTTTTTTTTATTGTTGATATTTTTTTATTTATTAACAAATTCTTATGCAATTTTTAGCTAAAAATCGTACTCTTTTTTGAATCGCGTACCATTTCTACAAAAATCAATATTTTTAAATGCGGCTACTTAGTCCGAGAGCTTATATATTTCAGATTTATAATCTGTTGTCGCTTTTGTCCCAGGTATATTAATGGATGCTCAACCCTTTCGCCCGATTAGTGCTGCTTCTAAATACCTTCATAGGTTAGACGACACTAGCGCCTCCAACTTCATATATTTACTAATGAAAAAAATTCATAAGGTAGTCAAATACATGTTTAATAAAGACATGTAAACGATTTTTATACAAGAAGTATACATTCGTCAAAAAAAAAATCTGAAAAAAGACCTTTTTTTTCTAGCACGATGATGTAGATCCGATTCAATGTAGGTATTCGTGGATGTATTAGGATGACGACATGTGAGTTTGTTTGAGTGTGCGGCCGTTTGTGTTATTTCTGTTGCAGATTTTAATTGTATGGGTTTGAGAAGAGGGAGTTGTAATGGAGGATTTGGGTTGGGCCTGGTGCAGCTTTGCTAGTGATTGACGGTGGTCATGTGGGTCTGGTTAGGTTTGTTTGGTTTCTTTCTTTTATTTAGTTTATTGAACAGATGTTTTGCGCTCAATGTCGATATTTCTAAAAGGAAACGCTAAAACTATAAAAATTTTATTCAAATGAAAATTAGGAATATTTTAAAATATTAGAATTCCTTCTCTAAGAGTATAGAATGTAAAAACAAATCTTTAAGAAGATAGCCAATATAGCTAAAATTCAATAATATATCTAAGAACAAATAAATGTGTGATGACAGGAAAGTATCTTATCAGAACATATGAACTGCCTTGAAATGGTAGATTATGATAGTTGGATAATAATATATTTATAATATCGGTACATTAAAATTCAAAAGTCAAATTACAAAAACAATTTCTTGGGTATTATATCCTTCATCGGTGTCCCTAGTTTTCTCCACGTATTTCTATGTCGTTTAGTTTCTCCTTCAGCAATACGATCTGGTGCTACAGTCCGTGTCTTTTTCTGTAACTCTGGCGTTGTTTTGAATTCGCGTGTCTTTTCAAGGTTTTCAGTCAATGAAGTTAGACCACAAGTCTTCATTTCTGGTTTCTTAAATCTAGTTTTTGTTCTAGCCTAGTCTTTTTGACAATTCACATCTTTTGTATGATGTCTTCGTACAGAAGATAGGCGTATATTATGTATGTGTATATGATGGAAGCTTAACTTTCTTTCTCTATCTCTCTATCTATTATTGAACAGGTATGTTTTTAAAAATTATATAGAATTATTTTATATTTTTCGGCACAAAATTTAGTAACATAGACAAATCTTATATGAAACCATAATTTACTTGCGCTTTACTTTTTTATCCAAAATAAATTTGGAATTTGATTCTGAGAATGTATCGTTTAATTATAATAGATTACTGCAAATATTGTTTGACCTATTTAAAAATAGCAATAAACTCGCCATAAATCTGTGAGATATAGGTATAAATTACAGTTTCAAGAAAAAAAAAACTTGTTTCTTCTCTATTGAATCCACACAATTTATGAACGTATTTCAAATTTGAAAAATATTAATTTACCCTCTTCCAAAAGTAGTCCTATCATTTCGAGAAAAAGTGCAAATCGATTCTAGTGAAATAAATGCTATGGAAATAGTCAAAATAAATGCTATGGAAATAATTCGTTATTCGTACTTCGAGATTTTAACGGAAATACATGTTTGGACCATCTCTGACTATTTTCGGAATGATATCTCTCTCATCCTCCCCTTACGTGTGTGAAGGTATGAGTGACCGAATGAGTGCCTGAGTGAGTGATAAATTTTTAACTACTCATTTCAATTTTGGCAGAATCCGGATTTCAATGTAATAAGTGCGTAGTCCTTTGTAAATTTTCAATTATAAAATTAATTCAGATGTTTCTCATACTCATTTTCAAACATCTGCAGTGTCATGCACCGCTCTTTCATAAGAAAGCATTTCATATTTAGACTATTTTTCTAATTTGATAATATTTTACCAACCTTTGGAATACCTTTTCACTAAATTATTTCTTAGAATAAATATTAAATGTCAAACTCCAAATTGTTTAAGTTTTTTGTTTTTTTTTTATTAAACAATTGACAGGCACAGTAGATACGATTTATGTGAAAATAATTATAATAAGAACAAATTGTTTTGTATTGTAGACTTCCATCTATCTTTTTGATTTTTAATATTATAGTCAAGTATCACCAAGATTAGTCAGGCAATATCTGATGTATCTGATCAGTAGAAGGTATTTACTTTGACAGAATCATTAAATTTTTGATTTGATTATGCAAAATTGTATCATTAGTTATATAAAATCCATTCAACAAAAATGTTAGTGTTTACTTATAGCATAATTTGTCAATATGTCACGCCATTTGATATCGTTTTGTTGTTTTATGATGTTAAGATGAAAATATGAAATATGATGATAATATGAAAAAAACTGAATAACCTAATAGAAAAAATTCAATAAATAGATTTATATGTTGGGAAATATATATAAATATTTAACACTATTTTTAAATTTATGTTTTACTGCCGCGCTTCTGGCTATTTTTTTATCGATAACAATGTTTTCGCGGATTGGATAGTTCATTTTAGTTTGGTACACCCTACTCTAGCATCCTGCTTATAGTTTCGCTTCGACATCGCTGACTATTTGACTTCCATCGTTTTTCGTGGTCAGTCAAATTAAAAGTGATTAAAGCACAACAAATTAACATTATAATAACATTATTAGTGATTAAAAAGTCTGAAGTAAGTGGTGCTTTTATTAATCTGTTGGACCTTTGCACTAAATTTACATAATCACAAATCGAAATTAACACGTGCATATGTGAATGAGAAAATTTCCATTTTTCTTTGTTTTTCAAAAAATATATTGCAATGCTCTTACTAAAGCAAATGCAAAATATTCGTTTTTTTATGGTAAATTTATAAATTTTTACGTTTCTATTAAATTTCAAAATTGCTGTTATTGGCATGGAACAAGATTAATTAACTTTTAAATTCAGAGATTAAAAAAAATTTTGATAGTAAAAGAAGATAGTGAAAGAAGAAGCGTTTTTGTATTGTACATTGGTAATTATTTTAATCGATTATTTTACAAAAGCATTGAATTAATTTTCAATTAAATTTCTTGTATATAATATACTTTGTAGGTGGTAAGTCCGCAAACTTCCCAGAACCAATTTTGCTTGTTCGGGATTCAGTGCAGAATTTAACTCTGTATTTTGTCTGTGCAACAAGGCCAATAAAAAATATGGTCTGAATGCAGTTGAGATTTAGAAATCAAAATATTTTCTTTTGATTAAAGTTCAGCAAAAGATTAAAATGTTATTCGTTGGTAACTCCCACGCTTGATTAATTTTTGCAGGAGTCTATGTGGTGTTTAGTTAATTTTGATAATACTTCTACATTTTCAACCTTTGAATATTCTAATGCTCTTTTTTCTATTTTGTTTTTCAAATATAGACATGGACATTTGTTTCTTGTGCCACAGACCGGGTCATCTCGCTCGTGATTGTTTTCACAACAGTAGAAGACCAAAATGTGCTCGCTGTCGCATGCTGGGTCATATTTCCGACAGATGCGATATAACGTTGTGTCCCAAGTGCAAGAAAGTGGGCCATACCATTGAGACCTGTCCTTTACGTGAGACAAATATTAACGTAGATTTGGTAACAGTTCGTAGATATACCGAACTTAATCAAAACATCACTACCATCTATTACGCTTTACCTGCTGTTCACTCAGTAGTTGTGTTCCCGATATACGTCTCTAATTTATATCCCCCTTTTCATTGATCGAATAATAGTACCAAAAAAGAAAGAAATAAAATGATTTCTGTGAATTATTTACCGTTTTTCATTAGTTACATACCACTTTGCCTTTGATTACTTTCTAAGTACAATTCTGTCAAAAAAGGTTTTATATGTTTAATTTTTGTACTTTGCAAACCTTTTAACAATATTTTATATGCAAAAATCTTATAAAAAATTACATATGTAATATAAATGCCGGACACACATAAGAAATATACTCATAAATTTCTCCATTGCATTAAACCAGTTTCACAATCAAATGCAATATATAAACGATCGCCGTGTAACAAAAAATATGCGATCAGAGTGGGATTCAAAATAGCTTAAGTGGTAAGGCCACTCTAGAGAATCAAAATATCTGAAACTTTTTTTTTGTCTTAAATTATATTTAAAGTTGTAAGGTATAAGGGACAATTCAACTTATTCTCGAGAAAATGTTCTTTACGTTGTATTTTGGGCTGGATATTAGGCGACTATCAGCGCGCTCCTATATGCAAGCATTCAGCCAGAAACTACAACTTTATCTTTAAACGCGTTTTTCTCGAAACCGTGTTTTTGAAACTGGGCGAAAACAGTACGCCTATACAAGTCAATCAATGGACAAAATTATTTTATCGTCTTAATTAATAGTCAGTTTGCTATCGAATATCGTAAGATTTTTTTTTATTGTTGATATTTTTTTATTTATTAACAAATTCTTATGCAATTTTTAGCTAAAAATCGTACTCTTTTTTGAATCGCGTACCATTTCTACAAAAATCAATATTTTTAAATGCGGCTACTTAGTCCGAGAGCTTATATATTTCAGATTTATAATCTGTTGTCGCTTTTGTCCCAGGTATATTAATGGATGCTCAACCCTTTCGCCCGATTAGTGCTGCTTCTAAATACCTTCATAGGTTAGACGACACTAGCGCCTCCAACTTCATATATTTACTAATGAAAAAAATTCATAAGGTAGTCAAATACATGTTTAATAAAGACATGTAAACGATTTTTATACAAGAAGTATACATTCGTCAATAAAAAATCTGAAAAAAGACCTTTTTTCTAGCTAGAATGTAGGTATTTGTGGATGTATTAGGATGACGACATGTGAGTTTGTTTGAGTGTGCGGCTATTTCTGTTATTTCTATTGCGGATTTTAATTGTATGGGTTTGAGAAGAGGGAGTTGGAATGGAGGATTTGGGATGGGCCTGATGCAGCTTTGCTAGTGATTGGCGTTGGTCATGTGGGTTTGGTCCGGTTTGTTTGGTTTTTTTCTTTTATTTGGTTTATTTTGGCAAACCAGACACTAAATCATTATTTTCAAAAATAATTAATTTAATGATGTACAAACATAATAGTTCCTCCACTGAACAGATGTTTTGCACTCAATGTTGATATTTCTAAAAGGAAACGCTAAAAATATAAAAATTTTATTCAAATGAAAATGAGGAATATTTTTAAAATATTAGAATTCCTTCTTTAAGAGTATAGAATGCAAAAACAAATCTTTAAGAAGATAGCCAATAAAGCTAAAATTCAAAAATATATCTAAGAGCAAATAAATGTGTGCTGATAGGAAAGTATCTCATCAGAACATATAAACTGCCTTGAAATGGTAGATTATGATAGTTTGGATTTCTCGTGGAATCATATTTTGTAGTTAATTTTCCTAAGGGAACATGGAGAGAAATGTATTGTAAGAATATTTTGTAAACTCATGCGTTGTACAGCGTACAAAAAATATGTTGAACTATACAACACATTTTGTATCATTTACAAAATCATTATGTATATTTCACTATAAAAATGTTGTTAAATCATTTATTGTATGGTAAACAACAAAAATTGTATATCTTACAATAAAATTTTATGGTAAAATGGGCCAACAATTTTTTATTGTAAAGAATACAATAATATTTTATTATAAAATGGACCAACAATTCTTTATTGTAAATAATACAATACATCGCATATGCCGTGTACAATAATTTTGTAAACCTCTTGTTTTACGTCATACAACGCATCACATTTGCAAGTCGTTCTTGTACAAAAAGACGTTTCATTTCATATGTGAAGTAAAGTCTGAGTAAAGTGTAAGTAAACTATTCGCTATATCTACATTTTAATTTAAAAACTTAGGTCATATATTATATTTATGCAAAATGGCAGATGACCCAACAAAAACGCTGTTAGAATCATGGCATTTGGCAGAATTGATACCAGCTTTTGAAGGTAAGTGTGTTAACTTTAAAATTGTTGCTCAGTCATATGCTCACATTTAAGATATCGATTTTAATTGAATAAATAATAGTACATCGTTGGTACATACGTTGATGTTTATTGGAGACAACCCGAGGGTTTTACGATTTGAAATATGTTGGTGTTTATTTTATGGAGGATCGCTTGGGTCATCGGCAAATCTCAAATTAGAAGAAAGATATATTTTGCAGAGTTTTCAACAACGGCTACGTGGAGCGTTTCATTTCATTTGTGAAGTCGAGTGCAAGTGAACTAGAAGTACATATTTAATAATTTTGTATTTGTAGAGTGCTTATCGGAAAATAAAGAAAACATTTGCAGTGACGAAGAAAAAAAAATTGATGGTTGCTTATTATTCTTAAAATCTTCATTTGAACCGTGGGATAAAGCATTGCAATATTGGAATTTGACAATAAATAATCGAAAAAACTTAATGAAAACATTAACGTTGACAGAATGCATTCATTGCCTTAAAACAACCAAAGGGATATATGCACATTGGTATGTTATATTAACATTATTATTTTTAAATGTAAAAACATTTATATTTAGAATACAGCAGAAATAACTCAAACATTAGAAGATTGTAAGAAACAACTTTCATGCCTGGAGATGACCATAAATATAAATTTAATTATCCTTTACAAGCATTCGATCTGTGTTTCCAAATATTCTTTGCAATTCAACTTGAGTATCCGGATGAATGTAAGCAAATTTGTAATTTTGTACAAACTTATAGGGTCAGTAGACCAGTAATGGAACGACGCTAGTAATAGAACAGGTATCAAAAACTTGGTTGTATACGTTTAAAATTGTGCAAATGCGTAGGTATAACAAAGATTTAAATATTTATATATAGTTTTAAACAAGAAAAAACGTTTTTCACGTCCTTTTTAAAATTATTAATTAAAAAAAACGAATAATGTTTAGAGATATTAAAATTGTACTTTTCACAGCCATTTTAGTTAGTTTACTGTTACTATAGCTTAAGCAATTACAATCATATATAGTAAAAAAACGTATTTTTTTATATTTACCTGGTTGAATAAACTAAATGAATATTTTATCGAAACATTTCAAATGTTTAATATTGACTTTTTTTTAATTCTAAAAACACGTGTTCTAGTATTGCACTAAAAGTTTGAAGAGCGCGCTAATAATAGAACACTTTATGCGTACAGCGTTCTTCTATTGAGCACCCGCTGCTATAAATAGAAGTAGAAGTAAGCAAGTGAGGTTAGAATATTAATGTTTTTACATATTTTTTACAACAAGAACAAATTTTAACTACAGATAAATAATTCTTTAAAAATTATGTATCAGTTTATATATTATTTACATTATACGTACACTGAAATTTTATTGTTTATCTCATAAAAAATAAAAATCGAAAACATAATAATTTATTTTTGTATTCATTTGAATAAATTATTTTTATATTAGTGAAAACTGGTAAAAAAAATGACACCGTTAATAAAAAGGGTAAAAAGAAGTGTGGAAAATCAAGAATTAGAACCAAAACATCTTATACACTTGAAAAAATACTTTTATCTGAACAACAAAAAATTGCAAGATGAAAAGTATTCTTATCTAAAAAAATAAAACAAGAAAAAATTTAAATTTTTCATTGTTCATAAAATTTTTTTATATTTTATTTATAAGTAATTTTAATATTTTGATTAAAAATTATTATTTAAATAAAATATCATTTGCATTATAGATAAAGAATAATATTGTTGCCTACATTTATAATTTAGAAAATAAAGCTACTGCAAGTGTTTTTTTATAAATATATACCTATATTTTAGGAAATCCAAGCTAAAATATATAAATTTATAAACTATATTAAATAAAAAATAAATTTATAATAGAACTTATTTATTTATTGATTTACCTAGTTCATTTAACAAAAAATATAATTTGCCGTTCTATTACTAGAAAGGACTGTTCTATTAAAGGCAGCCACCGTTCTATTAATGGTATTTTAACATCAAATTGTAAATTGTGAACAAAATTACCTAAAACATCAATAAACAATTTTTTTTTATCTTTATCTAACACATAAATTTTTAAAAAATTTCAATTATTATATAAATATATTAACTATATATTTTTAATCTTCAAAAAAGTAGAAAATTTTCTTAACTGTTCTATTACTGGTCTATTTACCCTATATAACCTAACCTAATAAATTTTACAATAAAAATATTATACAAATACAATCTGAGCATTTTCATTTATACAATAACAATAGTGTTAAATCAACAATATAATATTGTTAAGTTTACAACATGGATATTGTATAGTTTACAATTCCACATTATAATTTGAGTACAATTCATAATTGTAATTCTTACAATAACTTATTGTAACTTTTTTAACAACAGATTATTGTAAAAAGTATTACAATAAAGATTTTGTACGGCATACAACATTGTTATTGTTGTCACTTTTGTACAATAATTTATCGTATACTATACAATAATTATTGTATATTATACAATACATTTCTAACTCCAAGAGTATTTCGCATTACACCTTAGAATTTTCGCAGGATGCTCTCCATGCCCTAAACAATCCAAAAAAAAAAATTTAATTTTTTTAATCCAAGGTACCTTTAATCAAGTTGAGTCCATGTGTGATGATATGACAATTAATGAAATAACTTGGTACTATGGCACATGGCAAAAACATTATGATACCATGTCAAACATTAATTTTATACAAAGAATTCCTGATATGGACGCTTAAACCCCAATTAATAATAATAGATTATTTGATGCGTGAAGCTGATTCTTGCGTAGTAGATATTTTCTCCACAAAAATTTGACTGTGTTTTATCTAACGCAAATTCTTTTTCATCAAGCTAAAAAGCAGAGAGATTTATCTCTCAATGTAAATTACATTATTTATTTTAAAAATCCGCGAGACAAGGCTCAAATTCAAAATTTGGCCCGACAAGTTTGCCCTTAAAACACGAAATTTATTCAAGATGCTTACAACGATGCAACAACGCACAGTGGGACGAAACGCTCGAAAAGTGGCCAAATTACTAAAGATTTTTAAGATTTTTTTTTTTTTGCTTATTATTTTGCAATTAAACCAAACTTTAACTTTGAAAAAAATATCATTGTTTTGATTTGATAATGCTTAATGTATCAAATCCATAGCTCTTATGGCGTATAAAACTAGCAATTTTATTTTTGTTTTGGCTGGTAATGTGTTATTTATCAAAATCATCGCTCTCATAGCGTATCAAGTACTATTAGTAAATGAAAAAAAAATTGTTAGCGTTTATCGAAATATATAATATTCAATTTCATGACTTCTGCTGTTTTACGCTTTGAATTAAATCAAATATTGCAAATATCTTTTCGTTTTACAACAAAATACATTTTGAGCGAAGAATTTATTTAAAAAATTAAAACCACCGTTCACAACAAACAAAGTAATTTTTTAGATTAGTCTGTAAATGCCGCTAAAACACAAAAACTGAAAGTATTACACTATTACTGCCTATTTACATTGTTTTCTTACTAGATTTGGAGGGTGTAAATATTTAATGCAATTGATAACAATGTAAGTAATCAAGAGATAATTAGCTTTTCTTGCAAAATAATTAGTCACATTATTAGCAAGTAAAAATTCATCAGAAAAGATGATTTATAGATCCCGAAATATATAAGAATAAAACCGTCTGCAACCAAAATTGCCGTATTAGAGATTAAATTTATTTTATATTTAGAAAATGCCAATAACGTAAACGAAAATTTTAATTATGGAAATATGCATTAGTTTAATTAGATAACATTAGGGCAGGTTTTACTTCTAATCTTACTGTCAAATAGATGTATTATATTTTCGTATTCACAATCCAGGCCAGTTTAGCCCACTTTATTTATTTATATTATTTGCATAGATTAATAAAATTCATAAGGTTCTTAATATTCGCAGGTACTGCTAACATAATTATGTCTAAGATATAGATTTTTGTTAAATTATGTATATAAAGTAGGACTCCTCGCAGCGTAGTACATAATAGTTTGCTGGTCGGCCGCCACTTAAAATATAAATTACGAATATCTGGGGAAAAACGGGGTATTTTTTATTTTTGATCTTGTTTTATATATACTATAATTATGTAAAAAATAAAGCGGCGGTAACAACTTCTATTCCAAAGAAAATTTTAAACCCAGCAACAAAAACGGACCGCCATGTTGGATGCTGTAATATGCAATTCGCTTCGTATTTTAAAATTTTAAAACATCTACTTTGAAACAATATGTAATAGCATTTTAAAACATTTTGAATTTTTAAATTTGATTAAAAAACAAAAAAGATATAGTGATTTGCATTTTACATTTCAAAAAAGTGTTTTCGTGTAAATTTTTGAGGTTTGTGTTTAGAGGTCGTTTTTATGTATTTCTGTAAAGTACTAATAAATAAAAATGATTTCTTTCTATATTCTAAAGTATTCTTAATAAGATGGTACAAAAAATATTCAAAATACAAATATTTGAAAATATCCTTTTTGGCAACTTTTCAAGCGTTTCGTTCCACCGTTGCAACGGTGCCTCATAGTTATTTAATTTTCGATTTAAAACAATTCACTGGGCACAATTTAGAACATCTCGTGGGGGTGACACATTTTTCTATTTACCACGTAAAAAGTATAAATACAGTGACTCAAATTTGCCAACCATTATTCTATCAAATGACTGAAACAGTTATCAGCAATGCTGATTATTTGTGCGCCCTGCATAAACTGAATCAATCCTATGCATCGAGTGTCACTATTAAAAATTGCGAACAGTAAAGAAATTCATTGCTTATGCGAGTGTGTGTACTTTTGAATGGTCAAGTTCCTCTAAATAAAATACAACGATCACGGCTATCGCGTCATAAAAAAAACTTATTTCCTCACTAACCGAATAGGTCAGCTGACAAAACCCACACTCGAAATACCACGGTCCAATAGGCACGACTAACTAGAATCTAAAGATTCGAAACCGCAAGGTCGCATCCAAGCCTAGCACCAACGCAGAAGCTGGTACAAGCACCCAAGGGCAATCATTCCCATCATGGCGTCTCCAAGCAAGAGGTCACGGCACGGCGAGGGTTCGTCGCCAAGCGCTAAGATACGCCGCCCGCGCCACTTACAGTATCCGAGCTGTGTCTCCACTGCCTGCGTCCCTGACCAAGAAACCAAAGGAAGCCACCCCGTCGCGTCGTCAAGCACTGAGGTACGCCGCCCGAGCCTCAAACATCATTCGGGCCATATCACCTCTCCCCGCGGAGCCAACAAAGAAGCGTTCCCCAGCGAAGCCAGAGACACCGACAGCCGCGACCAAGCGACCACGCTCCGTGTCGCAGAGGAAACCGCCCAAAACGTCAGCGGCCGGGCGCCCATCCCGCCGCAAAACCAAACTACCATCGATTCCGACTGCAACCGTGCAGCCCACAGACGCCCAGCTACCACCGTCAATCGCAGCAGAGTTCACCCCCAAGACCAGAGGCTGGCACTCGTGCGCTGTGGCTATCGGCAGCGAAGTCGCCTCCTGAGTTCGCTTCTCAGATAGAACTAAGTGCTCCGGAACCCCATTTGGACTTGAAAGTGCTTGCGAACCCTGTTTGACATTCAAAGTGCGCATGTACCCTGTTGGACATTCAAAGTGCTGGTGAACCATTGGTGATATTAAGAGGAAGCTGAACTCACCCACCGGACTCGTGTAATTCTGAGCCCCTGTTTCACTGATCACAACAGCAAATAGTCGGCGATCGAGAAATCGACCCGACAATGACATTACTACGGAACTTGATAAAGATATGAAATAAGTGTTGCAATCACGAAAATTGTCAGATCATGAGATGTATCAAGAAACTTTGCTGCGATATTTACATTTCAAGAATCAATTGCGTGAACCTATCAAAATTCCCATTACTGAAGGCATAAATACTAATAAAAATGAAACACCATGACAAGATTCTTATGAAAAACAACGGCATAAACTACCATATGATACGTAAGACATTTTGCGTATGCTCCCAAAAAAATATCAAATTAATGCAGACCGATTACTTCAAAAAGTGAACTGACATAACGTGGAATGATAAAGGTGTCGTTGAAATAGATGATACAATTATTCCAGATTCAAATATAACAGATTTGATTGGAGATATTTTGAGGGGTTGAAAGAATATTAATCCCAACGGTTAGTCGACATTTGAATTAGATAAAATATTGGAAACTCGTTACAAGGGCGTCAGAAAGCAACCACTGGTTAAATGGAAAGGTTATGATGATAATTATAACTCATGGGAGCTAGTTTCAGAATTAAAGAAAATATGAAGGATTTTTATGTAACACTATTGAGTAATAGTTTTATGAACTATTTTGCTGAAAACAAAACCAGAATTTTTACACATTAATACCGAGAAATATCAAGCTTAGTGATAGTTGGAGGTTGTTGTCTCAGAAGTTCAATATCCTCCGACTTTTTTTACCGTTAACGATGGCTCAAATCGTGTAACTGTGTCAAAACTTGAAAAAGTAGAAATTTTTTTTTTAAAATATTGTACTGCCTACCATCACTACAGTAAATGTATCTGAAGAATAGAACTCGGTAAAATATCTATGGGAAATTACGAAACTGTTTTTGATATAATAAACGAGCTAAATGCAAATAGAATTCCTCAGAGGAATAAAATAATATTCGCACATAATTTAAACTTGACCGAAATTCAAGTTGTATTTGATTCCGAAGAAATATATTCCATCAAACTTTCACCAACATTAATGCAACAATTAGCATATGACCCTTACAGTAGCATTACTCATGCATCGGTTGCCCAAAATGATTTCAATGTTTTAACCTTTATACGACCGGCCTGGCTACTTTAGTGACGGGTACAAACAAGAAGACTCCTCGCACATTGTATGTTATGAATATACATGAATATTCGATAAAAAAAGACCTTCATTTCTACTGAAAAATGCCGGTCGTCTAAAGGTTAATGGGGATACCATGTAACGAAGTATGTTTTTCCGATGTTAAAAACCCTCGTTATTTATATGTTAAGATGTATGTTTTATTATAAGTAAACCGTAGCGGCGCGTCAGCGTAACCGACTACGGATCTGTGGGTCGATGATTCGAGCCCGGCAGATGTATTTTTGTTTTTTTGAATTGTTAAAGTCAGATCATCGACCAAAAATACTAGTCTCTGCCGATATTTTCTGTCCGTTATCTAGTCAAAACCAAAAATCGGTTTGGATAGTATTTTTATCTTTGTTTTACTCATGTATTCACCGTTAGCGTAGCCTAAAGGACCGCACCGTATTTTCTCCGTATCCTCCGTATTCTCCGTTGATATTTCTATCAGACAGATGCCGCAAAACACTTGGTGAGACAAACCAACTACCGTATTTATTTGCATTACTGGGTTTAACTGTTCTTAAGGTATCTCGCCGGCGTGTCCGCCAAGAGATCACCTAATAGTCTTACTGTAGTACCTGCAGGTGTGTCCACCGAGGGTAACCACTGTGTAACTGTTCTCCAGGTATCCTGCCGGCGTGTCCGCCAAGGGATTACCTAGTAGTTTCTTATTATAGTACCTGCAGGTGTGTCCACCGAGGGTAAACACTATTTAACTGTTCTCCAGGTGTCTTGCCGGCGTTTCCGCCAAGGGATTACCTCGTAGTTTCTTGTTATAATACCGCAGGTGTTGCCACCGAAGGTAGAACTTATGTTACCTCCCTCTAGGTGTCTCATCAACGTTTTAGCATCCGCAACACCGTCTCCGATAGGGTGTATTAAGTTGTACCCTGTGTTTTTACCGAAAATAAATACCGTTTAAAAATAGAAGTTAGTCACTGATTACACGGAACCTGGACATAACCTCCACCGAGCTATCCCGGACCCGCACGCACCGTCTCCGCCCCTTCCCTTACTCCTTCCCCAAATACCGTCTCAAAGTTCTCCCCCCTCCTTCTGATTGGCGCCCGAGCAAAAATTACCGCAGCGTGCGGAAAGCCAGTAAACGCGTACGAAACGACGTTACAAATTGGCGCCCGAACAGGGACTAAAACTTTCAAGCAAGTGTAACAAACGCGCGTCTTATGAGAACGTGCACGCGTTTGGCTCCCTCTTAACTATATGCGTGTAGCGATGCTTCTTCTATACTCACCTGGTGGTTGGTTTTTAGGTGAAGTCTTCTAATACACACTTTAAGGTCCAGACTGGGGTTAGCTCGTTAGAGATTTAAATTGGTTTAACAATAAATAACAATTTAATTCAAACAATAAAAATATAACAAATATGACAACGAAAATGGATTTACAAAAAAGATACTGAATAAAGCTTACGTTACTTACTGACAAAATACTACTCGCTAATCGCAATCTGAACTGAGACCCTGATGTCCAGCGACATCGCCATTTTATACTCAGTCCTGACCTACATTCAACTGGCCGATATTGTAAACAAATCCCGGCCTAGCAACAATTCGCTGAATGCGTAAAACAATTTTATGCAAGTGTTGCTAGTTATTACGTAGCTAGTTGCGCTTGCTAAACGCGAACTACCTAGCTCAGCAGAAACTGAACTAGGTTGATGCGCAACCAGCATGATTTGTTACATTACCGTCCCCTTAAGACTGAATTACATTGAAGATGAATTCAGTCCTCTGTTGAATCTAGGTCGATTGCTTTAAATACTAATTTATCCTAAAAGAAACAATTGTCTGTTACTCGCACTGTCACATGACCACTGGACCACTGGCACCGAGTTGGGGATTGGGGTGGTAAGAAGAGGGGTCCCAATTCGATGACGAGGATTAAGCTCTAGCTATTTTCTTTAGCGGGCAGTTCCTGGTAGCAGAACTCCCGCGTGACAATCCACTATCTCTCCACTTAGGTGTCCGGCTGCCTGACCAGGTCGCTAATGACTTCAGGGGTGTCGCGGGCAAGAACCAATCTGATTTTCGTCTCTCACGGGTGGCATCGTTTGGGGGATGGCATCGCAAACCAGGTCGCTCACTTGCTTCTTGACTGTTATTTCTAGAAATAGCAGCTTAGTGAGTACCTGCGCCATTAAATCGGAATTCTGCTGGATTTTTCTCAGTTTTGATAGAAAAATCCAGCGACGTCTCTGGATCACCCATACGTGATACTGTTTAGCCCGCCGGATTGTTATTGACACACAACGAGTGTGTTATCACGTACTTGGTTCCATTCACCCTTGGAAGTGTCTTCACGGTAGCGACCTCTATCCGGACTCCTGTCTCGATCGAGATGGATCGCCTCCCAGATATGATCCATGTTGACTAGAGCTTCGTACCCATGTAATTTTGACCCGCCTTCCCCCGACATTTGCCAGAGGGTTCTAGTTTCCCCTCCAACGTAGCCGAGCCTTCCGTGGGGCTGCGTCTCCTATGCTCATCTGATGTTGCATGGTACCGACATTATCTAACAGTTTATATGCTTGTTTCAATAAAACCGCGTTTTTATTTAAGAACCATGACAACAAATGTCGGTCATCTGCGTGCAAATGACCTACATCTAATTTCTGAGTCAGTGAGTTTTCAGTGTGGTTGACTGTTCTATTAAAGGCAGCCACCGTTCTATTAATGGTATTTTAACATCAAATTGTAAATTGTGAACAAAATTACCTAAAACATCAATAAACAATTTTTTTTTATCTTTATCTAACACATAAATTTTTAAAAAATTTCAATTATTATATAAATATATTAACTATATATTTTTAATCTTCAAAAAAGTAGAAAATTTTCTTAACTGTTCTATTACTGGTCTATTTACCCTATATAACCTAACCTAATAAATTTTACAATAAAAATATTATACAAATACAATCTGAGCATTTTCATTTATACAATAACAATAGTGTTAAATCAACAATATAATATTGTTAAGTTTACAACATGGATATTGTATAGTTTACAATTCCACATTATAATTTGAGTACAATTCATAATTGTAATTCTTACAATAACTTATTCTAACTTTTTTAACAACAGATTATTGTAAAAAGTATTACAATAAAGATTTTGTACGGCATACAACATTGTTATTGTTGTCACTTTTGTACAATAATTTATCGTATACTATACAATAATTATTGTATATTATACAATACATTTCTAACTCCAAGAGTATTTCGCATTACACCTTAGAATTTTCGCAGGATGCTCTCAGTGCCCTAAACAATCCAAAAAAAAAAATTTAATTTTTTTAATCCAAGGTACCTTTAATCAAGTTGAGTCCATGTGTGATGATATGACAATTAATGAAATAACTTGGTACTATGGCACATGGCAAAAACATTATGATACCATGTCAAACATTAATTTTATACAAAGAATTCCTGATATGGACGCTTAAACCCCAATTAATAATAATAGATTATTTGATGCGTGAAGCTGATTCTTGCGTAGTAGATATTTTCTCCACAAAAATTTGACTGTGTTTTATCTAACGCAAATTCTTTTTCATCAAGCTAAAAAGCAGAGAGATTTATCTCTCAATGTAAATTACATTATTTATTTTAAAAATCCGCGAGACAAGGCTCAAATTCAAAATTTGGCCCGACAAGTTTGCCCTTAAAACACGAAATTTATTCAAGATGCTTACAACGATGCAACAACGCACAGTGGGACGAAACGCTCGAAAAGTGGCCAAATTACTAAAGATTTTTAAGATTTTTTTTTTTTTGCTTATTATTTTGCAATTAAACCAAACTTTAACTTTGAAAAAAATATCATTGTTTTGATTTGATAATGCTTAATGTATCAAATCCATAGCTCTTATGGCGTATAAAACTAGCAATTTTATTTTTGTTTTGGCTGGTAATGTGTTATTTATCAAAATCATCGCTCTCATAGCGTATCAAGTACTATTAGTAAATGAAAAAAAAATTGTTAGCGTTTATCGAAATATATAATATTCAATTTCATGACTTCTGCTGTTTTACGCTTTGAATTAAATCAAATATTGCAAATATCTTTTCGTTTTACAACAAAATACATTTTGAGCGAAGAATTTATTTAAAAAATTAAAACCACCGTTCACAACAAACAAAGTAATTTTTTAGATTAGTCTGTAAATGCCGCTAAAACACAAAAACTGAAAGTATTACACTATTACTGCCTATTTACATTGTTTTCTTACTAGATTTGGAGGGTGTAAATATTTAATGCAATTGATAACAATGTAAGTAATCAAGAGATAATTAGCTTTTCTTGCAAAATAATTAGTCACATTATTAGCAAGTAAAAATTCATCAGAAAAGATGATTTATAGATCCCGAAATATATAAGAATAAAACCGTCTGCAACCAAAATTGCCGTATTAGAGATTAAATTTATTTTATATTTAGAAAATGCCAATAACGTAAACGAAAATTTTAATTATGGAAATATGCATTAGTTTAATTAGATAACATTAGGGCAGGTTTTACTTCTAATCTTACTGTCAAATAGATGTATTATATTTTCGTATTCACAATCCAGGCCAGTTTAGCCCACTTTATTTATTTATATTATTTGCATAGATTAATAAAATTCATAAGGTTCTTAATATTCGCAGGTACTGCTAACATAATTATGTCTAAGATATAGATTTTTGTTAAATTATGTATATAAAGTAGGACTCCTCGCAGCGTAGTACATAATAGTTTGCTGGTCGGCCGCCACTTAAAATATAAATTACGAATATCTGGGGAAAAACGGGGTATTTTTTATTTTTGATCTTGTTTTATATATACTATAATTATGTAAAAAATAAAGCGGCGGTAACAACTTCTATTCCAAAGAAAATTTTAAACCCAGCAACAAAAACGGACCGCCATGTTGGATGCTGTAATATGCAATTCGCTTCGTATTTTAAAATTTTAAAACATCTACTTTGAAACAATATGTAATAGCATTTTAAAACATTTTGAATTTTTAAATTTGATTAAAAAACAAAAAAGATATAGTGATTTGCATTTTACATTTCAAAAAAGTGTTTTCGTGTAAATTTTTGAGGTTTGTGTTTAGAGGTCGTTTTTATGTATTTCTGTAAAGTACTAATAAATAAAAATGATTTCTTTCTATATTCTAAAGTATTCTTAATAAGATGGTACAAAAAATATTCAAAATACAAATATTTGAAAATATCCTTTTTGGCAACTTTTCAAGCGTTTCGTTCCACCGTTGCAACGGTGCCTCATAGTTATTTAATTTTCGATTTAAAACAATTCACTGGGCACAATTTAGAACATCTCGTGGGGGTGACACATTTTTCTA
Organism: Nebria salina; assembly: GCA_944039245.1. Classification (NCBI taxonomy): domain Eukaryota; kingdom Metazoa; phylum Arthropoda; class Insecta; order Coleoptera; family Carabidae; genus Nebria; species Nebria salina. The sequence goes on from OX063288.1 coordinate 8,502,324, forward strand.
TTTACCACGTAAAAAGTATAAATACAGTGACTCAAATTTGCCAACCATTATTCTATCAAATGACTGAAACAGTTATCAGCAATGCTGATTATTTGTGCGCCCTGCATAAACTGAATCAATCCTATGCATCGAGTGTCACTATTAAAAATTGCGAACAGTAAAGAAATTCATTGCTTATGCGAGTGTGTGTACTTTTGAATGGTCAAGTTCCTCTAAATAAAATACAACGATCACGGCTATCGCGTCATAAAAAAAACTTATTTCCTCACTAACCGAATAGGTCAGCTGACAAAACCCACACTCGAAATACCACGGTCCAATAGGCACGACTAACTAGAATCTAAAGATTCGAAACCGCAAGGTCGCATCCAAGCCTAGCACCAACGCAGAAGCTGGTACAAGCACCCAAGGGCAATCATTCCCATCATGGCGTCTCCAAGCAAGAGGTCACGGCACGGCGAGGGTTCGTCGCCAAGCGCTAAGATACGCCGCCCGCGCCACTTACAGTATCCGAGCTGTGTCTCCACTGCCTGCGTCCCTGACCAAGAAACCAAAGGAAGCCACCCCGTCGCGTCGTCAAGCACTGAGGTACGCCGCCCGAGCCTCAAACATCATTCGGGCCATATCACCTCTCCCCGCGGAGCCAACAAAGAAGCGTTCCCCAGCGAAGCCAGAGACACCGACAGCCGCGACCAAGCGACCACGCTCCGTGTCGCAGAGGAAACCGCCCAAAACGTCAGCGGCCGGGCGCCCATCCCGCCGCAAAACCAAACTACCATCGATTCCGACTGTAACCGTGCAGCCCACAGACGCCCAGCTACCACCGTCAATCGCAGCAGAGTTCACCCCCAAGACCAGAGGCTGGCACTCGTGCGCTGTGGCTATCGGCAGCGAAGTCGCCTCCTGAGTTCGCTTCTCAGATAGAACTAAGTGCTCCGGAACCCCATTTGGACTTGAAAGTGCTTGCGAACCCTGTTTGACATTCAAAGTGCGCATGTACCCTGTTGGACATTCAAAGTGCTGGTGAACCATTGGTGATATTAAGAGGAAGCTGAACTCACCCACCGGACTCGTGTAATTCTGAGCCCCTGTTTCACTGATCACAACAGCAAATAGTCGGCGATCGAGAAATCGACCCGACAATGACATTACTACGGAACTTGATAAAGATATGAAATAAGTGTTGCAATCACGAAAATTGTCAGATCATGAGATGTATCAAGAAACTTTGCTGCGATATTTACATTTCAAGAATCAATTGCGTGAACCTATCAAAATTCCCATTACTGAAGGCATAAATACTAATAAAAATGAAACACCATGACAAGATTCTTATGAAAAACAACGGCATAAACTACCATATGATACGTAAGACATTTTGCGTATGCTCCCAAAAAAATATCAAATTAATGCAGACCGATTACTTCAAAAAGTGAACTGACATAACGTGGAATGATAAAGGTGTCGTTGAAATAGATGATACAATTATTCCAGATTCAAATATAACAGATTTGATTGGAGATATTTTGAGGGGTTGAAAGAATATTAATCCCAACGGTTAGTCGACATTTGAATTAGATAAAATATTGGAAACTCGTTACAAGGGCGTCAGAAAGCAACCACTGGTTAAATGGAAAGGTTATGATGATAACTATAACTCATGGGAGCTAGTTTCAGAATTAAAGAAAATATGAAGGATTTTTATGTAACACTATTGAGTAATAGTTTTATGAACTATTTTGCTGAAAACAAAACCAGAATTTTTACACATTAATACCGAGAAATATCAAGCTTAGTGATAGTTGGAGGTTGTTGTCTCAGAAGTTCAATATCCTCCGACTTTTTTTACCGTTAACGATGGCTCAAATCGTGTAACTGTGTCAAAACTTGAAAAAGTAGAAATTTTTTTTTAAAAATATTGTACTGCCTACCATCACTACAGTAAATGTATCTGAAGAATAGAACTCGGTAAAATATCTATGGGAAATTACGAAACTGTTTTTGATATAATAAACGAGCTAAATGCAAATAGAATTCCTCAGAGGAATAAAATAATATTCGCACATAATTTAAACTTGACCGAAATTCAAGTTGTATTTGATTCCGAAGAAATATATTCCATCAAACTTTCACCAACATTAATGCAACAATTAGCATATGACCCTTACAGTAGCATTACTCATGCATCGGTTGCCCAAAATGATTTCAATGTTTTAACCTTTATACGACCGGCCTGGCTACTTTAGTGACGGGTACAAACATGAAGACTCCTCGCACATTGTATGTTATGAATATACATGAATATTCGATAAAAAAAGACCTTCATTTCTACTGAAAAATGCCGGTCGTCTAAAGGTTAATGGGGATACCATGTAACGAAGTATGTTTTTCCGATGTTAAAAACCCTCGTTATTTATATGTTAAGATGTATGTTTTATTATAAGTAAACCGTAGCGGCGCGTCAGTGTAACCGACTACGGATCTGTGGGTCGATGATTCGAGCCCGGCAGATGTATTTTTGTTTTTTTGAATTGTTAAAGTCAGATCATCGACCAAAAATACTAGTCTCTGCCGATATTTTCTGTCCGTTATCTAGTCAAAACCAAAAATCGGTTTGGATAGTATTTTTATCTTTGTTTTACTCATGTATTCACCGTTAGCGTAGCCTAAAGGACCGCACCGTATTTTCTCCGTATCCTCCGTATTCTCCGTTGATATTTCTATCAGACAGATGCCGCAAAACACTTGGTGAGACAAACCAACTACCGTATTTATTTGCATTACTGGGTTTAACTGTTCTTAAGGTATCTCGCCGGCGTGTCCGCCAAGAGATCACCTAATAGTCTTACTGTAGTACCTGCAGGTGTGTCCACCGAGGGTAACCACTGTGTAACTGTTCTCCAGGTATCCTGCTGGCGTGTCCGCCAAGGGATTACCTAGTAGTTTCTTATTATAGTACCTGCAGGTGTGTCCACCGAGGGTAAACACTATTTAACTGTTCTCCAGGTGTCTTGCCGGCGTTTCCGCCAAGGGATTACCTCGTAGTTTCTTGTTATAATACCGCAGGTGTTGCCACCGAAGGTAGAACTTATGTTACCTCCCTCTAGGTGTCTCATCAACGTTTTAGCATCCGCAACACCGTCTCCGATAGGGTGTATTAAGTTGTACCCTGTGTTTTTACCGAAAATAAATACCGTTTAAAAACAGAAGTTAGTCACTGATTACACGGAACCTGGACATAACCTCCACCGAGCTATCCCGGACCCGCACGCACCGTCTCCGCCCCTTCCCTTACTCCTTCCCCAAATACCGTCTCAAAGTTCTCCCCCCTCCTTCTGATTGGCGCCCGAGCAAAAATTACCGCAGCGTGCGGAAAGCCAGTAAACGCGTACGAAACGACGTTACAAATTGGCGCCCGAACAGGGACTAAAACTTACAAGCAAGTGTAACAAACGCGCGTCTTATGAGAACGTGCACGCGTTTGGCTCCCTCTTAACTATATGCGTGTAGCGATGCTTCTTCTATACTCACCTGGTGGTTGGTTTTTAGGTGAAGTCTTCTAATACACACTTTAAGGTCCAGACTGGGGTTAGCTCGTTAGAGATTTAAATTGGTTTAACAATAAATAACAATTTAATTCAAACAATAAAAATATAACAAATATGACAACGAAAATGGATTTACAAAAAAGATACTGAATAAAGCTTACGTTACTTACTGACAAAATACTACTCGCTAATCGCAATCTGAACTGAGACCCTGATGTCCAGCGACATCGCCATTTTATACTCAGTCCTGACCTACATTCAACTGGCCGATATTGTAAACAAATCCCGGCCTAGCAACAATTCGCTGAATGCGTAAAACAATTTTATGCAAGTGTTGCTAGTTATTACGTAGCTAGTTGCGCTTGCTAAACGCGAACTACCTAGCTCAGCAGAAACTGAACTAGGTTGATGCGCAACCAGCATGATTTGTTACATTACCGTCCCCTTAAGACTGAATTACATTGAAGATGAATTCAGTCCTCTGTTGAATCTAGGTCGATTGCTTTAAATACTAATTTATCCTAAAAGAAACAATTGTCTGTTACTCGCACTGTCACATGACCACTGGACCACTGGCACCGAGTTGGGGATTGGGGTGGTAAGAAGAGGGGTCCCAATTCGATGACGAGGATTAAGCTCTAGCTATTTTCTTTAGCGGGCAGTTCCTGGTAGCAGAACTCCCGCGTGACAATCCACTATCTCTCCACTTAGGTGTCCGGCTGCCTGACCAGGTCGCTAATGACTTCAGGGGTGTCGCGGGCAAGAACCAATCTGATTTTCGTCTCTCACGGGTGGCATCGTTTGGGGGATGGCATCGCAAACCAGGTCGCTCACTTGCTTCTTGACTGTTATTTCTAGAAATAGCAGCTTAGTGAGTACCTGCGCCATTAAATCGGAATTCTGCTGGATTTTTCTCAGTTTTGATAGAAAAATCCAGCGACGTCTCTGGATCACCCATACGTGATACTGTTTAGCCCGCCGGATTGTTATTGACACACAACGAGTGTGTTATCACGTACTTGGTTCCATTCACCCTTGGAAGTGTCTTCACGGTAGCGACCTCTATCCGGACTCCTGTCTCGATCGAGATGGATCGCCTCCCAGATATGATCCATGTTGACTAGAGCTTCGTACCCATGTAATTTTGACCCGCCTTCCCCCGACATTTGCCAGAGGGTTCTAGTTTCCCCTCCAACGTAGCCGAGCCTTCCGTAGGGCTGCGTCTCCTATGCTCATCTGATGTTGCATGGTACCGACATTATCTAACAGTTTATATGCTTGTTTCAATAAAACCGCGTTTTTATTTAAGAACCATGACAACAAATGTCGGTCATCTGCGTGCAAATGACCTACATCTAATTTCTGAGTCAGTGAGTTTTCAGTGTGGTTGACTGTTCTATTAAAGGCAGCCACCGTTCTATTAATGGTATTTTAACATCAAATTGTAAATTGTGAACAAAATTACCTAAAACATCAATAAACAATTTTTTTTTATCTTTATCTAACACATAAATTTTTAAAAAATTTCAATTATTATATAAATATATTAACTATATATTTTTAATCTTCAAAAAAGTAGAAAATTTTCTTAACTGTTCTATTACTGGTCTATTTACCCTATATAACCTAACCTAATAAATTTTACAATAAAAATATTATACAAATACAATCTGAGCATTTTCATTTATACAATAACAATAGTGTTAAATCAACAATATAATATTGTTAAGTTTACAACATGGATATTGTATAGTTTACAATTCCACATTATAATTTGAGTACAATTCATAATTGTAATTCTTACAATAACTTATTCTAACTTTTTTAACAACAGATTATTGTAAAAAGTATTACAATAAAGATTTTGTACGGCATACAACATTGTTATTGTTGTCACTTTTGTACAATAATTTATCGTATACTATACAATAATTATTGTATATTATACAATACATTTCTAACTCCAAGAGTATTTCGCATTACACCTTAGAATTTTCGCAGGATGCTCTCCATGCCCTAAACAATCCAAAAAAAAAAATTTAATTTTTTTAATCCAAGGTACCTTTAATCAAGTTGAGTCCATGTGTGATGATATGACAATTAATGAAATAACTTGGTACTATGGCACATGGCAAAAACATTATGATACCATGTCAAACATTAATTTTATACAAAGAATTCCTGATATGGACGCTTAAACCCCAATTAATAATAATAGATTATTTGATGCGTGAAGCTGATTCTTGCGTAGTAGATATTTTCTCCACAAAAATTTGACTGTGTTTTATCTAACGCAAATTCTTTTTCATCAAGCTAAAAAGCAGAGAGATTTATCTCTCAATGTAAATTACATTATTTATTTTAAAAATCCGCGAGACAAGGCTCAAATTCAAAATTTGGCCCGACAAGTTTGCCCTTAAAACACGAAATTTATTCAAGATGCTTACAACGATGCAACAACGCACAGTGGGACGAAACGCTCGAAAAGTGGCCAAATTACTAAAGATTTTTAAGATTTTTTTTTTTTTGCTTATTATTTTGCAATTAAACCAAACTTTAACTTTGAAAAAAATATCATTGTTTTGATTTGATAATGCTTAATGTATCAAATCCATAGCTCTTATGGCGTATAAAACTAGCAATTTTATTTTTGTTTTGGCTGGTAATGTGTTATTTATCAAAATCATCGCTCTCATAGCGTATCAAGTACTATTAGTAAATGAAAAAAAAATTGTTAGCGTTTATCGAAATATATAATATTCAATTTCATGACTTCTGCTGTTTTACGCTTTGAATTAAATCAAATATTGCAAATATCTTTTCGTTTTACAACAAAATACATTTTGAGCGAAGAATTTATTTAAAAAATTAAAACCACCGTTCACAACAAACAAAGTAATTTTTTAGATTAGTCTGTAAATGCCGCTAAAACACAAAAACTGAAAGTATTACACTATTACTGCCTATTTACATTGTTTTCTTACTAGATTTGGAGGGTGTAAATATTTAATGCAATTGATAACAATGTAAGTAATCAAGAGATAATTAGCTTTTCTTGCAAAATAATTAGTCACATTATTAGCAAGTAAAAATTCATCAGAAAAGATGATTTATAGATCCCGAAATATATAAGAATAAAACCGTCTGCAACCAAAATTGCCGTATTAGAGATTAAATTTATTTTATATTTAGAAAATGCCAATAACGTAAACGAAAATTTTAATTATGGAAATATGCATTAGTTTAATTAGATAACATTAGGGCAGGTTTTACTTCTAATCTTACTGTCAAATAGATGTATTATATTTTCGTATTCACAATCCAGGCCAGTTTAGCCCACTTTATTTATTTATATTATTTGCATAGATTAATAAAATTCATAAGGTTCTTAATATTCGCAGGTACTGCTAACATAATTATGTCTAAGATATAGATTTTTGTTAAATTATGTATATAAAGTAGGACTCCTCGCAGCGTAGTACATAATAGTTTGCTGGTCGGTCGCCACTTAAAATATAAATTACGAATATCTGGGGAAAAACGGGGTATTTTTTATTTTTGATCTTGTTTTATATATACTATAATTATGTAAAAAATAAAGCGGCGGTAACAACTTCTATTCCAAAGAAAATTTTAAACCCAGCAACAAAAACGGACCGCCATGTTGGATGCTGTAATATGCAATTCGCTTCGTATTTTAAAATTTTAAAACATCTACTTTGAAACAATATGTAATAGCATTTTAAAACATTTTGAATTTTTAAATTTGATTAAAAAACAAAAAAGATATAGTGATTTGCATTTTACATTTCAAAAAAGTGTTTTCGTGTAAATTTTTGAGGTTTGTGTTTAGAGGTCGTTTTTATGTATTTCTGTAAAGTACTAATAAATAAAAATGATTTCTTTCTATATTCTAAAGTATTCTTAATAAGATGGTACAAAAAATATTCAAAATACAAATATTTGAAAATATCCTTTTTGGCAACTTTTCAAGCGTTTCGTTCCACCGTTGCAACGGTGCCTCATAGTTATTTAATTTTCGATTTAAAACAATTCACTGGGCACAATTTAGAACATCTCGTGGGGGTGACACATTTTTCTATTTACCACGTAAAAAGTATAAATACAGTGACTCAAATTTGCCAACCATTATTCTATCAAATGACTGAAACAGTTATCAGCAATGCTGATTATTTGTGCGCCCTGCATAAACTGAATCAATCCTATGCATCGAGTGTCACTATTAAAAATTGCGAACAGTAAAGAAATTCATTGCTTATGCGAGTGTGTGTACTTTTGAATGGTCAAGTTCCTCTAAATAAAATACAACGATCACGGCTATCGCGTCATAAAAAAAACTTATTTCCTCACTAACCGAATAGGTCAGCTGACAAAACCCACACTCGAAATACCACGGTCCAATAGGCACGACTAACTAGAATCTAAAGATTCGAAACCGCAAGGTCGCATCCAAGCCTAGCACCAACGCAGAAGCTGGTACAAGCACCCAAGGGCAATCATTCCCATCATGGCGTCTCCAAGCAAGAGGTCACGGCACGGCGAGGGTTCGTCGCCAAGCGCTAAGATACGCCGCCCGCGCCACTTACAGTATCCGAGCTGTGTCTCCACTGCCTGCGTCCCTGACCAAGAAACCAAAGGAAGCCACCCCGTCGCGTCGTCAAGCACTGAGGTACGCCGCCCGAGCCTCAAACATCATTCGGGCCATATCACCTCTCCCCGCGGAGCCAACAAAGAAGCGTTCCCCAGCGAAGCCAGAGACACCGACAGCCGCGACCAAGCGACCACGCTCCGTGTCGCAGAGGAAACCGCCCAAAACGTCAGCGGCCGGGCGCCCATCCCGCCGCAAAACCAAACTACCATCGATTCCGACTGCAACCGTGCAGCCCACAGACGCCCAGCTACCACCGTCAATCGCAGCAGAGTTCACCCCCAAGACCAGAGGCTGGCACTCGTGCGCTGTGGCTATCGGCAGCGAAGTCGCCTCCTGAGTTCGCTTCTCAGATAGAACTAAGTGCTCCGGAACCCCATTTGGACTTGAAAGTGCTTGCGAACCCTGTTTGACATTCAAAGTGCGCATGTACCCTGTTGGACATTCAAAGTGCTGGTGAACCATTGGTGATATTAAGAGGAAGCTGAACTCACCCACCGGACTCGTGTAATTCTGAGCCCCTGTTTCACTGATCACAACAGCAAATAGTCGGCGATCGAGAAATCGACCCGACAATGACATTACTACGGAACTTGATAAAGATATGAAATAAGTGTTGCAATCACGAAAATTGTCAGATCATGAGATGTATCAAGAAACTTTGCTGCGATATTTACATTTCAAGAATCAATTGCGTGAACCTATCAAAATTCCCATTACTGAAGGCATAAATACTAATAAAAATGAAACACCATGACAAGATTCTTATGAAAAACAACGGCATAAACTACCATATGATACGTAAGACATTTTGCGTATGCTCCCAAAAAAATATCAAATTAATGCAGACCGATTACTTCAAAAAGTGAACTGACATAACGTGGAATGATAAAGGTGTCGTTGAAATAGATGATACAATTATTCCAGATTCAAATATAACAGATTTGATTGGAGATATTTTGAGGGGTTGAAAGAATATTAATCCCAACGGTTAGTCGACATTTGAATTAGATAAAATATTGGAAACTCGTTACAAGGGCGTCAGAAAGCAACCACTGGTTAAATGGAAAGGTTATGATGATAACTATAACTCATGGGAGCTAGTTTCAGAATTAAAGAAAATATGAAGGATTTTTATGTAACACTATTGAGTAATAGTTTTATGAACTATTTTGCTGAAAACAAAACCAGAATTTTTACACATTAATACCGAGAAATATCAAGCTTAGTGATAGTTGGAGGTTGTTGTCTCAGAAGTTCAATATCCTCCGACTTTTTTTACCGTTAACGATGGCTCAAATCGTGTAACTGTGTCAAAACTTGAAAAAGTAGAAATTTTTTTTTAAAAATATTGTACTGCCTACCATCACTACAGTAAATGTATCTGAAGAATAGAACTCGGTAAAATATCTATGGGAAATTACGAAACTGTTTTTGATATAATAAACGAGCTAAATGCAAATAGAATTCCTCAGAGGAATAAAATAATATTCGCACATAATTTAAACTTGACCGAAATTCAAGTTGTATTTGATTCCGAAGAAATATATTCCATCAAACTTTCACCAACATTAATGCAACAATTAGCATATGACCCTTACAGTAGCATTACTCATGCATCGGTTGCCCAAAATGATTTCAATGTTTTAACCTTTATACGACCGGCCTGGCTACTTTAGTGACGGGTACAAACATGAAGACTCCTCGCACATTGTATGTTATGAATATACATGAATATTCGATAAAAAAAGACCTTCATTTCTACTGAAAAATGCCGGTCGTCTAAAGGTTAATGGGGATACCATGTAACGAAGTATGTTTTTCCGATGTTAAAAACCCTCGTTATTTATATGTTAAGATGTATGTTTTATTATAAGTAAACCGTAGCGGCGCGTCAGTGTAACCGACTACGGATCTGTGGGTCGATGATTCGAGCCCGGCAGATGTATTTTTGTTTTTTTGAATTGTTAAAGTCAGATCATCGACCAAAAATACTAGTCTCTGCCGATATTTTCTGTCCGTTATCTAGTCAAAACCAAAAATCGGTTTGGATAGTATTTTTATCTTTGTTTTACTCATGTATTCACCGTTAGCGTAGCCTAAAGGACCGCACCGTATTTTCTCCGTATCCTCCGTATTCTCCGTTGATATTTCTATCAGACAGATGCCGCAAAACACTTGGTGAGACAAACCAACTACCGTATTTATTTGCATTACTGGGTTTAACTGTTCTTAAGGTATCTCGCCGGCGTGTCCGCCAAGAGATCACCTAATAGTCTTACTGTAGTACCTGCAGGTGTGTCCACCGAGGGTAACCACTGTGTAACTGTTCTCCAGGTATCCTGCTGGCGTGTCCGCCAAGGGATTACCTAGTAGTTTCTTATTATAGTACCTGCAGGTGTGTCCACCGAGGGTAAACACTATTTAACTGTTCTCCAGGTGTCTTGCCGGCGTTTCCGCCAAGGGATTACCTCGTAGTTTCTTGTTATAATACCGCAGGTGTTGCCACCGAAGGTAGAACTTATGTTACCTCCCTCTAGGTGTCTCATCAACGTTTTAGCATCCGCAACACCGTCTCCGATAGGGTGTATTAAGTTGTACCCTGTGTTTTTACCGAAAATAAATACCGTTTAAAAACAGAAGTTAGTCACTGATTACACGGAACCTGGACATAACCTCCACCGAGCTATCCCGGACCCGCACGCACCGTCTCCGCCCCATCCCTTACTCCTTCCCCAAATACCGTCTCAAAGTTCTCCCCCCTCCTTCTGATTGGCGCCCGAGCAAAAATTACCGCAGCGTGCGGAAAGCCAGTAAACGCGTACGAAACGACGTTACAAATTGGCGCCCGAACAGGGACTAAAACTTTCAAGCAAGTGTAACAAACGCGCGTCTTATGAGAACGTGCACGCGTTTGGCTCCCTCTTAACTATATGCGTGTAGCGATGCTTCTTCTATACTCACCTGGTGGTTGGTTTTTAGGTGAAGTCTTCTAATACACACTTTAAGGTCCAGACTGGGGTTAGCTCGTTAGAGATTTAAATTGGTTTAACAATAAATAACAATTTAATTCAAACAATAAAAATATAACAAATATGACAACGAAAATGGATTTACAAAAAAGATACTGAATAAAGCTTACGTTACTTACTGACAAAATACTACTCGCTAATCGCAATCTGAACTGAGACCCTGATGTCCAGCGACATCGCCATTTTATACTCAGTCCTGACCTACATTCAACTGGCCGATATTGTAAACAAATCCCGGCCTAGCAACAATTCGCTGAATGCGTAAAACAATTTTATGCAAGTGTTGCTAGTTATTACGTAGCTAGTTGCGCTTGCTAAACGCGAACTACCTAGCTCAGCAGAAACTGAACTAGGTTGATGCGCAACCAGCATGATTTGTTACATTACCGTCCCCTTAAGACTGAATTACATTGAAGATGAATTCAGTCCTCTGTTGAATCTAGGTCGATTGCTTTAAATACTAATTTATCCTAAAAGAAACAATTGTCTGTTACTCGCACTGTCACATGACCACTGGACCACTGGCACCGAGTTGGGGATTGGGGTGGTAAGAAGAGGGGTCCCAATTCGATGACGAGGATTAAGCTCTAGCTATTTTCTTTAGCGGGCAGTTCCTGGTAGCAGAACTCCCGCGTGACAATCCACTATCTCTCCACTTAGGTGTCCGGCTGCCTGACCAGGTCGCTAATGACTTCAGGGGTGTCGCGGGCAAGAACCAATCTGATTTTCGTCTCTCACGGGTGGCATCGTTTGGGGAATGGCATCGCAAACCAGGTCGCTCACTTGCTTCTTGACTGTTATTTCTAGAAATAGTAGCTTAGTGAGTACCTGCGCCATTAAATCGGAATTCTGCTGGATTTTTCTCAGTTTTGATAGAAAAATCCAGCGACGTCTCTGGATCACCCATACGTGATACTGTTTAGCCCGCCGGATTGTTATTGACACACAACGAGTGTGTTATCACGTACTTGGTTCCATTCACCCTTGGAAGTGTCTTCACGGTAGCGACCTCTATCCGGACTCCTGTCTCGATCGAGATGGATCGCCTCCCAGATATGATCCATGTTGACTAGAGCTTCGTACCCATGTAATTTTGACCCGCCTTCCCCCGACATTTGCCAGAGGGTTCTAGTTTCCCCTCCAACGTAGCCGAGCCTTCCGTAGGGCTGCGTCTCCTATGCTCATCTGATGTTGCATGGTACCGACATTATCTAACAGTTTATATGCTTGTTTCAATAAAACCGCGTTTTTATTTAAGAACCATGACAACAAATGTCGGTCATCTGCGTGCAAATGACCTACATCTAATTTCTGAGTCAGTGAGTTTTCAGTGTGGTTGACTGTTCTATTAAAGGCAGCCACCGTTCTATTAATGGTATTTTAACATCAAATTGTAAATTGTGAACAAAATTACCTAAAACATCAATAAACAATTTTTTTTTATCTTTATCTAACACATAAATTTTTAAAAAATTTCAATTATTATATAAATATATTAACTATATATTTTTAATCTTCAAAAAAGTAGAAAATTTTCTTAACTGTTCTATTACTGGTCTATTTACCCTATATAACCTAACCTAATAAATTTTACAATAAAAATATTATACAAATACAATCTGAGCATTTTCATTTATACAATAACAATAGTGTTAAATCAACAATATAATATTGTTAAGTTTACAACATGGATATTGTATAGTTTACAATTCCACATTATAATTTGAGTACAATTCATAATTGTAATTCTTACAATAACTTATTCTAACTTTTTTAACAACAGATTATTGTAAAAAGTATTACAATAAAGATTTTGTACGGCATACAACATTGTTATTGTTGTCACTTTTGTACAATAATTTATCGTATACTATACAATAATTATTGTATATTATACAATACATTTCTAACTCCAAGAGTATTTCGCATTACACCTTAGAATTTTCGCAGGATGCTCTCAGTGCCCTAAACAATCCAAAAAAAAAAATTTAATTTTTTTAATCCAAGGTACCTTTAATCAAGTTGAGTCCATGTGTGATGATATGACAATTAATGAAATAACTTGGTACTATGGCACATGGCAAAAACATTATGATACCATGTCAAACATTAATTTTATACAAAGAATTCCTGATATGGACGCTTAAACCCCAATTAATAATAATAGATTATTTGATGCGTGAAGCTGATTCTTGCGTAGTAGATATTTTCTCCACAAAAATTTGACTGTGTTTTATCTAACGCAAATTCTTTTTCATCAAGCTAAAAAGCAGAGAGATTTATCTCTCAATGTAAATTACATTATTTATTTTAAAAATCCGCGAGACAAGGCTCAAATTCAAAATTTGGCCCGACAAGTTTGCCCTTAAAACACGAAATTTATTCAAGATGCTTACAACGATGCAACAACGCACAGTGGGACGAAACGCTCGAAAAGTGGCCAAATTACTAAAGATTTTTAAGATTTTTTTTTTTTTGCTTATTATTTTGCAATTAAACCAAACTTTAACTTTGAAAAAAATATCATTGTTTTGATTTGATAATGCTTAATGTATCAAATCCATAGCTCTTATGGCGTATAAAACTAGCAATTTTATTTTTGTTTTGGCTGGTAATGTGTTATTTATCAAAATCATCGCTCTCATAGCGTATCAAGTACTATTAGTAAATGAAAAAAAAATTGTTAGCGTTTATCGAAATATATAATATTCAATTTCATGACTTCTGCTGTTTTACGCTTTGAATTAAATCAAATATTGCAAATATCTTTTCGTTTTACAACAAAATACATTTTGAGCGAAGAATTTATTTAAAAAATTAAAACCACCGTTCACAACAAACAAAGTAATTTTTTAGATTAGTCTGTAAATGCCGCTAAAACACAAAAACTGAAAGTATTACACTATTACTGCCTATTTACATTGTTTTCTTACTAGATTTGGAGGGTGTAAATATTTAATGCAATTGATAACAATGTAAGTAATCAAGAGATAATTAGCTTTTCTTGCAAAATAATTAGTCACATTATTAGCAAGTAAAAATTCATCAGAAAAGATGATTTATAGATCCCGAAATATATAAGAATAAAACCGTCTGCAACCAAAATTGCCGTATTAGAGATTAAATTTATTTTATATTTAGAAAATGCCAATAACGTAAACGAAAATTTTAATTATGGAAATATGCATTAGTTTAATTAGATAACATTAGGGCAGGTTTTACTTCTAATCTTACTGTCAAATAGATGTATTATATTTTCGTATTCACAATCCAGGCCAGTTTAGCCCACTTTATTTATTTATATTATTTGCATAGATTAATAAAATTCATAAGGTTCTTAATATTCGCAGGTACTGCTAACATAATTATGTCTAAGATATAGATTTTTGTTAAATTATGTATATAAAGTAGGACTCCTCGCAGCGTAGTACATAATAGTTTGCTGGTCGGCCGCCACTTAAAATATAAATTACGAATATCTGGGGAAAAACGGGGTATTTTTTATTTTTGATCTTGTTTTATATATACTATAATTATGTAAAAAATAAAGCGGCGGTAACAACTTCTATTCCAAAGAAAATTTTAAACCCAGCAACAAAAACGGACCGCCATGTTGGATGCTGTAATATGCAATTCGCTTCGTATTTTAAAATTTTAAAACATCTACTTTGAAACAATATGTAATAGCATTTTAAAACATTTTGAATTTTTAAATTTGATTAAAAAACAAAAAAGATATAGTGATTTGCATTTTACATTTCAAAAAAGTGTTTTCGTGTAAATTTTTGAGGTTTGTGTTTAGAGGTCGTTTTTATGTATTTCTGTAAAGTACTAATAAATAAAAATGATTTCTTTCTATATTCTAAAGTATTCTTAATAAGATGGTACAAAAAATATTCAAAATACAAATATTTGAAAATATCCTTTTTGGCAACTTTTCAAGCGTTTCGTTCCACCGTTGCAACGGTGCCTCATAGTTATTTAATTTTCGATTTAAAACAATTCACTGGGCACAATTTAGAACATCTCGTGGGGGTGACACATTTTTCTATTTACCACGTAAAAAGTATAAATACAGTGACTCAAATTTGCCAACCATTATTCTATCAAATGACTGAAACAGTTATCAGCAATGCTGATTATTTGTGCGCCCTGCATAAACTGAATCAATCCTATGCATCGAGTGTCACTATTAAAAATTGCGAACAGTAAAGAAATTCATTGCTTATGCGAGTGTGTGTACTTTTGAATGGTCAAGTTCCTCTAAATAAAATACAACGATCACGGCTATCGCGTCATAAAAAAAACTTATTTCCTCACTAACCGAATAGGTCAGCTGACAAAACCCACACTCGAAATACCACGGTCCAATAGGCACGACTAACTAGAATCTAAAGATTCGAAACCGCAAGGTCGCATCCAAGCCTAGCACCAACGCAGAAGCTGGTACAAGCACCCAAGGGCAATCATTCCCATCATGGCGTCTCCAAGCAAGAGGTCACGGCACGGCGAGGGTTCGTCGCCAAGCGCTAAGATACGCCGCCCGCGCCACTTACAGTATCCGAGCTGTGTCTCCACTGCCTGCGTCCCTGACCAAGAAACCAAAGGAAGCCACCCCGTCGCGTCGTCAAGCACTGAGGTACGCCGCCCGAGCCTCAAACATCATTCGGGCCATATCACCTCTCCCCGCGGAGCCAACAAAGAAGCGTTCCCCAGCGAAGCCAGAGACACCGACAGCCGCGACCAAGCGACCACGCTCCGTGTCGCAGAGGAAACCGCCCAAAACGTCAGCGGCCGGGCGCCCATCCCGCCGCAAAACCAAACTACCATCGATTCCGACTGTAACCGTGCAGCCCACAGACGCCCAGCTACCACCGTCAATCGCAGCAGAGTTCACCCCCAAGACCAGAGGCTGGCACTCGTGCGCTGTGGCTATCGGCAGCGAAGTCGCCTCCTGAGTTCGCTTCTCAGATAGAACTAAGTGCTCCGGAACCCCATTTGGACTTGAAAGTGCTTGCGAACCCTGTTTGACATTCAAAGTGCGCATGTACCCTGTTGGACATTCAAAGTGCTGGTGAACCATTGGTGATATTAAGAGGAAGCTGAACTCACCCACCGGACTCGTGTAATTCTGAGCCCCTGTTTCACTGATCACAACAGCAAATAGTCGGCGATCGAGAAATCGACCCGACAATGACATTACTACGGAACTTGATAAAGATATGAAATAAGTGTTGCAATCACGAAAATTGTCAGATCATGAGATGTATCAAGAAACTTTGCTGCGATATTTACATTTCAAGAATCAATTGCGTGAACCTATCAAAATTCCCATTACTGAAGGCATAAATACTAATAAAAATGAAACACCATGACAAGATTCTTATGAAAAACAACGGCATAAACTACCATATGATACGTAAGACATTTTGCGTATGCTCCCAAAAAAATATCAAATTAATGCAGACCGATTACTTCAAAAAGTGAACTGACATAACGTGGAATGATAAAGGTGTCGTTGAAATAGATGATACAATTATTCCAGATTCAAATATAACAGATTTGATTGGAGATATTTTGAGGGGTTGAAAGAATATTAATCCCAACGGTTAGTCGACATTTGAATTAGATAAAATATTGGAAACTCGTTACAAGGGCGTCAGAAAGCAACCACTGGTTAAATGGAAAGGTTATGATGATAACTATAACTCATGGGAGCTAGTTTCAGAATTAAAGAAAATATGAAGGATTTTTATGTAACACTATTGAGTAATAGTTTTATGAACTATTTTGCTGAAAACAAAACCAGAATTTTTACACATTAATACCGAGAAATATCAAGCTTAGTGATAGTTGGAGGTTGTTGTCTCAGAAGTTCAATATCCTCCGACTTTTTTTACCGTTAACGATGGCTCAAATCGTGTAACTGTGTCAAAACTTGAAAAAGTAGAAATTTTTTTTTAAAAATATTGTACTGCCTACCATCACTACAGTAAATGTATCTGAAGAATAGAACTCGGTAAAATATCTATGGGAAATTACGAAACTGTTTTTGATATAATAAACGAGCTAAATGCAAATAGAATTCCTCAGAGGAATAAAATAATATTCGCACATAATTTAAACTTGACCGAAATTCAAGTTGTATTTGATTCCGAAGAAATATATTCCATCAAACTTTCACCAACATTAATGCAACAATTAGCATATGACCCTTACAGTAGCATTACTCATGCATCGGTTGCCCAAAATGATTTCAATGTTTTAACCTTTATACGACCGGCCTGGCTACTTTAGTGACGGGTACAAACATGAAGACTCCTCGCACATTGTATGTTATGAATATACATGAATATTCGATAAAAAAAGACCTTCATTTCTACTGAAAAATGCCGGTCGTCTAAAGGTTAATGGGGATACCATGTAACGAAGTATGTTTTTCCGATGTTAAAAACCCTCGTTATTTATATGTTAAGATGTATGTTTTATTATAAGTAAACCGTAGCGGCGCGTCAGTGTAACCGACTACGGATCTGTGGGTCGATGATTCGAGCCCGGCAGATGTATTTTTGTTTTTTTGAATTGTTAAAGTCAGATCATCGACCAAAAATACTAGTCTCTGCCGATATTTTCTGTCCGTTATCTAGTCAAAACCAAAAATCGGTTTGGATAGTATTTTTATCTTTGTTTTACTCATGTATTCACCGTTAGCGTAGCCTAAAGGACCGCACCGTATTTTCTCCGTATCCTCCGTATTCTCCGTTGATATTTCTATCAGACAGATGCCGCAAAACACTTGGTGAGACAAACCAACTACCGTATTTATTTGCATTACTGGGTTTAACTGTTCTTAAGGTATCTCGCCGGCGTGTCCGCCAAGAGATCACCTAATAGTCTTACTGTAGTACCTGCAGGTGTGTCCACCGAGGGTAACCACTGTGTAACTGTTCTCCAGGTATCCTGCTGGCGTGTCCGCCAAGGGATTACCTAGTAGTTTCTTATTATAGTACCTGCAGGTGTGTCCACCGAGGGTAAACACTATTTAACTGTTCTCCAGGTGTCTTGCCGGCGTTTCCGCCAAGGGATTACCTCGTAGTTTCTTGTTATAATACCGCAGGTGTTGCCACCGAAGGTAGAACTTATGTAACCTCCCTCCAGGTGTTTTACTAACGTTTTAGCATCCGCAACACCGTCTCCGATAGGGTGTATTAAGTTGTACCCTGTGTTTTTACCGAAAATAAATACCGTTTAAAAACAGAAGTTAGTCACTGATTACACGGAACCTGGACATAACCTCCACCGAGCTATCCCGGACCCGCACGCACCGTCTCCGCCCCATCCCTTACTCCTTCCCCAAATACCGTCTCAAAGTTCTCCCCCCTCCTTCTGATTGGCGCCCGAGCAAAAATTACCGCAGCGTGCGGAAAGCCAGTAAACGCGTACGAAACGACGTTACAAATTGGCGCCCGAACAGGGACTAAAACTTTCAAGCAAGTGTAACAAACGCGCGTCTTATGAGAACGTGCACGCGTTTGGCTCCCTCTTAACTATATGCGTGTAGCGATGCTTCTTCTATACTCACCTGGTGGTTGGTTTTTAGGTGAAGTCTTCTAATACACACTTTAAGGTCCAGACTGGGGTTAGCTCGTTAGAGATTTAAATTGGTTTAACAATAAATAACAATTTAATTCAAACAATAAAAATATAACAAATATGACAACGAAAATGGATTTACAAAAAAGATACTGAATAAAGCTTACGTTACTTACTGACAAAATACTACTCGCTAATCGCAATCTGAACTGAGACCCTGATGTCCAGCGACATCGCCATTTTATACTCAGTCCTGACCTACATTCAACTGGCCGATATTGTAAACAAATCCCGGCCTAGCAACAATTCGCTGAATGCGTAAAACAATTTTATGCAAGTGTTGCTAGTTATTACGTAGCTAGTTGCGCTTGCTAAACGCGAACTACCTAGCTCAGCAGAAACTGAACTAGGTTGATGCGCAACCAGCATGATTTGTTACATTACCGTCCCCTTAAGACTGAATTACATTGAAGATGAATTCAGTCCTCTGTTGAATCTAGGTCGATTGCTTTAAATACTAATTTATCCTAAAAGAAACAATTGTCTGTTACTCGCACTGTCACATGACCACTGGACCACTGGCACCGAGTTGGGGATTGGGGTGGTAAGAAGAGGGGTCCCAATTCGATGACGAGGATTAAGCTCTAGCTATTTTCTTTAGCGGGCAGTTCCTGGTAGCAGAACTCCCGCGTGACAATCCACTATCTCTCCACTTAGGTGTCCGGCTGCCTGACCAGGTCGCTAATGACTTCAGGGGTGTCGCGGGCAAGAACCAATCTGATTTTCGTCTCTCACGGGTGGCATCGTTTGGGGAATGGCATCGCAAACCAGGTCGCTCACTTGCTTCTTGACTGTTATTTCTAGAAATAGCAGCTTAGTGAGTACCTGCGCCATTAAATCGGAATTCTGCTGGATTTTTCTCAGTTTTGATAGAAAAATCCAGCGACGTCTCTGGATCACCCATACGTGATACTGTTTAGCCCGCCGGATTGTTATTGACACACAACGAGTGTGTTATCACGTACTTGGTTCCATTCACCCTTGGAAGTGTCTTCACGGTAGCGACCTCTATCCGGACTCCTGTCTCGATCGAGATGGATCGCCTCCCAGATATGATCCATGTTGACTAGAGCTTCGTACCCATGTAATTTTGACCCGCCTTCCCCCGACATTTGCCAGAGGGTTCTAGTTTCCCCTCCAACGTAGCCGAGCCTTCCGTGGGGCTGCGTCTCCTATGCTCATCTGATGTTGCATGGTACCGACATTATCTAACAGTTTATATGCTTGTTTCAATAAAACCGCGTTTTTATTTAAGAACCATGACAACAAATGTCGGTCATCTGCGTGCAAATGACCTACATCTAATTTCTGAGTCAGTGAGTTTTCAGTGTGGTTGACTGTTCTATTAAAGGCAGCCACCGTTCTATTAATGGTATTTTAACATCAAATTGTAAATTGTGAACAAAATTACCTAAAACATCAATAAACAATTTTTTTTTATCTTTATCTAACACATAAATTTTTAAAAAATTTCAATTATTATATAAATATATTAACTATATATTTTTAATCTTCAAAAAAGTAGAAAATTTTCTTAACTGTTCTATTACTGGTCTATTTACCCTATATAACCTAACCTAATAAATTTTACAATAAAAATATTATACAAATACAATCTGAGCATTTTCATTTATACAATAACAATAGTGTTAAATCAACAATATAATATTGTTAAGTTTACAACATGGATATTGTATAGTTTACAATTCCACATTATAATTTGAGTACAATTCATAATTGTAATTCTTACAATAACTTATTCTAACTTTTTTAACAACAGATTATTGTAAAAAGTATTACAATAAAGATTTTGTACGGCATACAACATTGTTATTGTTGTCACTTTTGTACAATAATTTATCGTATACTATACAATAATTATTGTATATTATACAATACATTTCTAACTCCAAGAGTATTTCGCATTACACCTTAGAATTTTCGCAGGATGCTCTCCATGCCCTAAACAATCCAAAAAAAAAAATTTAATTTTTTTAATCCAAGGTACCTTTAATCAAGTTGAGTCCATGTGTGATGATATGACAATTAATGAAATAACTTGGTACTATGGCACATGGCAAAAACATTATGATACCATGTCAAACATTAATTTTATACAAAGAATTCCTGATATGGACGCTTAAACCCCAATTAATAATAATAGATTATTTGATGCGTGAAGCTGATTCTTGCGTAGTAGATATTTTCTCCACAAAAATTTGACTGTGTTTTATCTAACGCAAATTCTTTTTCATCAAGCTAAAAAGCAGAGAGATTTATCTCTCAATGTAAATTACATTATTTATTTTAAAAATCCGCGAGACAAGGCTCAAATTCAAAATTTGGCCCGACAAGTTTGCCCTTAAAACACGAAATTTATTCAAGATGCTTACAACGATGCAACAACGCACAGTGGGACGAAACGCTCGAAAAGTGGCCAAATTACTAAAGATTTTTAAGATTTTTTTTTTTTTGCTTATTATTTTGCAATTAAACCAAACTTTAACTTTGAAAAAAATATCATTGTTTTGATTTGATAATGCTTAATGTATCAAATCCATAGCTCTTATGGCGTATAAAACTAGCAATTTTATTTTTGTTTTGGCTGGTAATGTGTTATTTATCAAAATCATCGCTCTCATAGCGTATCAAGTACTATTAGTAAATGAAAAAAAAATTGTTAGCGTTTATCGAAATATATAATATTCAATTTCATGACTTCTGCTGTTTTACGCTTTGAATTAAATCAAATATTGCAAATATCTTTTCGTTTTACAACAAAATACATTTTGAGCGAAGAATTTATTTAAAAAATTAAAACCACCGTTCACAACAAACAAAGTAATTTTTTAGATTAGTCTGTAAATGCCGCTAAAACACAAAAACTGAAAGTATTACACTATTACTGCCTATTTACATTGTTTTCTTACTAGATTTGGAGGGTGTAAATATTTAATGCAATTGATAACAATGTAAGTAATCAAGAGATAATTAGCTTTTCTTGCAAAATAATTAGTCACATTATTAGCAAGTAAAAATTCATCAGAAAAGATGATTTATAGATCCCGAAATATATAAGAATAAAACCGTCTGCAACCAAAATTGCCGTATTAGAGATTAAATTTATTTTATATTTAGAAAATGCCAATAACGTAAACGAAAATTTTAATTATGGAAATATGCATTAGTTTAATTAGATAACATTAGGGCAGGTTTTACTTCTAATCTTACTGTCAAATAGATGTATTATATTTTCGTATTCACAATCCAGGCCAGTTTAGCCCACTTTATTTATTTATATTATTTGCATAGATTAATAAAATTCATAAGGTTCATAATATTCGCAGGTACTGCTAACATAATTATGTCTAAGATATAGATTTTTGTTAAATTATGTATATAAAGTAGGACTCCTCGCAGCGTAGTACATAATAGTTTGCTGGTCGGCCGCCACTTAAAATATAAATTACGAATATCTGGGGAAAAACGGGGTATTTTTTATTTTTGATCTTGTTTTATATATACTATAATTATGTAAAAAATAAAGCGGCGGTAACAACTTCTATTCCAAAGAAAATTTTAAACCCAGCAACAAAAACGGACCGCCATGTTGGATGCTGTAATATGCAATTCGCTTCGTATTTTAAAATTTTAAAACATCTACTTTGAAACAATATGTAATAGCATTTTAAAACATTTTGAATTTTTAAATTTGATTAAAAAACAAAAAAGATATAGTGATTTGCATTTTACATTTCAAAAAAGTGTTTTCGTGTAAATTTTTGAGGTTTGTGTTTAGAGGTCGTTTTTATGTATTTCTGTAAAGTACTAATAAATAAAAATGATTTCTTTCTATATTCTAAAGTATTCTTAATAAGATGGTACAAAAAATATTCAAAATACAAATATTTGAAAATATCCTTTTTGGCAACTTTTCAAGCGTTTCGTTCCACCGTTGCAACGGTGCCTCATAGTTATTTAATTTTCGATTTAAAACAATTCACTGGGCACAATTTAGAACATCTCGTGGGGGTGACACATTTTTCTATTTACCACGTAAAAAGTATAAATACAGTGACTCAAATTTGCCAACCATTATTCTATCAAATGACTGAAACAGTTATCAGCAATGCTGATTATTTGTGCGCCCTGCATAAACTGAATCAATCCTATGCATCGAGTGTCACTATTAAAAATTGCGAACAGTAAAGAAATTCATTGCTTATGCGAGTGTGTGTACTTTTGAATGGTCAAGTTCCTCTAAATAAAATACAACGATCACGGCTATCGCGTCATAAAAAAAACTTATTTCCTCACTAACCGAATAGGTCAGCTGACAAAACCCACACTCGAAATACCACGGTCCAATAGGCACGACTAACTAGAATCTAAAGATTCGAAACCGCAAGGTCGCATCCAAGCCTAGCACCAACGCAGAAGCTGGTACAAGCACCCAAGGGCAATCATTCCCATCATGGCGTCTCCAAGCAAGAGGTCACGGCACGGCGAGGGTTCGTCGCCAAGCGCTAAGATACGCCGCCCGCGCCACTTACAGTATCCGAGCTGTGTCTCCACTGCCTGCGTCCCTGACCAAGAAACCAAAGGAAGCCACCCCGTCGCGTCGTCAAGCACTGAGGTACGCCGCCCGAGCCTCAAACATCATTCGGGCCATATCACCTCTCCCCGCGGAGCCAACAAAGAAGCGTTCCCCAGCGAAGCCAGAGACACCGACAGCCGCGACCAAGCGACCACGCTCCGTGTCGCAGAGGAAACCGCCCAAAACGTCAGCGGCCGGGCGCCCATCCCGCCGCAAAACCAAACTACCATCGATTCCGACTGCAACCGTGCAGCCCACAGACGCCCAGCTACCACCGTCAATCGCAGCAGAGTTCACCCCCAAGACCAGAGGCTGGCACTCGTGCGCTGTGGCTATCGGCAGCGAAGTCGCCTCCTGAGTTCGCTTCTCAGATAGAACTAAGTGCTCCGGAACCCCATTTGGACTTGAAAGTGCTTGCGAACCCTGTTTGACATTCAAAGTGCGCATGTACCCTGTTGGACATTCAAAGTGCTGGTGAACCATTGGTGATATTAAGAGGAAGCTGAACTCACCCACCGGACTCGTGTAATTCTGAGCCCCTGTTTCACTGATCACAACAGCAAATAGTCGGCGATCGAGAAATCGACCCGACAATGACATTACTACGGAACTTGATAAAGATATGAAATAAGTGTTGCAATCACGAAAATTGTCAGATCATGAGATGTATCAAGAAACTTTGCTGCGATATTTACATTTCAAGAATCAATTGCGTGAACCTATCAAAATTCCCATTACTGAAGGCATAAATACTAATAAAAATGAAACACCATGACAAAATTCTTATGAAAAACAACCGCATAAACTACCATATGATACGTAAGACATTTTGCGTATGCTCCCAAAAAAATATCAAATTAATGCAGACCGATTACTTCAAAAAGTGAACTGACATAACGTGGAATGATAAAGGTGTCGTTGAAATAGATGATACAATTATTCCAGATTCAAATATAACAGATTTGATTGGAGATATTTTGAGGGGTTGAAAGAATATTAATCCCAACGGTTAGTCGACATTTGAATTAGATAAAATATTGGAAACTCGTTACAAGGGCGTCAGAAAGCAACCACTGGTTAAATGGAAAGGTTATGATGATAACTATAACTCATGGGAGCTAGTTTCAGAATTAAAGAAAATATGAAGGATTTTTATGTAACACTATTGAGTAATAGTTTTATGAACTATTTTGCTGAAAACAAAACCAGAATTTTTACACATTAATACCGAGAAATATCAAGCTTAGTGATAGTTGGAGGTTGTTGTCTCAGAAGTTCAATATCCTCCGACTTTTTTTACCGTTAACGATGGCTCAAATCGTGTAACTGTGTCAAAACTTGAAAAAGTAGAAATTTTTTTTTAAAAATATTGTACTGCCTACCATCACTACAGTAAATGTATCTGAAGAATAGAACTCGGTAAAATATCTATGGGAAATTACGAAACTGTTTTTGATATAATAAACGAGCTAAATGCAAATAGAATTCCTCAGAGGAATAAAATAATATTCGCACATAATTTAAACTTGACCGAAATTCAAGTTGTATTTGATTCCGAAGAAATATATTCCATCAAACTTTCACCAACATTAATGCAACAATTAGCATATGACCCTTACAGTAGCATTACTCATGCATCGGTTGCCCAAAATGATTTCAATGTTTTAACCTTTATACGACCGGCCTGGCTACTTTAGTGACGGGTACAAACATGAAGACTCCTCGCACATTGTATGTTATGAATATACATGAATATTCGATAAAAAAAGACCTTCATTTCTACTGAAAAATGCCGGTCGTCTAAAGGTTAATGGGGATACCATGTAACGAAGTATGTTTTTCCGATGTTAAAAACCCTCGTTATTTATATGTTAAGATGTATGTTTTATTATAAGTAAACAGTAGCGGCGCGTCAGCGTAACCGACTACGGATCTGTGGGTCGATGATTCGAGCCCGGCAGATGTATTTTTGTTTTTTTGAATTGTTAAAGTCAGATCATCGACCAAAAATACTAGTCTCTGCCGATATTTTCTGTCCGTTATCTATTCAAAACCAAAAATCGGTTTGGATAGTATTTTTATCTTTGTTTTACTCATGTATTCACCGTTAGCGTAGCCTAAAGGACCGCACCGTATTTTCTCCGTATCCTCCGTATTCTCCGTTGATATTTCTATCAGACAGATGCCGCAAAACACTTGGTGAGACAAACCAACTACCGTATTTATTTGCATTACTGGGTTTAACTGTTCTTAAGGTATCTCGCCGGCGTGTCCGCCAAGAGATCACCTAATAGTCTTACTGTAGTACCTGCAGGTGTGTCCACCGAGGGTAACCACTGTGTAACTGTTCTCCAGGTATCCTGCTGGCGTGTCCGCCAAGGGATTACCTAGTAGTTTCTTATTATAGTACCTGCAGGTGTGTCCACCGAGGGTAAACACTATTTAACTGTTCTCCAGGTGTCTTGCCGGCGTTTCCGCCAAGGGATTACCTCGTAGTTTCTTGTTATAATACCGCAGGTGTTGCCACCGAAGGTAGAACTTATGTTACCTCCCTCTAGGTGTCTCATCAACGTTTTAGCATCCGCAACACCGTCTCCGATAGGGTGTATTAAGTTGTACCCTGTGTTTTTACCGAAAATAAATACCGTTTAAAAATAGAAGTTAGTCACTGATTACACGGAACCTGGACATAACCTCCACCGAGCTATCCCGGACCCGCACGCACCGTCTCCGCCCCATCCCTTACTCCTTCCCCAAATACCGTCTCAAAGTTCTCCCCCCTCCTTCTGATTGGCGCCCGAGCAAAAATTACCGCAGCGTGCGGAAAGCCAGTAAACGCGTACGAAACGACGTTACAAATTGGCGCCCGAACAGGGACTAAAACTTTCAAGCAAGTGTAACAAACGCGCGTCTTATGAGAACGTGCACGCGTTTGGCTCCCTCTTAACTATATGCGTGTAGCGATGCTTCTTCTATACTCACCTGGTGGTTGGTTTTTAGGTGAAGTCTTCTAATACACACTTTAAGGTCCAGACTGGGGTTAGCTCGTTAGAGATTTAAATTGGTTTAACAATAAATAACAATTTAATTCAAACAATAAAAATATAACAAATATGACAACGAAAATGGATTTACAAAAAAGATACTGAATAAAGCTTACGTTACTTACTGACAAAATACTACTCGCTAATCGCAATCTGAACTGAGACCCTGATGTCCAGCGACATCGCCATTTTATACTCAGTCCTGACCTACATTCAACTGGCCGATATTGTAAACAAATCCCGGCCTAGCAACAATTCGCTGAATGCGTAAAACAATTTTATGCAAGTGTTGCTAGTTATTACGTAGCTAGTTGCGCTTGCTAAACGCGAACTACCTAGCTCAGCAGAAACTGAACTAGGTTGATGCGCAACCAGCATGATTTGTTACATTACCGTCCCCTTAAGACTGAATTACATTGAAGATGAATTCAGTCCTCTGTTGAATCTAGGTCGATTGCTTTAAATACTAATTTATCCTAAAAGAAACAATTGTCTGTTACTCGCACTGTCACATGACCACTGGACCACTGGCACCGAGTTGGGGATTGGGGTGGTAAGAAGAGGGGTCCCAATTCGATGACGAGGATTAAGCTCTAGCTATTTTCTTTAGCGGGCAGTTCCTGGTAGCAGAACTCCCGCGTGACAATCCACTATCTCTCCACTTAGGTGTCCGGCTGCCTGACCAGGTCGCTAATGACTTCAGGGGTGTCGCGGGCAAGAACCAATCTGATTTTCGTCTCTCACGGGTGGCATCGTTTGGGGAATGGCATCGCAAACCAGGTCGCTCACTTGCTTCTTGACTGTTATTTCTAGAAATAGCAGCTTAGTGAGTACCTGCGCCATTAAATCGGAATTCTGCTGGATTTTTCTCAGTTTTGATAGAAAAATCCAGCGACGTCTCTGGATCACCCATACGTGATACTGTTTAGCCCGCCGGATTGTTATTGACACACAACGAGTGTGTTATCACGTACTTGGTTCCATTCACCCTTGGAAGTGTCTTCACGGTAGCGACCTCTATCCGGACTCCTGTCTCGATCGAGATGGATCGCCTCCCAGATATGATCCATGTTGACTAGAGCTTCGTACCCATGTAATTTTGACCCGCCTTCCCCCGACATTTGCCAGAGGGTTCTAGTTTCCCCTCCAACGTAGCCGAGCCTTCCGTAGGGCTGCGTCTCCTATGCTCATCTGATGTTGCATGGTACCGACATTATCTAACAGTTTATATGCTTGTTTCAATAAAACCGCGTTTTTATTTAAGAACCATGACAACAAATGTCGGTCATCTGCGTGCAAATGACCTACATCTAATTTCTGAGTCAGTGAGTTTTCAGTGTGGTTGACTGTTCTATTAAAGGCAGCCACCGTTCTATTAATGGTATTTTAACATCAAATTGTAAATTGTGAACAAAATTACCTAAAACATCAATAAACAATTTTTTTTTATCTTTATCTAACACATAAATTTTTAAAAAATTTCAATTATTATATAAATATATTAACTATATATTTTTAATCTTCAAAAAAGTAGAAAATTTTCTTAACTGTTCTATTACTGGTCTATTTACCCTATATAACCTAACCTAATAAATTTTACAATAAAAATATTATACAAATACAATCTGAGCATTTTCATTTATACAATAACAATAGTGTTAAATCAACAATATAATATTGTTAAGTTTACAACATGGATATTGTATAGTTTACAATTCCACATTATAATTTGAGTACAATTCATAATTGTAATTCTTACAATAACTTATTCTAACTTTTTTAACAACAGATTATTGTAAAAAGTATTACAATAAAGATTTTGTACGGCATACAACATTGTTATTGTTGTCACTTTTGTACAATAATTTATCGTATACTATACAATAATTATTGTATATTATACAATACATTTCTAACTCCAAGAGTATTTCGCATTACACCTTAGAATTTTCGCAGGATGCTCTCCATGCCCTAAACAATCCAAAAAAAAAAATTTAATTTTTTTAATCCAAGGTACCTTTAATCAAGTTGAGTCCATGTGTGATGATATGACAATTAATGAAATAACTTGGTACTATGGCACATGGCAAAAACATTATGATACCATGTCAAACATTAATTTTATACAAAGAATTCCTGATATGGACGCTTAAACCCCAATTAATAATAATAGATTATTTGATGCGTGAAGCTGATTCTTGCGTAGTAGATATTTTCTCCACAAAAATTTGACTGTGTTTTATCTAACGCAAATTCTTTTTCATCAAGCTAAAAAGCAGAGAGATTTATCTCTCAATGTAAATTACATTATTTATTTTAAAAATCCGCGAGACAAGGCTCAAATTCAAAATTTGGCCCGACAAGTTTGCCCTTAAAACACGAAATTTATTCAAGATGCTTACAACGATGCAACAACGCACAGTGGGACGAAACGCTCGAAAAGTGGCCAAATTACTAAAGATTTTTAAGATTTTTTTTTTTTTGCTTATTATTTTGCAATTAAACCAAACTTTAACTTTGAAAAAAATATCATTGTTTTGATTTGATAATGCTTAATGTATCAAATCCATAGCTCTTATGGCGTATAAAACTAGCAATTTTATTTTTGTTTTGGCTGGTAATGTGTTATTTATCAAAATCATCGCTCTCATAGCGTATCAAGTACTATTAGTAAATGAAAAAAAAATTGTTAGCGTTTATCGAAATATATAATATTCAATTTCATGACTTCTGCTGTTTTACGCTTTGAATTAAATCAAATATTGCAAATATCTTTTCGTTTTACAACAAAATACATTTTGAGCGAAGAATTTATTTAAAAAATTAAAACCACCGTTCACAACAAACAAAGTAATTTTTTAGATTAGTCTGTAAATGCCGCTAAAACACAAAAACTGAAAGTATTACACTATTACTGCCTATTTACATTGTTTTCTTACTAGATTTGGAGGGTGTAAATATTTAATGCAATTGATAACAATGTAAGTAATCAAGAGATAATTAGCTTTTCTTGCAAAATAATTAGTCACATTATTAGCAAGTAAAAATTCATCAGAAAAGATGATTTATAGATCCCGAAATATATAAGAATAAAACCGTCTGCAACCAAAATTGCCGTATTAGAGATTAAATTTATTTTATATTTAGAAAATGCCAATAACGTAAACGAAAATTTTAATTATGGAAATATGCATTAGTTTAATTAGATAACATTAGGGCAGGTTTTACTTCTAATCTTACTGTCAAATAGATGTATTATATTTTCGTATTCACAATCCAGGCCAGTTTAGCCCACTTTATTTATTTATATTATTTGCATAGATTAATAAAATTCATAAGGTTCTTAATATTCGCAGGTACTGCTAACATAATTATGTCTAAGATATAGATTTTTGTTAAATTATGTATATAAAGTAGGACTCCTCGCAGCGTAGTACATAATAGTTTGCTGGTCGGTCGCCACTTAAAATATAAATTACGAATATCTGGGGAAAAACGGGGTATTTTTTATTTTTGATCTTGTTTTATATATACTATAATTATGTAAAAAATAAAGCGGCGGTAACAACTTCTATTCCAAAGAAAATTTTAAACCCAGCAACAAAAACGGACCGCCATGTTGGATGCTGTAATATGCAATTCGCTTCGTATTTTAAAATTTTAAAACATCTACTTTGAAACAATATGTAATAGCATTTTAAAACATTTTGAATTTTTAAATTTGATTAAAAAACAAAAAAGATATAGTGATTTGCATTTTACATTTCAAAAAAGTGTTTTCGTGTAAATTTTTGAGGTTTGTGTTTAGAGGTCGTTTTTATGTATTTCTGTAAAGTACTAATAAATAAAAATGATTTCTTTCTATATTCTAAAGTATTCTTAATAAGATGGTACAAAAAATATTCAAAATACAAATATTTGAAAATATCCTTTTTGGCAACTTTTCAAGCGTTTCGTTCCACCGTTGCAACGGTGCCTCATAGTTATTTAATTTTCGATTTAAAACAATTCACTGGGCACAATTTAGAACATCTCGTGGGGGTGACACATTTTTCTATTTACCACGTAAAAAGTATAAATACAGTGACTCAAATTTGCCAACCATTATTCTATCAAATGACTGAAACAGTTATCAGCAATGCTGATTATTTGTGCGCCCTGCATAAACTGAATCAATCCTATGCATCGAGTGTCACTATTAAAAATTGCGAACAGTAAAGAAATTCATTGCTTATGCGAGTGTGTGTACTTTTGAATGGTCAAGTTCCTCTAAATAAAATACAACGATCACGGCTATCGCGTCATAAAAAAAACTTATTTCCTCACTAACCGAATAGGTCAGCTGACAAAACCCACACTCGAAATACCACGGTCCAATAGGCACGACTAACTAGAATCTAAAGATTCGAAACCGCAAGGTCGCATCCAAGCCTAGCACCAACGCAGAAGCTGGTACAAGCACCCAAGGGCAATCATTCCCATCATGGCGTCTCCAAGCAAGAGGTCACGGCACGGCGAGGGTTCGTCGCCAAGCGCTAAGATACGCCGCCCGCGCCACTTACAGTATCCGAGCTGTGTCTCCACTGCCTGCGTCCCTGACCAAGAAACCAAAGGAAGCCACCCCGTCGCGTCGTCAAGCACTGAGGTACGCCGCCCGAGCCTCAAACATCATTCGGGCCATATCACCTCTCCCCGCGGAGCCAACAAAGAAGCGTTCCCCAGCGAAGCCAGAGACACCGACAGCCGCGACCAAGCGACCACGCTCCGTGTCGCAGAGGAAACCGCCCAAAACGTCAGCGGCCGGGCGCCCATCCCGCCGCAAAACCAAACTACCATCGATTCCGACTGCAACCGTGCAGCCCACAGACGCCCAGCTACCACCGTCAATCGCAGCAGAGTTCACCCCCAAGACCAGAGGCTGGCACTCGTGCGCTGTGGCTATCGGCAGCGAAGTCGCCTCCTGAGTTCGCTTCTCAGATAGAACTAAGTGCTCCGGAACCCCATTTGGACTTGAAAGTGCTTGCGAACCCTGTTTGACATTCAAAGTGCGCATGTACCCTGTTGGACATTCAAAGTGCTGGTGAACCATTGGTGATATTAAGAGGAAGCTGAACTCACCCACCGGACTCGTGTAATTCTGAGCCCCTGTTTCACTGATCACAACAGCAAATAGTCGGCGATCGAGAAATCGACCCGACAATGACATTACTACGGAACTTGATAAAGATATGAAATAAGTGTTGCAATCACGAAAATTGTCAGATCATGAGATGTATCAAAAAACTTTGCTGCGATATTTACATTTCAAGAATCAATTGCGTGAACCTATCAAAATTCCCATTACTGAAGGCATAAATACTAATAAAAATGAAACACCATGACAAAATTCTTATGAAAAACAACCGCATAAACTACCATATGATACGTAAGACATTTTGCGTATGCTCCCAAAAAAATATCAAATTAATGCAGACCGATTACTTCAAAAAGTGAACTGACATAACGTGGAATGATAAAGGTGTCGTTGAAATAGATGATACAATTATTCCAGATTCAAATATAACAGATTTGATTGGAGATATTTTGAGGGGTTGAAAGAATATTAATCCCAACGGTTAGTCGACATTTGAATTAGATAAAATATTGGAAACTCGTTACAAGGGCGTCAGAAAGCAACCACTGGTTAAATGGAAAGGTTATGATGATAACTATAACTCATGGGAGCTAGTTTCAGAATTAAAGAAAATATGAAGGATTTTTATGTAACACTATTGAGTAATAGTTTTATGAACTATTTTGCTGAAAACAAAACCAGAATTTTTACACATTAATACCGAGAAATATCAAGCTTAGTGATAGTTGGAGGTTGTTGTCTCAGAAGTTCAATATCCTCCGACTTTTTTTACCGTTAACGATGGCTCAAATCGTGTAACTGTGTCAAAACTTGAAAAAGTAGAAATTTTTTTTTAAAAATATTGTACTGCCTACCATCACTACAGTAAATGTATCTGAAGAATAGAACTCGGTAAAATATCTATGGGAAATTACGAAACTGTTTTTGATATAATAAACGAGCTAAATGCAAATAGAATTCCTCAGAGGAATAAAATAATATTCGCACATAATTTAAACTTGACCGAAATTCAAGTTGTATTTGATTCCGAAGAAATATATTCCATCAAACTTTCACCAACATTAATGCAACAATTAGCATATGACCCTTACAGTAGCATTACTCATGCATCGGTTGCCCAAAATGATTTCAATGTTTTAACCTTTATACGACCGGCCTGGCTACTTTAGTGACGGGTACAAACAAGAAGACTCCTCGCACATTGTATGTTATGAATATACATGAATATTCGATAAAAAAAGACCTTCATTTCTACTGAAAAATGCCGGTCGTCTAAAGGTTAATGGGGATACCATGTAACGAAGTATGTTTTTCCGATGTTAAAAACCCTCGTTATTTATATGTTAAGATGTATGTTTTATTATAAGTAAACCGTAGCGGCGCGTCAGCGTAACCGACTACGGATCTGTGGGTCGATGATTCGAGCCCGGCAGATGTATTTTTGTTTTTTTGAATTGTTAAAGTCAGATCATCGACCAAAAATACTAGTCTCTGCCGATATTTTCTGTCCGTTATCTATTCAAAACCAAAAATCGGTTTGGATAGTATTTTTATCTTTGTTTTACTCATGTATTCACCGTTAGCGTAGCCTAAAGGACCGCACCGTATTTTCTCCGTATCCTCCGTATTCTCCGTTGATATTTCTATCAGACAGATGCCGCAAAACACTTGGTGAGACAAACCAACTACCGTATTTATTTGCATTACTGGGTTTAACTTTTCTTAAGGTATCTCGCTGGCGTGTCCGCTAAGAGATCACCTAATAGTCTTACTGTAGTACCTGCAGGTGTGTCCACCGAGGGTAACCACTGTGTAACTGTTCTCCAGGTATCCTGCTGGCGTGTCCGCCAAGGGATTACCTAGTAGTTTCTTATTATAGTACCTGCAGGTGTGTCCACCGAGGGTAAACACTATTTAACTGTTCTCCAGGTGTCTTGCCGGCGTTTCCGCCAAGGGATTACCTCGTAGTTTCTTGTTATAATACCGCAGGTGTTGCCACCGAAGGTAGAACTTATGTTACCTCCCTCTAGGTGTCTCATCAACGTTTTAGCATCCGCAACACCGTCTCCGATAGGGTGTATTAAGTTGTACCCTGTGTTTTTACCGAAAATAAATACCGTTTAAAAACAGAAGTTAGTCACTGATTACACGGAACCTGGACATAACCTCCACCGAGCTATCCCGGACCCGCACGCACCGTCTCCGCCCCTTCCCTTACTCCTTCCCCAAATACCGTCTCAAAGTTCTCCCCCCTCCTTCTGATTGGCGCCCGAGCAAAAATTACCGCAGCGTGCGGAAAGCCAATAAACGCGTACGAAACGACGTTACAAATTGGCGCCCGAACAGGGACTAAAACTTTCAAGCAAGTGTAACAAACGCGCGTCTTATGAGAACGTGCACGCGTTTGGCTCCCTCTTAACTATATGCGTGTAGCGATGCTTCTTCTATACTCACCTGGTGGTTGGTTTTTAGGTGAAGTCTTCTAATACACACTTTAAGGTCCAGACTGGGATTAGCTCGTTAGAGATTTAAATTGGTTTAACAATAAATAACAATTTAATTCAAACAATAAAAATATAACAAATATGACAACGAAAATGGATTTACAAAAAAGATACTGAATAAAGCTTACGTTACTTACTGACAAAATACTACTCGCTAATCGCAATCTGAACTGAGACCCTGATGTCCAGCGACATCGCCATTTTATACTCAGTCCTGACCTACATTCAACTGGCCGATATTGTAAACAAATCCCGGCCTAGCAACAATTCGCTGAATGCGTAAAACAATTTTATGCAAGTGTTGCTAGTTATTACGTAGCTAGTTGCGCTTGCTAAACGCGAACTACCTAGCTCAGCAGAAACTGAACTAGGTTGATGCGCAACCAGCATGATTTGTTACATTACCGTCCCCTTAAGACTGAATTACATTGAAGATGAATTCAGTCCTCTGTTGAATCTAGGTCGATTGCTTTAAATACTAATTTATC
This sequence comes from Nebria salina, assembly GCA_944039245.1. NCBI lineage: Eukaryota > Metazoa > Arthropoda > Insecta > Coleoptera > Carabidae > Nebria > Nebria salina. The sequence continues at coordinate 8,536,993 of OX063288.1, forward strand.
CTAAAAGAAACAATTGTCTGTTACTCGCACTGTCACATGACCACTGGACCACTGGCACCGAGTTGGGGATTGGGGTGGTAAGAAGAGGGGTCCCAATTCGATGACGAGGATTAAGCTCTAGCTATTTTCTTTAGCGGGCAGTTCCTGGTAGCAGAACTCCCGCGTGACAATCCACTATCTCTCCACTTAGGTGTCCGGCTGCCTGACCAGGTCGCTAATGACTTCAGGGGTGTCGCGGGCAAGAACCAATCTGATTTTCGTCTCTCACGGGTGGCATCGTTTGGGGAATGGCATCGCAAACCAGGTCGCTCACTTGCTTCTTGACTGTTATTTCTAGAAATAGCAGCTTAGTGAGTACCTGCGCCATTAAATCGGAATTCTGCTGGATTTTTCTCAGTTTTGATAGAAAAATCCAGCGACGTCTCTGGATCACCCATACGTGATACTGTTTAGCCCGCCGGATTGTTATTGACACACAACGAGTGTGTTATCACGTACTTGGTTCCATTCACCCTTGGAAGTGTCTTCACGGTAGCGACCTCTATCCGGACTCCTGTCTCGATCGAGATGGATCGCCTCCCAGATATGATCCATGTTGACTAGAGCTTCGTACCCATGTAATTTTGACCCGCCTTCCCCCGACATTTGCCAGAGGGTTCTAGTTTCCCCTCCAACGTAGCCGAGCCTTCCGTAGGGCTGCGTCTCCTATGCTCATCTGATGTTGCATGGTACCGACATTATCTAACAGTTTATATGCTTGTTTCAATAAAACCGCGTTTTTATTTAAGAACCATGACAACAAATGTCGGTCATCTGCGTGCAAATGACCTACATCTAATTTCTGAGTCAGTGAGTTTTCAGTGTGGTTGACTGTTCTATTAAAGGCAGCCACCGTTCTATTAATGGTATTTTAACATCAAATTGTAAATTGTGAACAAAATTACCTAAAACATCAATAAACAATTTTTTTTTATCTTTATCTAACACATAAATTTTTAAAAAATTTCAATTATTATATAAATATATTAACTATATATTTTTAATCTTCAAAAAAGTAGAAAATTTTCTTAACTGTTCTATTACTGGTCTATTTACCCTATATAACCTAACCTAATAAATTTTACAATAAAAATATTATACAAATACAATCTGAGCATTTTCATTTATACAATAACAATAGTGTTAAATCAACAATATAATATTGTTAAGTTTACAACATGGATATTGTATAGTTTACAATTCCACATTATAATTTGAGTACAATTCATAATTGTAATTCTTACAATAACTTATTCTAACTTTTTTAACAACAGATTATTGTAAAAAGTATTACAATAAAGATTTTGTACGGCATACAACATTGTTATTGTTGTCACTTTTGTACAATAATTTATCGTATACTATACAATAATTATTGTATATTATACAATACATTTCTAACTCCAAGAGTATTTCGCATTACACCTTAGAATTTTCGCAGGATGCTCTCCATGCCCTAAACAATCCAAAAAAAAAAAATTTAATTTTTTTAATCCAAGGTACCTTTAATCAAGTTGAGTCCATGTGTGATGATATGACAATTAATGAAATAACTTGGTACTATGGCACATGGCAAAAACATTATGATACCATGTCAAACATTAATTTTATACAAAGAATTCCTGATATGGACGCTTAAACCCCAATTAATAATAATAGATTATTTGATGCGTGAAGCTGATTCTTGCGTAGTAGATATTTTCTCCACAAAAATTTGACTGTGTTTTATCTAACGCAAATTCTTTTTCATCAAGCTAAAAAGCAGAGAGATTTATCTCTCAATGTAAATTACATTATTTATTTTAAAAATCCGCGAGACAAGGCTCAAATTCAAAATTTGGCCCGACAAGTTTGCCCTTAAAACACGAAATTTATTCAAGATGCTTACAACGATGCAACAACGCACAGTGGGACGAAACGCTCGAAAAGTGGCCAAATTACTAAAGATTTTTAAGATTTTTTTTTTTTTTGCTTATTATTTTGCAATTAAACCAAACTTTAACTTTGAAAAAAATATCATTGTTTTGATTTGATAATGCTTAATGTATCAAATCCATAGCTCTTATGGCGTATAAAACTAGCAATTTTATTTTTGTTTTGGCTGGTAATGTGTTATTTATCAAAATCATCGCTCTCATAGCGTATCAAGTACTATTAGTAAATGAAAAAAAAATTGTTAGCGTTTATCGAAATATATAATATTCAATTTCATGACTTCTGCTGTTTTACGCTTTGAATTAAATCAAATATTGCAAATATCTTTTCGTTTTACAACAAAATACATTTTGAGCGAAGAATTTATTTAAAAAATTAAAACCACCGTTCACAACAAACAAAGTAATTTTTTAGATTAGTCTGTAAATGCCGCTAAAACACAAAAACTGAAAGTATTACACTATTACTGCCTATTTACATTGTTTTCTTACTAGATTTGGAGGGTGTAAATATTTAATGCAATTGATAACAATGTAAGTAATCAAGAGATAATTAGCTTTTCTTGCAAAATAATTAGTCACATTATTAGCAAGTAAAAATTCATCAGAAAAGATGATTTATAGATCCCGAAATATATAAGAATAAAACCGTCTGCAACCAAAATTGCCGTATTAGAGATTAAATTTATTTTATATTTAGAAAATGCCAATAACGTAAACGAAAATTTTAATTATGGAAATATGCATTAGTTTAATTAGATAACATTAGGGCAGGTTTTACTTCTAATCTTACTGTCAAATAGATGTATTATATTTTCGTATTCACAATCCAGGCCAGTTTAGCCCACTTTATTTATTTATATTATTTGCATAGATTAATAAAATTCATAAGGTTCTTAATATTCGCAGGTACTGCTAACATAATTATGTCTAAGATATAGATTTTTGTTAAATTATGTATATAAAGTAGGACTCCTCGCAGCGTAGTACATAATAGTTTGCTGGTCGGTCGCCACTTAAAATATAAATTACGAATATCTGGGGAAAAACGGGGTATTTTTTATTTTTGATCTTGTTTTATATATACTATAATTATGTAAAAAATAAAGCGGCGGTAACAACTTCTATTCCAAAGAAAATTTTAAACCCAGCAACAAAAACGGACCGCCATGTTGGATGCTGTAATATGCAATTCGCTTCGTATTTTAAAATTTTAAAACATCTACTTTGAAACAATATGTAATAGCATTTTAAAACATTTTGAATTTTTAAATTTGATTAAAAAACAAAAAAGATATAGTGATTTGCATTTTACATTTCAAAAAAGTGTTTTCGTGTAAATTTTTGAGGTTTGTGTTTAGAGGTCGTTTTTATGTATTTCTGTAAAGTACTAATAAATAAAAATGATTTCTTTCTATATTCTAAAGTATTCTTAATAAGATGGTACAAAAAATATTCAAAATACAAATATTTGAAAATATCCTTTTTGGCAACTTTTCAAGCGTTTCGTTCCACCGTTGCAACGGTGCCTCATAGTTATTTAATTTTCGATTTAAAACAATTCACTGGGCACAATTTAGAACATCTCGTGGGGGTGACACATTTTTCTATTTACCACGTAAAAAGTATAAATACAGTGACTCAAATTTGCCAACCATTATTCTATCAAATGACTGAAACAGTTATCAGCAATGCTGATTATTTGTGCGCCCTGCATAAACTGAATCAATCCTATGCATCGAGTGTCACTATTAAAAATTGCGAACAGTAAAGAAATTCATTGCTTATGCGAGTGTGTGTACTTTTGAATGGTCAAGTTCCTCTAAATAAAATACAACGATCACGGCTATCGCGTCATAAAAAAAACTTATTTCCTCACTAACCGAATAGGTCAGCTGACAAAACCCACACTCGAAATACCACGGTCCAATAGGCACGACTAACTAGAATCTAAAGATTCGAAACCGCAAGGTCGCATCCAAGCCTAGCACCAACGCAGAAGCTGGTACAAGCACCCAAGGGCAATCATTCCCATCATGGCGTCTCCAAGCAAGAGGTCACGGCACGGCGAGGGTTCGTCGCCAAGCGCTAAGATACGCCGCCCGCGCCACTTACAGTATCCGAGCTGTGTCTCCACTGCCTGCGTCCCTGACCAAGAAACCAAAGGAAGCCACCCCGTCGCGTCGTCAAGCACTGAGGTACGCCGCCCGAGCCTCAAACATCATTCGGGCCATATCACCTCTCCCCGCGGAGCCAACAAAGAAGCGTTCCCCAGCGAAGCCAGAGACACCGACAGCCGCGACCAAGCGACCACGCTCCGTGTCGCAGAGGAAACCGCCCAAAACGTCAGCGGCCGGGCGCCCATCCCGCCGCAAAACCAAACTACCATCGATTCCGACTGCAACCGTGCAGCCCACAGACGCCCAGCTACCACCGTCAATCGCAGCAGAGTTCACCCCCAAGACCAGAGGCTGGCACTCGTGCGCTGTGGCTATCGGCAGCGAAGTCGCCTCCTGAGTTCGCTTCTCAGATAGAACTAAGTGCTCCGGAACCCCATTTGGACTTGAAAGTGCTTGCGAACCCTGTTTGACATTCAAAGTGCGCATGTACCCTGTTGGACATTCAAAGTGCTGGTGAACCATTGGTGATATTAAGAGGAAGCTGAACTCACCCACCGGACTCGTGTAATTCTGAGCCCCTGTTTCACTGATCACAACAGCAAATAGTCGGCGATCGAGAAATCGACCCGACAATGACATTACTACGGAACTTGATAAAGATATGAAATAAGTGTTGCAATCACGAAAATTGTCAGATCATGAGATGTATCAAGAAACTTTGCTGCGATATTTACATTTCAAGAATCAATTGCGTGAACCTATCAAAATTCCCATTACTGAAGGCATAAATACTAATAAAAATGAAACACCATGACAAGATTCTTATGAAAAACAACGGCATAAACTACCATATGATACGTAAGACATTTTGCGTATGCTCCCAAAAAAATATCAAATTAATGCAGACCGATTACTTCAAAAAGTGAACTGACATAACGTGGAATGATAAAGGTGTCGTTGAAATAGATGATACAATTATTCCAGATTCAAATATAACAGATTTGATTGGAGATATTTTGAGGGGTTGAAAGAATATTAATCCCAACGGTTAGTCGACATTTGAATTAGATAAAATATTGGAAACTCGTTACAAGGGCGTCAGAAAGCAACCACTGGTTAAATGGAAAGGTTATGATGATAACTATAACTCATGGGAGCTAGTTTCAGAATTAAAGAAAATATGAAGGATTTTTATGTAACACTATTGAGTAATAGTTTTATGAACTATTTTGCTGAAAACAAAACCAGAATTTTTACACATTAATACCGAGAAATATCAAGCTTAGTGATAGTTGGAGGTTGTTGTCTCAGAAGTTCAATATCCTCCGACTTTTTTTACCGTTAACGATGGCTCAAATCGTGTAACTGTGTCAAAACTTGAAAAAGTAGAAATTTTTTTTTAAAAATATTGTACTGCCTACCATCACTACAGTAAATGTATCTGAAGAATAGAACTCGGTAAAATATCTATGGGAAATTACGAAACTGTTTTTGATATAATAAACGAGCTAAATGCAAATAGAATTCCTCAGAGGAATAAAATAATATTCGCACATAATTTAAACTTGACCGAAATTCAAGTTGTATTTGATTCCGAAGAAATATATTCCATCAAACTTTCACCAACATTAATGCAACAATTAGCATATGACCCTTACAGTAGCATTACTCATGCATCGGTTGCCCAAAATGATTTCAATGTTTTAACCTTTATACGACCGGCCTGGCTACTTTAGTGACGGGTACAAACAAGAAGACTCCTCGCACATTGTATGTTATGAATATACATGAATATTCGATAAAAAAAGACCTTCATTTCTACTGAAAAATGCCGGTCGTCTAAAGGTTAATGGGGATACCATGTAACGAAGTATGTTTTTCCGATGTTAAAAACCCTCGTTATTTATATGTTAAGATGTATGTTTTATTATAAGTAAACCGTAGCGGCGCGTCAGCGTAACCGACTACGGATCTGTGGGTCGATGATTCGAGCCCGGCAGATGTATTTTTGTTTTTTTGAATTGTTAAAGTCAGATCATCGACCAAAAATACTAGTCTCTGCCGATATTTTCTGTCCGTTATCTATTCAAAACCAAAAATCGGTTTGGATAGTATTTTTATCTTTGTTTTACTCATGTATTCACCGTTAGCGTAGCCTAAAGGACCGCACCGTATTTTCTCCGTATCCTCCGTATTCTCCGTTGATATTTCTATCAGACAGATGCCGCAAAACACTTGGTGAGACAAACCAACTACCGTATTTATTTGCATTACTGGGTTTAACTGTTCTTAAGGTATCTCGCCGGCGTGTCCGCCAAGAGATCACCTAATAGTCTTACTGTAGTACCTGCAGGTGTGTCCACCGAGGGTAACCACTGTGTAACTGTTCTCCAGGTATCCTGCTGGCGTGTCCGCCAAGGGATTACCTAGTAGTTTCTTATTATAGTACCTGCAGGTGTGTCCACCGAGGGTAAACACTATTTAACTGTTCTCCAGGTGTCTTGCCGGCGTTTCCGCCAAGGGATTACCTCGTAGTTTCTTGTTATAATACCGCAGGTGTTGCCACCGAAGGTAGAACTTATGTTACCTCCCTCTAGGTGTCTCATCAACGTTTTAGCATCCGCAACACCGTCTCCGATAGGGTGTATTAAGTTGTACCCTGTGTTTTTACCGAAAATAAATACCGTTTAAAAACAGAAGTTAGTCACTGATTACACGGAACCTGGACATAACCTCCACCGAGCTATCCCGGACCCGCACGCACCGTCTCCGCCCCTTCCCTTACTCCTTCCCCAAATACCGTCTCAAAGTTCTCCCCCCTCCTTCTGATTGGCGCCCGAGCAAAAATTACCGCAGCGTGCGGAAAGCCAGTAAACGCGTACGAAACGACGTTACAAATTGGCGCCCGAACAGGGACTAAAACTTACAAGCAAGTGTAACAAACGCGCGTCTTATGAGAACGTGCACGCGTTTGGCTCCCTCTTAACTATATGCGTGTAGCGATGCTTCTTCTATACTCACCTGGTGGTTGGTTTTTAGGTGAAGTCTTCTAATACACACTTTAAGGTCCAGACTGGGGTTAGCTCGTTAGAGATTTAAATTGGTTTAACAATAAATAACAATTTAATTCAAACAATAAAAATATAACAAATATGACAACGAAAATGGATTTACAAAAAAGATACTGAATAAAGCTTACGTTACTTACTGACAAAATACTACTCGCTAATCGCAATCTGAACTGAGACCCTGATGTCCAGCGACATCGCCATTTTATACTCAGTCCTGACCTACATTCAACTGGCCGATATTGTAAACAAATCCCGGCCTAGCAACAATTCGCTGAATGCGTAAAACAATTTTATGCAAGTGTTGCTAGTTATTACGTAGCTAGTTGCGCTTGCTAAACGCGAACTACCTAGCTCAGCAGAAACTGAACTAGGTTGATGCGCAACCAGCATGATTTGTTACATTACCGTCCCCTTAAGACTGAATTACATTGAAGATGAATTCAGTCCTCTGTTGAATCTAGGTCGATTGCTTTAAATACTAATTTATCCTAAAAGAAACAATTGTCTGTTACTCGCACTGTCACATGACCACTGGACCACTGGCACCGAGTTGGGGATTGGGGTGGTAAGAAGAGGGGTCCCAATTCGATGACGAGAATTAAGCTCTAGCTATTTTCTTTAGCGGGCAGTTCCTGGTAGCAGAACTCCCGCGTGACAATCCACTATCTCTCCACTTAGGTGTCCGGCTGCCTGACCAGGTCGCTAATGACTTCAGGGGTGTCGCGGGCAAGAACCAATCTGATTTTCGTCTCTCACGGGTGGCATCGTTTGGGGAATGGCATCGCAAACCAGGTCGCTCACTTGCTTCTTGACTGTTATTTCTAGAAATAGCAGCTTAGTGAGTACCTGCGCCATTAAATCGGAATTCTGCTGGATTTTTCTCAGTTTTGATAGAAAAATCCAGCGACGTCTCTGGATCACCCATACGTGATACTGTTTAGCCCGCCGGATTGTTATTGACACACAACGAGTGTGTTATCACGTACTTGGTTCCATTCACCCTTGGAAGTGTCTTCACGGTAGCGACCTCTATCCGGACTCCTGTCTCGATCGAGATGGATCGCCTCCCAGATATGATCCATGTTGACTAGAGCTTCGTACCCATGTAATTTTGACCCGCCTTCCCCCGACATTTGCCAGAGGGTTCTAGTTTCCCCTCCAACGTAGCCGAGCCTTCCGTAGGGCTGCGTCTCCTATGCTCATCTGATGTTGCATGGTACCGACATTATCTAACAGTTTATATGCTTGTTTCAATAAAACCGCGTTTTTATTTAAGAACCATGACAACAAATGTCGGTCATCTGCGTGCAAATGACCTACATCTAATTTCTGAGTCAGTGAGTTTTCAGTGTGGTTGACTGTTCTATTAAAGGCAGCCACCGTTCTATTAATGGTATTTTAACATCAAATTGTAAATTGTGAACAAAATTACCTAAAACATCAATAAACAATTTTTTTTTATCTTTATCTAACACATAAATTTTTAAAAAATTTCAATTATTATATAAATATATTAACTATATATTTTTAATCTTCAAAAAAGTAGAAAATTTTCTTAACTGTTCTATTACTGGTCTATTTACCCTATATAACCTAACCTAATAAATTTTACAATAAAAATATTATACAAATACAATCTGAGCATTTTCATTTATACAATAACAATAGTGTTAAATCAACAATATAATATTGTTAAGTTTACAACATGGATATTGTATAGTTTACAATTCCACATTATAATTTGAGTACAATTCATAATTGTAATTCTTACAATAACTTATTCTAACTTTTTTAACAACAGATTATTGTAAAAAGTATTACAATAAAGATTTTGTACGGCATACAACATTGTTATTGTTGTCACTTTTGTACAATAATTTATCGTATACTATACAATAATTATTGTATATTATACAATACATTTCTAACTCCAAGAGTATTTCGCATTACACCTTAGAATTTTCGCAGGATGCTCTCCATGCCCTAAACAATCCAAAAAAAAAAAATTTAATTTTTTTAATCCAAGGTACCTTTAATCAAGTTGAGTCCATGTGTGATGATATGACAATTAATGAAATAACTTGGTACTATGGCACATGGCAAAAACATTATGATACCATGTCAAACATTAATTTTATACAAAGAATTCCTGATATGGACGCTTAAACCCCAATTAATAATAATAGATTATTTGATGCGTGAAGCTGATTCTTGCGTAGTAGATATTTTCTCCACAAAAATTTGACTGTGTTTTATCTAACGCAAATTCTTTTTCATCAAGCTAAAAAGCAGAGAGATTTATCTCTCAATGTAAATTACATTATTTATTTTAAAAATCCGCGAGACAAGGCTCAAATTCAAAATTTGGCCCGACAAGTTTGCCCTTGAAACACGAAATTTATTCAAGATGCTTACAACGATGCAACAACGCACAGTGGGACGAAACGCTCGAAAAGTGGCCAAATTACTAAAGATTTTTAAGATTTTTTTTTTTTTTGCTTATTATTTTGCAATTAAACCAAACTTTAACTTTGAAAAAAATATCATTGTTTTGATTTGATAATGCTTAATGTATCAAATCCATAGCTCTTATGGCGTATAAAACTAGCAATTTTATTTTTGTTTTGGCTGGTAATGTGTTATTTATCAAAATCATCGCTCTCATAGCGTATCAAGTACTATTAGTAAATGAAAAAAAAATTGTTAGCGTTTATCGAAATATATAATATTCAATTTCATGACTTCTGCTGTTTTACGCTTTGAATTAAATCAAATATTGCAAATATCTTTTCGTTTTACAACAAAATACATTTTGAGCGAAGAATTTATTTAAAAAATTAAAACCACCGTTCACAACAAACAAAGTAATTTTTTAGATTAGTCTGTAAATGCCGCTAAAACACAAAAACTGAAAGTATTACACTATTACTGCCTATTTACATTGTTTTCTTACTAGATTTGGAGGGTGTAAATATTTAATGCAATTGATAACAATGTAAGTAATCAAGAGATAATTAGCTTTTCTTGCAAAATAATTAGTCACATTATTAGCAAGTAAAAATTCATCAGAAAAGATGATTTATAGATCCCGAAATATATAAGAATAAAACCGTCTGCAACCAAAATTGCCGTATTAGAGATTAAATTTATTTTATATTTAGAAAATGCCAATAACGTAAACGAAAATTTTAATTATGGAAATATGCATTAGTTTAATTAGATAACATTAGGGCAGGTTTTACTTCTAATCTTACTGTCAAATAGATGTATTATATTTTCGTATTCACAATCCAGGCCAGTTTAGCCCACTTTATTTATTTATATTATTTGCATAGATTAATAAAATTCATAAGGTTCATAATATTCGCAGGTACTGCTAACATAATTATGTCTAAGATATAGATTTTTGTTAAATTATGTATATAAAGTAGGACTCCTCGCAGCGTAGTACATAATAGTTTGCTGGTCGGCCGCCACTTAAAATATAAATTACGAATATCTGGGGAAAAACGGGGTATTTTTTATTTTTGATCTTGTTTTATATATACTATAATTATGTAAAAAATAAAGCGGCGGTAACAACTTCTATTCCAAAGAAAATTTTAAACCCAGCAACAAAAACGGACCGCCATGTTGGATGCTGTAATATGCAATTCGCTTCGTATTTTAAAATTTTAAAACATCTACTTTGAAACAATATGTAATAGCATTTTAAAACATTTTGAATTTTTAAATTTGATTAAAAAACAAAAAAGATATAGTGATTTGCATTTTACATTTCAAAAAAGTGTTTTCGTGTAAATTTTTGAGGTTTGTGTTTAGAGGTCGTTTTTATGTATTTCTGTAAAGTACTAATAAATAAAAATGATTTCTTTCTATATTCTAAAGTATTCTTAATAAGATGGTACAAAAAATATTCAAAATACAAATATTTGAAAATATCCTTTTTGGCAACTTTTCAAGCGTTTCGTTCCACCGTTGCAACGGTGCCTCATAGTTATTTAATTTTCGATTTAAAACAATTCACTGGGCACAATTTAGAACATCTCGTGGGGGTGACACATTTTTCTATTTACCACGTAAAAAGTATAAATACAGTGACTCAAATTTGCCAACCATTATTCTATCAAATGACTGAAACAGTTATCAGCAATGCTGATTATTTGTGCGCCCTGCATAAACTGAATCAATCCTATGCATCGAGTGTCACTATTAAAAATTGCGAACAGTAAAGAAATTCATTGCTTATGCGAGTGTGTGTACTTTTAAATGGTCAAGTTCCTCTAAATAAAATACAACGATCACGGCTATCGCGTCATAAAAAAAACTTATTTCCTCACTAACCGAATAGGTCAGCTGACAAAACCCACACTCGAAATACCACGGTCCAATAGGCACGACTAACTAGAATCTAAAGATTCGAAACCGCAAGGTCGCATCCAAGCCTAGCACCAACGCAGAAGCTGGTACAAGCACCCAAGGGCAATCATTCCCATCATGGCGTCTCCAAGCAAGAGGTCACGGCACGGCGAGGGTTCGTCGCCAAGCGCTAAGATACGCCGCCCGCGCCACTTACAGTATCCGAGCTGTGTCTCCACTGCCTGCGTCCCTGACCAAGAAACCAAAGGAAGCCACCCCGTCGCGTCGTCAAGCACTGAGGTACGCCGCCCGAGCCTCAAACATCATTCGGGCCATATCACCTCTCCCCGCGGAGCCAACAAAGAAGCGTTCCCCAGCGAAGCCAGAGACACCGACAGCCGCGACCAAGCGACCACGCTCCGTGTCGCAGAGGAAACCGCCCAAAACGTCAGCGGCCGGGCGCCCATCCCGCCGCAAAACCAAACTACCATCGATTCCGACTGCAACCGTGCAGCCCACAGACGCCCAGCTACCACCGTCAATCGCAGCAGAGTTCACCCCCAAGACCAGAGGCTGGCACTCGTGCGCTGTGGCTATCGGCAGCGAAGTCGCCTCCTGAGTTCGCTTCTCAGATAGAACTAAGTGCTCCGGAACCCCATTTGGACTTGAAAGTGCTTGCGAACCCTGTTTGACATTCAAAGTGCGCATGTACCCTGTTGGACATTCAAAGTGCTGGTGAACCATTGGTGATATTAAGAGGAAGCTGAACTCACCCACCGGACTCGTGTAATTCTGAGCCCCTGTTTCACTGATCACAACAGCAAATAGTCGGCGATCGAGAAATCGACCCGACAATGACATTACTACGGAACTTGATAAAGATATGAAATAAGTGTTGCAATCACGAAAATTGTCAGATCATGAGATGTATCAAGAAACTTTGCTGCGATATTTACATTTCAAGAATCAATTGCGTGAACCTATCAAAATTCCCATTACTGAAGGCATAAATACTAATAAAAATGAAACACCATGACAAGATTCTTATGAAAAACAACGGCATAAACTACCATATGATACGTAAGACATTTTGCGTATGCTCCCAAAAAAATATCAAATTAATGCAGACCGATTACTTCAAAAAGTGAACTGACATAACGTGGAATGATAAAGGTGTCGTTGAAATAGATGATACAATTATTCCAGATTCAAATATAACAGATTTGATTGGAGATATTTTGAGGGGTTGAAAGAATATTAATCCCAACGGTTAGTCGACATTTGAATTAGATAAAATATTGGAAACTCGTTACAAGGGCGTCAGAAAGCAACCACTGGTTAAATGGAAAGGTTATGATGATAACTATAACTCATGGGAGCTAGTTTCAGAATTAAAGAAAATATGAAGGATTTTTATGTAACACTATTGAGTAATAGTTTTATGAACTATTTTGCTGAAAACAAAACCAGAATTTTTACACATTAATACCGAGAAATATCAAGCTTAGTGATAGTTGGAGGTTGTTGTCTCAGAAGTTCAATATCCTCCGACTTTTTTTACCGTTAACGATGGCTCAAATCGTGTAACTGTGTCAAAACTTGAAAAAGTAGAAATTTTTTTTTAAAAATATTGTACTGCCTACCATCACTTACAGTAAATGTATCTGAAGAATAGAACTCGGTAAAATATCTATGGGAAATTACGAAACTGTTTTTGATATAATAAACGAGCTAAATGCAAATAGAATTCCTCAGAGGAATAAAATAATATTCGCACATAATTTAAACTTGACCGAAATTCAAGTTGTATTTGATTCCGAAGAAATATATTCCATCAAACTTTCACCAACATTAATGCAACAATTAGCATATGACCCTTACAGTAGCATTACTCATGCATCGGTTGCCCAAAATGATTTCAATGTTTTAACCTTTATACGACCGGCCTGGCTACTTTAGTGACGGGTACAAACATGAAGACTCCTCGCACATTGTATGTTATGAATATACATGAATATTCGATAAAAAAAGACCTTCATTTCTACTGAAAAATGCCGGTCGTCTAAAGGTTAATGGGGATACCATGTAACGAAGTATGTTTTTCCGATGTTAAAAACCCTCGTTATTTATATGTTAAGATGTATGTTTTATTATAAGTAAACCGTAGCGGCGCGTCAGCGTAACCGACTACGGATCTGTGGGTCGATGATTCGAGCCCGGCAGATGTATTTTTGTTTTTTTGAATTGTTAAAGTCAGATCATCGACCAAAAATACTAGTCTCTGCCGATATTTTCTGTCCGTTATCTATTCAAAACCAAAAATCGGTTTGGATAGTATTTTTATCTTTGTTTTACTCATGTATTCACCGTTAGCGTAGCCTAAAGGACCGCACCGTATTTTCTCCGTATCCTCCGTATTCTCCGTTGATATTTCTATCAGACAGATGCCGCAAAACACTTGGTGAGACAAACCAACTACCGTATTTATTTGCATTACTGGGTTTAACTGTTCTTAAGGTATCTCGCCGGCGTGTCCGCCAAGAGATCACCTAATAGTCTTACTGTAGTACCTGCAGGTGTGTCCACCGAGGGTAACCACTGTGTAACTGTTCTCCAGGTATCCTGCTGGCGTGTCCGCCAAGGGATTACCTAGTAGTTTCTTATTATAGTACCTGCAGGTGTGTCCACCGAGGGTAAACACTATTTAACTGTTCTCCAGGTGTCTTGCCGGCGTTTCCGCCAAGGGATTACCTCGTAGTTTCTTGTTATAATACCGCAGGTGTTGCCACCGAAGGTAGAACTTATGTTACCTCCCTCTAGGTGTCTCATCAACGTTTTAGCATCCGCAACACCGTCTCCGATAGGGTGTATTAAGTTGTACCCTGTGTTTTTACCGAAAATAAATACCGTTTAAAAATAGAAGTTAGTCACTGATTACACGGAACCTGGACATAACCTCCACCGAGCTATCCCGGACCCGCACGCACCGTCTCCGCCCCTTCCCTTACTCCTTCCCCAAATACCGTCACAAAGTTCTCCCCCCTCCTTCTGATTGGCGCCCGAGCAAAAATTACCGCAGCGTGCGGAAAGCCAGTAAACGCGTACGAAACGACGTTACAAATTGGCGCCCGAACAGGGACTAAAACTTTCAAGCAAGTGTAACAAACGCGCGTCTTATGAGAACGTGCACGCGTTTGGCTCCCTCTTAACTATATGCGTGTAGCGATGCTTCTTCTATACTCACCTGGTGGTTGGTTTTTAGGTGAAGTCTTCTAATACACACTTTAAGGTCCAGACTGGGGTTAGCTCGTTAGAGATTTAAATTGGTTTAACAATAAATAACAATTTAATTCAAACAATAAAAATATAACAAATATGACAACGAAAATGGATTTACAAAAAAGATACTGAATAAAGCTTACGTTACTTACTGACAAAATACTACTCGCTAATCGCAATCTGAACTGAGACCCTGATGTCCAGCGACATCGCCATTTTATACTCAGTCCTGACCTACATTCAACTGGCCGATATTGTAAACAAATCCCGGCCTAGCAACAATTCGCTGAATGCGTAAAACAATTTTATGCAAGTGTTGCTAGTTATTACGTAGCTAGTTGCGCTTGCTAAACGCGAACTACCTAGCTCAGCAGAAACTGAACTAGGTTGATGCGCAACCAGCATGATTTGTTACATTACCGTCCCCTTAAGACTGAATTACATTGAAGATGAATTCAGTCCTCTGTTGAATCTAGGTCGATTGCTTTAAATACTAATTTATCCTAAAAGAAACAATTGTCTGTTACTCGCACTGTCACATGACCACTGGACCACTGGCACCGAGTTGGGGATTGGGGTGGTAAGAAGAGGGGTCCCAATTCGATGACGAGGATTAAGCTCTAGCTATTTTCTTTAGCGGGCAGTTCCTGGTAGCAGAACTCCCGCGTGACAATCCACTATCTCTCCACTTAGGTGTCCGGCTGCCTGACCAGGTCGCTAATGACTTCAGGGGTGTCGCGGGCAAGAACCAATCTGATTTTCGTCTCTCACGGGTGGCATCGTTTGGGGAATGGCATCGCAAACCAGGTCGCTCACTTGCTTCTTGACTGTTATTTCTAGAAATAGCAGCTTAGTGAGTACCTGCGCCATTAAATCGGAATTCTGCTGGATTTTTCTCAGTTTTGATAGAAAAATCCAGCGACGTCTCTGGATCACCCATACGTGATACTGTTTAGCCCGCCGGATTGTTATTGACACACAACGAGTGTGTTATCACGTACTTGGTTCCATTCACCCTTGGAAGTGTCTTCACGGTAGCGACCTCTATCCGGACTCCTGTCTCGATCGAGATGGATCGCCTCCCAGATATGATCCATGTTGACTAGAGCTTCGTACCCATGTAATTTTGACCCGCCTTCCCCCGACATTTGCCAGAGGGTTCTAGTTTCCCCTCCAACGTAGCCGAGCCTTCCGTGGGGCTGCGTCTCCTATGCTCATCTGATGTTGCATGGTACCGACATTATCTAACAGTTTATATGCTTGTTTCAATAAAACCGCGTTTTTATTTAAGAACCATGACAACAAATGTCGGTCATCTGCGTGCAAATGACCTACATCTAATTTCTGAGTCAGTGAGTTTTCAGTGTGGTTGACTGTTCTATTAAAGGCAGCCACCGTTCTATTAATGGTATTTTAACATCAAATTGTAAATTGTGAACAAAATTACCTAAAACATCAATAAACAATTTTTTTTTATCTTTATCTAACACATAAATTTTTAAAAAATTTCAATTATTATATAAATATATTAACTATATATTTTTAATCTTCAAAAAAGTAGAAAATTTTCTTAACTGTTCTATTACTGGTCTATTTACCCTATATAACCTAACCTAATAAATTTTACAATAAAAATATTATACAAATACAATCTGAGCATTTTCATTTATACAATAACAATAGTGTTAAATCAACAATATAATATTGTTAAGTTTACAACATGGATATTGTATAGTTTACAATTCCACATTATAATTTGAGTACAATTCATAATTGTAATTCTTACAATAACTTATTCTAACTTTTTTAACAACAGATTATTGTAAGAAGTATTACAATAAAGATTTTGTACGGCATACAACATTGTTATTGTTGTCACTTTTGTACAATAATTTATCGTATACTATACAATAATTATTGTATATTATACAATACATTTCTAACTCCAAGAGTATTTCGCATTACACCTTAGAATTTTCGCAGGATGCTCTCCATGCCCTAAACAATCCAAAAAAAAAAATTTAATTTTTTTAATCCAAGGTACCTTTAATCAAGTTGAGTCCATGTGTGATGATATGACAATTAATGAAATAACTTGGTACTATGGCACATGGCAAAAACATTATGATACCATGTCAAACATTAATTTTATACAAAGAATTCCTGATATGGACGCTTAAACCCCAATTAATAATAATAGATTATTTGATGCGTGAAGCTGATTCTTGCGTAGTAGATATTTTCTCCACAAAAATTTGACTGTGTTTTATCTAACGCAAATTCTTTTTCATCAAGCTAAAAAGCAGAGAGATTTATCTCTCAATGTAAATTACATTATTTATTTTAAAAATCCGCGAGACAAGGCTCAAATTCAAAATTTGGCCCGACAAGTTTGCCCTTAAAACACGAAATTTATTCAAGATGCTTACAACGATGCAACAACGCACAGTGGGACGAAACGCTCGAAAAGTGGCCAAATTACTAAAGATTTTTAAGATTTTTTTTTTTTTGCTTATTATTTTGCAATTAAACCAAACTTTAACTTTGAAAAAAATATCATTGTTTTGATTTGATAATGCTTAATGTATCAAATCCATAGCTCTTATGGCGTATAAAACTAGCAATTTTATTTTTGTTTTGGCTGGTAATGTGTTATTTATCAAAATCATCGCTCTCATAGCGTATCAAGTACTATTAGTAAATGAAAAAAAAATTGTTAGCGTTTATCGAAATATATAATATTCAATTTCATGACTTCTGCTGTTTTACGCTTTGAATTAAATCAAATATTGCAAATATCTTTTCGTTTTACAACAAAATACATTTTGAGCGAAGAATTTATTTAAAAAATTAAAACCACCGTTCACAACAAACAAAGTAATTTTTTAGATTAGTCTGTAAATGCCGCTAAAACACAAAAACTGAAAGTATTACACTATTACTGCCTATTTACATTGTTTTCTTACTAGATTTGGAGGGTGTAAATATTTAATGCAATTGATAACAATGTAAGTAATCAAGAGATAATTAGCTTTTCTTGCAAAATAATTAGTCACATTATTAGCAAGTAAAAATTCATCAGAAAAGATGATTTATAGATCCCGAAATATATAAGAATAAAACCGTCTGCAACCAAAATTGCCGTATTAGAGATTAAATTTATTTTATATTTAGAAAATGCCAATAACGTAAACGAAAATTTTAATTATGGAAATATGCATTAGTTTAATTAGATAACATTAGGGCAGGTTTTACTTCTAATCTTACTGTCAAATAGATGTATTATATTTTCGTATTCACAATCCAGGCCAGTTTAGCCCACTTTATTTATTTATATTATTTGCATAGATTAATAAAATTCATAAGGTTCATAATATTCGCAGGTACTGCTAACATAATTATGTCTAAGATATAGATTTTTGTTAAATTATGTATATAAAGTAGGACTCCTCGCAGCGTAGTACATAATAGTTTGCTGGTCGGCCGCCACTTAAAATATAAATTACGAATATCTGGGGAAAAACGGGGTATTTTTTATTTTTGATCTTGTTTTATATATACTATAATTATGTAAAAAATAAAGCGGCGGTAACAACTTCTATTCCAAAGAAAATTTTAAACCCAGCAACAAAAACGGACCGCCATGTTGGATGCTGTAATATGCAATTCGCTTCGTATTTTAAAATTTTAAAACATCTACTTTGAAACAATATGTAATAGCATTTTAAAACATTTTGAATTTTTAAATTTGATTAAAAAACAAAAAAGATATAGTGATTTGCATTTTACATTTCAAAAAAGTGTTTTCGTGTAAATTTTTGAGGTTTGTGTTTAGAGGTCGTTTTTATGTATTTCTGTAAAGTACTAATAAATAAAAATGATTTCTTTCTATATTCTAAAGTATTCTTAATAAGATGGTACAAAAAATATTCAAAATACAAATATTTGAAAATATCCTTTTTGGCAACTTTTCAAGCGTTTCGTTCCACCGTTGCAACGGTGCCTCATAGTTATTTAATTTTCGATTTAAAACAATTCACTGGGCACAATTTAGAACATCTCGTGGGGGTGACACATTTTTCTATTTACCACGTAAAAAGTATAAATACAGTGACTCAAATTTGCCAACCATTATTCTATCAAATGACTGAAACAGTTATCAGCAATGCTGATTATTTGTGCGCCCTGCATAAACTGAATCAATCCTATGCATCGAGTGTCACTATTAAAAATTGCGAACAGTAAAGAAATTCATTGCTTATGCGAGTGTGTGTACTTTTGAATGGTCAAGTTCCTCTAAATAAAATACAACGATCACGGCTATCGCGTCATAAAAAAAACTTATTTCCTCACTAACCGAATAGGTCAGCTGACAAAACCCACACTCGAAATACCACGGTCCAATAGGCACGACTAACTAGAATCTAAAGATTCGAAACCGCAAGGTCGCATCCAAGCCTAGCACCAACGCAGAAGCTGGTACAAGCACCCAAGGGCAATCATTCCCATCATGGCGTCTCCAAGCAAGAGGTCACGGCACGGCGAGGGTTCGTCGCCAAGCGCTAAGATACGCCGCCCGCGCCACTTACAGTATCCGAGCTGTGTCTCCACTGCCTGCGTCCCTGACCAAGAAACCAAAGGAAGCCACCCCGTCGCGTCGTCAAGCACTGAGGTACGCCGCCCGAGCCTCAAACATCATTCGGGCCATATCACCTCTCCCCGCGGAGCCAACAAAGAAGCGTTCCCCAGCGAAGCCAGAGACACCGACAGCCGCGACCAAGCGACCACGCTCCGTGTCGCAGAGGAAACCGCCCAAAACGTCAGCGGCCGGGCGCCCATCCCGCCGCAAAACCAAACTACCATCGATTCCGACTGCAACCGTGCAGCCCACAGACGCCCAGCTACCACCGTCAATCGCAGCAGAGTTCACCCCCAAGACCAGAGGCTGGCACTCGTGCGCTGTGGCTATCGGCAGCGAAGTCGCCTCCTGAGTTCGCTTCTCAGATAGAACTAAGTGCTCCGGAACCCCATTTGGACTTGAAAGTGCTTGCGAACCCTGTTTGACATTCAAAGTGCGCATGTACCCTGTTGGACATTCAAAGTGCTGGTGAACCATTGGTGATATTAAGAGGAAGCTGAACTCACCCACCGGACTCGTGTAATTCTGAGCCCCTGTTTCACTGATCACAACAGCAAATAGTCGGCGATCGAGAAATCGACCCGACAATGACATTACTACGGAACTTGATAAAGATATGAAATAAGTGTTGCAATCACGAAAATTGTCAGATCATGAGATGTATCAAGAAACTTTGCTGCGATATTTACATTTCAAGAATCAATTGCGTGAACCTATCAAAATTCCCATTACTGAAGGCATAAATACTAATAAAAATGAAACACCATGACAAGATTCTTATGAAAAACAACGGCATAAACTACCATATGATACGTAAGACATTTTGCGTATGCTCCCAAAAAAATATCAAATTAATGCAGACCGATTACTTCAAAAAGTGAACTGACATAACGTGGAATGATAAAGGTGTCGTTGAAATAGATGATACAATTATTCCAGATTCAAATATAACAGATTTGATTGGAGATATTTTGAGGGGTTGAAAGAATATTAATCCCAACGGTTAGTCGACATTTGAATTAGATAAAATATTGGAAACTCGTTACAAGGGCGTCAGAAAGCAACCACTGGTTAAATGGAAAGGTTATGATGATAACTATAACTCATGGGAGCTAGTTTCAGAATTAAAGAAAATATGAAGGATTTTTATGTAACACTATTGAGTAATAGTTTTATGAACTATTTTGCTGAAAACAAAACCAGAATTTTTACACATTAATACCGAGAAATATCAAGCTTAGTGATAGTTGGAGGTTGTTGTCTCAGAAGTTCAATATCCTCCGACTTTTTTTACCGTTAACGATGGCTCAAATCGTGTAACTGTGTCAAAACTTGAAAAAGTAGAAATTTTTTTTTAAAAATATTGTACTGCCTACCATCACTACAGTAAATGTATCTGAAGAATAGAACTCGGTAAAATATCTATGGGAAATTACGAAACTGTTTTTGATATAATAAACGAGCTAAATGCAAATAGAATTCCTCAGAGGAATAAAATAATATTCGCACATAATTTAAACTTGACCGAAATTCAAGTTGTATTTGATTCCGAAGAAATATATTCCATCAAACTTTCACCAACATTAATGCAACAATTAGCATATGACCCTTACAGTAGCATTACTCATGCATCGGTTGCCCAAAATGATTTCAATGTTTTAACCTTTATACGACCGGCCTGGCTACTTTAGTGACGGGTACAAACAAGAAGACTCCTCGCACATTGTATGTTATGAATATACATGAATATTCGATAAAAAAAGACCTTCATTTCTACTGAAAAATGCCGGTCGTCTAAAGGTTAATGGGGATACCATGTAACGAAGTATGTTTTTCCGATGTTAAAAACCCTCGTTATTTATATGTTAAGATGTATGTTTTATTATAAGTAAACCGTAGCGGCGCGTCAGCGTAACCGACTACGGATCTGTGGGTCGATGATTCGAGCCCGGCAGATGTATTTTTGTTTTTTTGAATTGTTAAAGTCAGATCATCGACCAAAAATACTAGTCTCTGCCGATATTTTCTGTCCGTTATCTATTCAAAACCAAAAATCGGTTTGGATAGTATTTTTATCTTTGTTTTACTCATGTATTCACCGTTAGCGTAGCCTAAAGGACCGCACCGTATTTTCTCCGTATCCTCCGTATTCTCCGTTGATATTTCTATCAGACAGATGCCGCAAAACACTTGGTGAGACAAACCAACTACCGTATTTATTTGCATTACTGGGTTTAACTGTTCTTAAGGTATCTCGCCGGCGTGTCCGCCAAGAGATCACCTAATAGTCTTACTGTAGTACCTGCAGGTGTGTCCACCGAGGGTAACCACTGTGTAACTGTTCTCCAGGTATCCTGCTGGCGTGTCCGCCAAGGGATTACCTAGTAGTTTCTTATTATAGTACCTGCAGGTGTGTCCACCGAGGGTAAACACTATTTAACTGTTCTCCAGGTGTCTTGCCGGCGTTTCCGCCAAGGGATTACCTCGTAGTTTCTTGTTATAATACCGCAGGTGTTGCCACCGAAGGTAGAACTTATGTTACCTCCCTCTAGGTGTCTCATCAACGTTTTAGCATCCGCAACACCGTCTCCGATAGGGTGTATTAAGTTGTACCCTGTGTTTTTACCGAAAATAAATACCGTTTAAAAATAGAAGTTAGTCACTGATTACACGGAACCTGGACATAACCTCCACCGAGCTATCCCGGACCCGCACGCACCGTCTCCGCCCCTTCCCTTACTCCTTCCCCAAATACCGTCTCAAAGTTCTCCCCCCTCCTTCTGATTGGCGCCCGAGCAAAAATTACCGCAGCGTGCGGAAAGCCAGTAAACGCGTACGAAACGACGTTACAAATTGGCGCCCGAACAGGGACTAAAACTTACAAGCAAGTGTAACAAACGCGCGTCTTATGAGAACGTGCACGCGTTTGGCTCCCTCTTAACTATATGCGTGTAGCGATGCTTCTTCTATACTCACCTGGTGGTTGGTTTTTAGGTGAAGTCTTCTAATACACACTTTAAGGTCCAGACTGGGGTTAGCTCGTTAGAGATTTAAATTGGTTTAACAATAAATAACAATTTAATTCAAACAATAAAAATATAACAAATATGACAACGAAAATGGATTTACAAAAAAGATACTGAATAAAGCTTACGTTACTTACTGACAAAATACTACTCGCTAATCGCAATCTGAACTGAGACCCTGATGTCCAGCGACATCGCCATTTTATACTCAGTCCTGACCTACATTCAACTGGCCGATATTGTAAACAAATCCCGGCCTAGCAACAATTCGCTGAATGCGTAAAACAATTTTATGCAAGTGTTGCTAGTTATTACGTAGCTAGTTGCGCTTGCTAAACGCGAACTACCTAGCTCAGCAGAAACTGAACTAGGTTGATGCGCAACCAGCATGATTTGTTACATTACCGTCCCCTTAAGACTGAATTACATTGAAGATGAATTCAGTCCTCTGTTGAATCTAGGTCGATTGCTTTAAATACTAATTTATCCTAAAAGAAACAATTGTCTGTTACTCGCACTGTCACATGACCACTGGACCACTGGCACCGAGTTGGGGATTGGGGTGGTAAGTAGAGGGGTCCCAATTCGATGACGAGGATTAAGCTCTAGCTATTTTCTTTAGCGGGCAGTTCCTGGTAGCAGAACTCCCGCGTGACAATCCACTATCTCTCCACTTAGGTGTCCGGCTGCCTGACCAGGTCGCTAATGACTTCAGGGGTGTCGCGGGCAAGAACCAATCTGATTTTCGTCTCTCACGGGTGGCATCGTTTGGGGAATGGCATCGCAAACCAGGTCGCTCACTTGCTTCTTGACTGTTATTTCTAGAAATAGCAGCTTAGTGAGTACCTGCGCCATTAAATCGGAATTCTGCTGGATTTTTCTCAGTTTTGATAGAAAAATCCAGCGACGTCTCTGGATCACCCATACGTGATACTGTTTAGCCCGCCGGATTGTTATTGACACACAACGAGTGTGTTATCACGTACTTGGTTCCATTCACCCTTGGAAGTGTCTTCACGGTAGCGACCTCTATCCGGACTCCTGTCTCGATCGAGATGGATCGCCTCCCAGATATGATCCATGTTGACTAGAGCTTCGTACCCATGTAATTTTGACCCGCCTTCCCCCGACATTTGCCAGAGGGTTCTAGTTTCCCCTCCAACGTAGCCGAGCCTTCCGTAGGGCTGCGTCTCCTATGCTCATCTGATGTTGCATGGTACCGACATTATCTAACAGTTTATATGCTTGTTTCAATAAAACCGCGTTTTTATTTAAGAACCATGACAACAAATGTCGGTCATCTGCGTGCAAATGACCTACATCTAATTTCTGAGTCAGTGAGTTTTCAGTGTGGTTGACTGTTCTATTAAAGGCAGCCACCGTTCTATTAATGGTATTTTAACATCAAATTGTAAATTGTGAACAAAATTACCTAAAACATCAATAAACAATTTTTTTTTATCTTTATCTAACACATAAATTTTTAAAAAATTTCAATTATTATATAAATATATTAACTATATATTTTTAATCTTCAAAAAAGTAGAAAATTTTCTTAACTGTTCTATTACTGGTCTATTTACCCTATATAACCTAACCTAATAAATTTTACAATAAAAATATTATACAAATACAATCTGAGCATTTTCATTTATACAATAACAATAGTGTTAAATCAACAATATAATATTGTTAAGTTTACAACATGGATATTGTATAGTTTACAATTCCACATTATAATTTGAGTACAATTCATAATTGTAATTCTTACAATAACTTATTCTAACTTTTTTAACAACAGATTATTGTAAGAAGTATTACAATAAAGATTTTGTACGGCATACAACATTGTTATTGTTGTCACTTTTGTACAATAATTTATCGTATACTATACAATAATTATTGTATATTATACAATACATTTCTAACTCCAAGAGTATTTCGCATTACACCTTAGAATTTTCGCAGGATGCTCTCCATGCCCTAAACAATCCAAAAAAAAAAATTTAATTTTTTTAATCCAAGGTACCTTTAATCAAGTTGAGTCCATGTGTGATGATATGACAATTAATGAAATAACTTGGTACTATGGCACATGGCAAAAACATTATGATACCATGTCAAACATTAATTTTATACAAAGAATTCCTGATATGGACGCTTAAACCCCAATTAATAATAATAGATTATTTGATGCGTGAAGCTGATTCTTGCGTAGTAGATATTTTCTCCACAAAAATTTGACTGTGTTTTATCTAACGCAAATTCTTTTTCATCAAGCTAAAAAGCAGAGAGATTTATCTCTCAATGTAAATTACATTATTTATTTTAAAAATCCGCGAGACAAGGCTCAAATTCAAAATTTGGCCCGACAAGTTTGCCCTTAAAACACGAAATTTATTCAAGATGCTTACAACGATGCAACAACGCACAGTGGGACGAAACGCTCGAAAAGTGGCCAAATTACTAAAGATTTTTAAGATTTTTTTTTTTTTGCTTATTATTTTGCAATTAAACCAAACTTTAACTTTGAAAAAAATATCATTGTTTTGATTTGATAATGCTTAATGTATCAAATCCATAGCTCTTATGGCGTATAAAACTAGCAATTTTATTTTTGTTTTGGCTGGTAATGTGTTATTTATCAAAATCATCGCTCTCATAGCGTATCAAGTACTATTAGTAAATGAAAAAAAAATTGTTAGCGTTTATCGAAATATATAATATTCAGTTTCATGACTTCTGCTGTTTTACGCTTTGAATTAAATCAAATATTGCAAATATCTTTTCGTTTTACAACAAAATACATTTTGAGCGAAGAATTTATTTAAAAAATTAAAACCACCGTTCACAACAAACAAAGTAATTTTTTAGATTAGTCTGTAAATGCCGCTAAAACACAAAAACTGAAAGTATTACACTATTACTGCCTATTTACATTGTTTTCTTACTAGATTTGGAGGGTGTAAATATTTAATGCAATTGATAACAATGTAAGTAATCAAGAGATAATTAGCTTTTCTTGCAAAATAATTAGTCACATTATTAGCAAGTAAAAATTCATCAGAAAAGATGATTTATAGATCCCGAAATATATAAGAATAAAACCGTCTGCAACCAAAATTGCCGTATTAGAGATTAAATTTATTTTATATTTAGAAAATGCCAATAACGTAAACGAAAATTTTAATTATGGAAATATGCATTAGTTTAATTAGATAACATTAGGGCAGGTTTTACTTCTAATCTTACTGTCAAATAGATGTATTATATTTTCGTATTCACAATCCAGGCCAGTTTAGCCCACTTTATTTATTTATATTATTTGCATAGATTAATAAAATTCATAAGGTTCTTAATATTCGCAGGTACTGCTAACATAATTATGTCTAAGATATAGATTTTTGTTAAATTATGTATATAAAGTAGGACTCCTCGCAGCGTAGTACATAATAGTTTGCTGGTCGGCCGCCACTTAAAATATAAATTACGAATATCTGGGGAAAAACGGGGTATTTTTTATTTTTGATCTTGTTTTATATATACTATAATTATGTAAAAAATAAAGCGGCGGTAACAACTTCTATTCCAAAGAAAATTTTAAACCCAGCAACAAAAACGGACCGCCATGTTGGATGCTGTAATATGCAATTCGCTTCGTATTTTAAAATTTTAAAACATCTACTTTGAAACAATATGTAATAGCATTTTAAAACATTTTGAATTTTTAAATTTGATTAAAAAACAAAAAAGATATAGTGATTTGCATTTTACATTTCAAAAAAGTGTTTTCGTGTAAATTTTTGAGGTTTGTGTTTAGAGGTCGTTTTTATGTATTTCTGTAAAGTACTAATAAATAAAAATGATTTCTTTCTATATTCTAAAGTATTCTTAATAAGATGGTACAAAAAATATTCAAAATACAAATATTTGAAAATATCCTTTTTGGCAACTTTTCAAGCGTTTCGTTCCACCGTTGCAACGGTGCCTCATAGTTATTTAATTTTCGATTTAAAACAATTCACTGGGCACAATTTAGAACATCTCGTGGGGGTGACACATTTTTCTATTTACCACGTAAAAAGTATAAATACAGTGACTCAAATTTGCCAACCATTATTCTATCAAATGACTGAAACAGTTATCAGCAATGCTGATTATTTGTGCGCCCTGCATAAACTGAATCAATCCTATGCATCGAGTGTCACTATTAAAAATTGCGAACAGTAAAGAAATTCATTGCTTATGCGAGTGTGTGTACTTTTGAATGGTCAAGTTCCTCTAAATAAAATACAACGATCACGGCTATCGCGTCATAAAAAAAACTTATTTCCTCACTAACCGAATAGGTCAGCTGACAAAACCCACACTCGAAATACCACGGTCCAATAGGCACGACTAACTAGAATCTAAAGATTCGAAACCGCAAGGTCGCATCCAAGCCTAGCACCAACGCAGAAGCTGGTACAAGCACCCAAGGGCAATCATTCCCATCATGGCGTCTCCAAGCAAGAGGTCACGGCACGGCGAGGGTTCGTCGCCAAGCGCTAAGATACGCCGCCCGCGCCACTTACAGTATCCGAGCTGTGTCTCCACTGCCTGCGTCCCTGACCAAGAAACCAAAGGAAGCCACCCCGTCGCGTCGTCAAGCACTGAGGTACGCCGCCCGAGCCTCAAACATCATTCGGGCCATATCACCTCTCCCCGCGGAGCCAACAAAGAAGCGTTCCCCAGCGAAGCCAGAGACACCGACAGCCGCGACCAAGCGACCACGCTCCGTGTCGCAGAGGAAACCGCCCAAAACGTCAGCGGCCGGGCGCCCATCCCGCCGCAAAACCAAACTACCATCGATTCCGACTGCAACCGTGCAGCCCACAGACGCCCAGCTACCACCGTCAATCGCAGCAGAGTTCACCCCCAAGACCAGAGGCTGGCACTCGTGCGCTGTGGCTATCGGCAGCGAAGTCGCCTCCTGAGTTCGCTTCTCAGATAGAACTAAGTGCTCCGGAACCCCATTTGGACTTGAAAGTGCTTGCGAACCCTGTTTGACATTCAAAGTGCGCATGTACCCTGTTGGACATTCAAAGTGCTGGTGAACCATTGGTGATATTAAGAGGAAGCTGAACTCACCCACCGGACTCGTGTAATTCTGAGCCCCTGTTTCACTGATCACAACAGCAAATAGTCGGCGATCGAGAAATCGACCCGACAATGACATTACTACGGAACTTGATAAAGATATGAAATAAGTGTTGCAATCACGAAAATTGTCAGATCATGAGATGTATCAAGAAACTTTGCTGCGATATTTACATTTCAAGAATCAATTGCGTGAACCTATCAAAATTCCCATTACTGAAGGCATAAATACTAATAAAAATGAAACACCATGACAAGATTCTTATGAAAAACAACGGCATAAACTACCATATGATACGTAAGACATTTTGCGTATGCTCCCAAAAAAATATCAAATTAATGCAGACCGATTACTTCAAAAAGTGAACTGACATAACGTGGAATGATAAAGGTGTCGTTGAAATAGATGATACAATTATTCCAGATTCAAATATAACAGATTTGATTGGAGATATTTTGAGGGGTTGAAAGAATATTAATCCCAACGGTTAGTCGACATTTGAATTAGATAAAATATTGGAAACTCGTTACAAGGGCGTCAGAAAGCAACCACTGGTTAAATGGAAAGGTTATGATGATAATTATAACTCATGGGAGCTAGTTTCAGAATTAAAGAAAATATGAAGGATTTTTATGTAACACTATTGAGTAATAGTTTTATGAACTATTTTGCTGAAAACAAAACCAGAATTTTTACACATTAATACCGAGAAATATCAAGCTTAGTGATAGTTGGAGGTTGTTGTCTCAGAAGTTCAATATCCTCCGACTTTTTTTACCGTTAACGATGGCTCAAATCGTGTAACTGTGTCAAAACTTGAAAAAGTAGAAATTTTTTTTTAAAAATATTGTACTGCCTACCATCACTACAGTAAATGTATCTGAAGAATAGAACTCGGTAAAATATCTATGGGAAATTACGAAACTGTTTTTGATATAATAAACGAGCTAAATGCAAATAGAATTCCTCAGAGGAATAAAATAATATTCGCACATAATTTAAACTTGACCGAAATTCAAGTTGTATTTGATTCCGAAGAAATATATTCCATCAAACTTTCACCAACATTAATGCAACAATTAGCATATGACCCTTACAGTAGCATTACTCATGCATCGGTTGCCCAAAATGATTTCAATGTTTTAACCTTTATACGACCGGCCTGGCTACTTTAGTGACGGGTACAAACATGAAGACTCCTCGCACATTGTATGTTATGAATATACATGAATATTCGATAAAAAAAGACCTTCATTTCTACTGAAAAATGCCGGTCGTCTAAAGGTTAATGGGGATACCATGTAACGAAGTATGTTTTTCCGATGTTAAAAACCCTCGTTATTTATATGTTAAGATGTATGTTTTATTATAAGTAAACCGTAGCGGCGCGTCAGCGTAACCGACTACGGATCTGTGGGTCGATGATTCGAGCCCGGCAGATGTATTTTTGTTTTTTTGAATTGTTAAAGTCAGATCATCGACCAAAAATACTAGTCTCTGCCGATATTTTCTGTCCGTTATCTAGTCAAAACCAAAAATCGGTTTGGATAGTATTTTTATCTTTGTTTTACTCATGTATTCACCGTTAGCGTAGCCTAAAGGACCGCACCGTATTTTCTCCGTATCCTCCGTATTCTCCGTTGATATTTCTATCAGACAGATGCCGCAAAACACTTGGTGAGACAAACCAACTACCGTATTTATTTGCATTACTGGGTTTAACTGTTCTTAAGGTATCTCGCCGGCGTGTCCGCCAAGAGATCACCTAATAGTCTTACTGTAGTACCTGCAGGTGTGTCCACCGAGGGTAACCACTGTGTAACTGTTCTCCAGGTATCCTGCTGGCGTGTCCGCCAAGGGATTACCTAGTAGTTTCTTATTATAGTACCTGCAGGTGTGTCCACCGAGGGTAAACACTATTTAACTGTTCTCCAGGTGTCTTGCCGGCGTTTCCGCCAAGGGATTACCTCGTAGTTTCTTGTTATAATACCGCAGGTGTTGCCACCGAAGGTAGAACTTATGTTACCTCCCTCTAGGTGTCTCATCAACGTTTTAGCATCCGCAACACCGTCTCCGATAGGGTGTATTAAGTTGTACCCTGTGTTTTTACCGAAAATAAATACCGTTTAAAAACAGAAGTTAGTCACTGATTACACGGAACCTGGACATAACCTCCACCGAGCTATCCCGGACCCGCACGCACCGTCTCCGCCCCTTCCCTTACTCCTTCCCCAAATACCGTCTCAAAGTTCTCCCCCCTCCTTCTGATTGGCGCCCGAGCAAAAATTACCGCAGCGTGCGGAAAGCCAGTAAACGCGTACGAAACGACGTTACAAATTGGCGCCCGAACAGGGACTAAAACTTTCAAGCAAGTGTAACAAACGCGCGTCTTATGAGAACGTGCACGCGTTTGGCTCCCTCTTAACTATATGCGTGTAGCGATGCTTCTTCTATACTCACCTGGTGGTTGGTTTTTAGGTGAAGTCTTCTAATACACACTTTAAGGTCCAGACTGGGGTTAGCTCGTTAGAGATTTAAATTGGTTTAACAATAAATAACAATTTAATTCAAACAATAAAAATATAACAAATATGACAACGAAAATGGATTTACAAAAAAGATACTGAATAAAGCTTACGTTACTTACTGACAAAATACTACTCGCTAATCGCAATCTGAACTGAGACCCTGATGTCCAGCGACATCGCCATTTTATACTCAGTCCTGACCTACATTCAACTGGCCGATATTGTAAACAAATCCCGGCCTAGCAACAATTCGCTGAATGCGTAAAACAATTTTATGCAAGTGTTGCTAGTTATTACGTAGCTAGTTGCGCTTGCTAAACGCGAACTACCTAGCTCAGCAGAAACTGAACTAGGTTGATGCGCAACCAGCATGATTTGTTACATTACCGTCCCCTTAAGACTGAATTACATTGAAGATGAATTCAGTCCTCTGTTGAATCTAGGTCGATTGCTTTAAATACTAATTTATCCTAAAAGAAACAATTGTCTGTTACTCGCACTGTCACATGACCACTGGACCACTGGCACCGAGTTGGGGATTGGGGTGGTAAGAAGAGGGGTCCCAATTCGATGACGAGGATTAAGCTCTAGCTATTTTCTTTAGCGGGCAGTTCCTGGTAGCAGAACTCCCGCGTGACAATCCACTATCTCTCCACTTAGGTGTCCGGCTGCCTGACCAGGTCGCTAATGACTTCAGGGGTGTCGCGGGCAAGAACCAATCTGATTTTCGTCTCTCACGGGTGGCATCGTTTGGGGAATGGCATCGCAAACCAGGTCGCTCACTTGCTTCTTGACTGTTATTTCTAGAAATAGCAGCTTAGTGAGTACCTGCGCCATTAAATCGGAATTCTGCTGGATTTTTCTCAGTTTTGATAGAAAAATCCAGCGACGTCTCTGGATCACCCATACGTGATACTGTTTAGCCCGCCGGATTGTTATTGACACACAACGAGTGTGTTATCACGTACTTGGTTCCATTCACCCTTGGAAGTGTCTTCACGGTAGCGACCTCTATCCGGACTCCTGTCTCGATCGAGATGGATCGCCTCCCAGATATGATCCATGTTGACTAGAGCTTCGTACCCATGTAATTTTGACCCGCCTTCCCCCGACATTTGCCAGAGGGTTCTAGTTTCCCCTCCAACGTAGCCGGGCCTTCCGTAGGGCTGCGTCTCCTATGCTCATCTGATGTTGCATGGTACCGACATTATCTAACAGTTTATATGCTTGTTTCAATAAAACCGCGTTTTTATTTAAGAACCATGACAACAAATGTCGGTCATCTGCGTGCAAATGACCTACATCTAATTTCTGAGTCAGTGAGTTTTCAGTGTGGTTGACTGTTCTATTAAAGGCAGCCACCGTTCTATTAATGGTATTTTAACATCAAATTGTAAATTGTGAACAAAATTACCTAAAACATCAATAAACAATTTTTTTTTATCTTTATCTAACACATAAATTTTTAAAAAATTTCAATTATTATATAAATATATTAACTATATATTTTTAATCTTCAAAAAAGTAGAAAATTTTCTTAACTGTTCTATTACTGGTCTATTTACCCTATATAACCTAACCTAATAAATTTTACAATAAAAATATTATACAAATACAATCTGAGCATTTTTAAATGAAAATGCAATTCCACATTATAATTTGAGTACAATTCATAATTGTAATTCTTACAATAACTTATTCTAACTTTTTTAACAACAGATTATTGTAAAAAGTATTACAATAAAGATTTTGTACGGCATACAACATTGTTATTGTTGTCACTTTTGTACAATAATTTATCGTATACTATACAATAATTATTGTATATTATACAATACATTTCTAACTCCAAGAGTATTTCGCATTACACCTTAGAATTTTCGCAGGATGCTCTCCATGCCCTAAACAATCCAAAAAAAAAAATTTAATTTTTTTAATCCAAGGTACCTTTAATCAAGTTGAGTCCATGTGTGATGATATGACAATTAATGAAATAACTTGGTACTATGGCACATGGCAAAAACATTATGATACCATGTCAAACATTAATTTTATACAAAGAATTCCTGATATGGACGCTTAAACCCCAATTAATAATAATAGATTATTTGATGCGTGAAGCTGATTCTTGCGTAGTAGATATTTTCTCCACAAAAATTTGACTGTGTTTTATCTAACGCAAATTCTTTTTCATCAAGCTAAAAAGCAGAGAGATTTATCTCTCAATGTAAATTACATTATTTATTTTAAAAATCCGCGAGACAAGGCTCAAATTCAAAATTTGGCCCGACAAGTTTGCCCTTAAAACACGAAATTTATTCAAGATGCTTACAACGATGCAACAACGCACAGTGGGACGAAACGCTCGAAAAGTGGCCAAATTACTAAAGATTTTTAAGATTTTTTTTTTTTTGCTTATTATTTTGCAATTAAACCAAACTTTAACTTTGAAAAAAATATCATTGTTTTGATTTGATAATGCTTAATGTATCAAATCCATAGCTCTTATGGCGTATAAAACTAGCAATTTTATTTTTGTTTTGGCTGGTAATGTGTTATTTATCAAAATCATCGCTCTCATAGCGTATCAAGTACTATTAGTAAATGAAAAAAAAATTGTTAGCGTTTATCGAAATATATAATATTCAATTTCATGACTTCTGCTGTTTTACGCTTTGAATTAAATCAAATATTGCAAATATCTTTTCGTTTTACAACAAAATACATTTTGAGCGAAGAATTTATTTAAAAAATTAAAACCACCGTTCACAACAAACAAAGTAATTTTTTAGATTAGTCTGTAAATGCCGCTAAAACACAAAAACTGAAAGTATTACACTATTACTGCCTATTTACATTGTTTTCTTACTAGATTTGGAGGGTGTAAATATTTAATGCAATTGATAACAATGTAAGTAATCAAGAGATAATTAGCTTTTCTTGCAAAATAATTAGTCACATTATTAGCAAGTAAAAATTCATCAGAAAAGATGATTTATAGATCCCGAAATATATAAGAATAAAACCGTCTGCAACCAAAATTGCCGTATTAGAGATTAAATTTATTTTATATTTAGAAAATGCCAATAACGTAAACGAAAATTTTAATTATGGAAATATGCATTAGTTTAATTAGATAACATTAGGGCAGGTTTTACTTCTAATCTTACTGTCAAATAGATGTATTATATTTTCGTATTCACAATCCAGGCCAGTTTAGCCCACTTTATTTATTTATATTATTTGCATAGATTAATAAAATTCATAAGGTTCTTAATATTCGCAGGTACTGCTAACATAATTATGTCTAAGATATAGATTTTTGTTAAATTATGTATATAAAGTAGGACTCCTCGCAGCGTAGTACATAATAGTTTGCTGGTCGGTCGCCACTTAAAATATAAATTACGAATATCTGGGGAAAAACGGGGTATTTTTTATTTTTGATCTTGTTTTATATATACTATAATTATGTAAAAAATAAAGCGGCGGTAACAACTTCTATTCCAAAGAAAATTTTAAACCCAGCAACAAAAACGGACCGCCATGTTGGATGCTGTAATATGCAATTCGCTTCGTATTTTAAAATTTTAAAACATCTACTTTGAAACAATATGTAATAGCATTTTAAAACATTTTGAATTTTTAAATTTGATTAAAAAACAAAAAAGATATAGTGATTTGCATTTTACATTTCAAAAAAGTGTTTTCGTGTAAATTTTTGAGGTTTGTGTTTAGAGGTCGTTTTTATGTATTTCTGTAAAGTACTAATAAATAAAAATGATTTCTTTCTATATTCTAAAGTATTCTTAATAAGATGGTACAAAAAATATTCAAAATACAAATATTTGAAAATATCCTTTTTGGCAACTTTTCAAGCGTTTCGTTCCACCGTTGCAACGGTGCCTCATAGTTATTTAATTTTCGATTTAAAACAATTCACTGGGCACAATTTAGAACATCTCGTGGGGGTGACACATTTTTCTATTTACCACGTAAAAAGTATAAATACAGTGACTCAAATTTGCCAACCATTATTCTATCAAATGACTGAAACAGTTATCAGCAATGCTGATTATTTGTGCGCCCTGCATAAACTGAATCAATCCTATGCATCGAGTGTCACTATTAAAAATTGCGAACAGTAAAGAAATTCATTGCTTATGCGAGTGTGTGTACTTTTGAATGGTCAAGTTCCTCTAAATAAAATACAACGATCACGGCTATCGCGTCATAAAAAAAACTTATTTCCTCACTAACCGAATAGGTCAGCTGACAAAACCCACACTCGAAATACCACGGTCCAATAGGCACGACTAACTAGAATCTAAAGATTCGAAACCGCAAGGTCGCATCCAAGCCTAGCACCAACGCAGAAGCTGGTACAAGCACCCAAGGGCAATCATTCCCATCATGGCGTCTCCAAGCAAGAGGTCACGGCACGGCGAGGGTTCGTCGCCAAGCGCTAAGATACGCCGCCCGCGCCACTTACAGTATCCGAGCTGTGTCTCCACTGCCTGCGTCCCTGACCAAGAAACCAAAGGAAGCCACCCCGTCGCGTCGTCAAGCACTGAGGTACGCCGCCCGAGCCTCAAACATCATTCGGGCCATATCACCTCTCCCCGCGGAGCCAACAAAGAAGCGTTCCCCAGCGAAGCCAGAGACACCGACAGCCGCGACCAAGCGACCACGCTCCGTGTCGCAGAGGAAACCGCCCAAAACGTCAGCGGCCGGGCGCCCATCCCGCCGCAAAACCAAACTACCATCGATTCCGACTGCAACCGTGCAGCCCACAGACGCCCAGCTACCACCGTCAATCGCAGCAGAGTTCACCCCCAAGACCAGAGGCTGGCACTCGTGCGCTGTGGCTATCGGCAGCGAAGTCGCCTCCTGAGTTCGCTTCTCAGATAGAACTAAGTGCTCCGGAACCCCATTTGGACTTGAAAGTGCTTGCGAACCCTGTTTGACATTCAAAGTGCGCATGTACCCTGTTGGACATTCAAAGTGCTGGTGAACCATTGGTGATATTAAGAGGAAGCTGAACTCACCCACCGGACTCGTGTAATTCTGAGCCCCTGTTTCACTGATCACAACAGCAAATAGTCGGCGATCGAGAAATCGACCCGACAATGACATTACTACGGAACTTGATAAAGATATGAAATAAGTGTTGCAATCACGAAAATTGTCAGATCATGAGATGTATCAAGAAACTTTGCTGCGATATTTACATTTCAAGAATCAATTGCGTGAACCTATCAAAATTCCCATTACTGAAGGCATAAATACTAATAAAAATGAAACACCATGACAAGATTCTTATGAAAAACAACGGCATAAACTACCATATGATACGTAAGACATTTTGCGTATGCTCCCAAAAAAATATCAAATTAATGCAGACCGATTACTTCAAAAAGTGAACTGACATAACGTGGAATGATAAAGGTGTCGTTGAAATAGATGATACAATTATTCCAGATTCAAATATAACAGATTTGATTGGAGATATTTTGAGGGGTTGAAAGAATATTAATCCCAACGGTTAGTCGACATTTGAATTAGATAAAATATTGGAAACTCGTTACAAGGGCGTCAGAAAGCAACCACTGGTTAAATGGAAAGGTTATGATGATAATTATAACTCATGGGAGCTAGTTTCAGAATTAAAGAAAATATGAAGGATTTTTATGTAACACTATTGAGTAATAGTTTTATGAACTATTTTGCTGAAAACAAAACCAGAATTTTTACACATTAATACCGAGAAATATCAAGCTTAGTGATAGTTGGAGGTTGTTGTCTCAGAAGTTCAATATCCTCCGACTTTTTTTACCGTTAACGATGGCTCAAATCGTGTAACTGTGTCAAAACTTGAAAAAGTAGAAATTTTTTTTTAAAAATATTGTACTGCCTACCATCACTACAGTAAATGTATCTGAAGAATAGAACTCGGTAAAATATCTATGGGAAATTACGAAACTGTTTTTGATATAATAAACGAGCTAAATGCAAATAGAATTCCTCAGAGGAATAAAATAATATTCGCACATAATTTAAACTTGACCGAAATTCAAGTTGTATTTGATTCCGAAGAAATATATTCCATCAAACTTTCACCAACATTAATGCAACAATTAGCATATGACCCTTACAGTAGCATTACTCATGCATCGGTTGCCCAAAATGATTTCAATGTTTTAACCTTTATACGACCGGCCTGGCTACTTTAGTGACGGGTACAAACATGAAGACTCCTCGCACATTGTATGTTATGAATATACATGAATATTCGATAAAAAAAGACCTTCATTTCTACTGAAAAATGCCGGTCGTCTAAAGGTTAATGGGGATACCATGTAACGAAGTATGTTTTTCCGATGTTAAAAACCCTCGTTATTTATATGTTAAGATGTATGTTTTATTATAAGTAAACCGTAGCGGCGCGTCAGCGTAACCGACTACGGATCTGTGGGTCGATGATTCGAGCCCGGCAGATGTATTTTTGTTTTTTTGAATTGTTAAAGTCAGATCATCGACCAAAAATACTAGTCTCTGCCGATATTTTCTGTCCGTTATCTAGTCAAAACCAAAAATCGGTTTGGATAGTATTTTTATCTTTGTTTTACTCATGTATTCACCGTTAGCGTAGCCTAAAGGACCGCACCGTATTTTCTCCGTATCCTCCGTATTCTCCGTTGATATTTCTATCAGACAGATGCCGCAAAACACTTGGTGAGACAAACCAACTACCGTATTTATTTGCATTACTGGGTTTAACTGTTCTTAAGGTATCTCGCCGGCGTGTCCGCCAAGAGATCACCTAATAGTCTTACTGTAGTACCTGCAGGTGTGTCCACCGAGGGTAACCACTGTGTAACTGTTCTCCAGGTATCCTGCCGGCGTGTCCGCCAAGGGATTACCTAGTAGTTTCTTATTATAGTACCTGCAGGTGTGTCCACCGAGGGTAAACACTATTTAACTGTTCTCCAGGTGTCTTGCCGGCGTTTCCGCCAAGGGATTACCTCGTAGTTTCTTGTTATAATACCGCAGGTGTTGCCACCGAAGGTAGAACTTATGTTACCTCCCTCTAGGTGTCTCATCAACGTTTTAGCATCCGCAACACCGTCTCCGATAGGGTGTATTAAGTTGTACCCTGTGTTTTTACCGAAAATAAATACCGTTTAAAAATAGAAGTTAGTCACTGATTACACGGAACCTGGACATAACCTCCACCGAGCTATCCCGGACCCGCACGCACCGTCTCCGCCCCTTCCCTTACTCCTTCCCCAAATACCGTCTCAAAGTTCTCCCCCCTCCTTCTGATTGGCGCCCGAGCAAAAATTACCGCAGCGTGCGGAAAGCCAGTAAACGCGTACGAAACGACGTTACAAATTGGCGCCCGAACAGGGACTAAAACTTTCAAGCAAGTGTAACAAACGCGCGTCTTATGAGAACGTGCACGCGTTTGGCTCCCTCTTAACTATATGCGTGTAGCGATGCTTCTTCTATACTCACCTGGTGGTTGGTTTTTAGGTGAAGTCTTCTAATACACACTTTAAGGTCCAGACTGGGGTTAGCTCGTTAGAGATTTAAATTGGTTTAACAATAAATAACAATTTAATTCAAACAATAAAAATATAACAAATATGACAACGAAAATGGATTTACAAAAAAGATACTGAATAAAGCTTACGTTACTTACTGACAAAATACTACTCGCTAATCGCAATCTGAACTGAGACCCTGATGTCCAGCGACATCGCCATTTTATACTCAGTCCTGACCTACATTCAACTGGCCGATATTGTAAACAAATCCCGGCCTAGCAACAATTCGCTGAATGCGTAAAACAATTTTATGCAAGTGTTGCTAGTTATTACGTAGCTAGTTGCGCTTGCTAAACGCGAACTACCTAGCTCAGCAGAAACTGAACTAGGTTGATGCGCAACCAGCATGATTTGTTACATTACCGTCCCCTTAAGACTGAATTACATTGAAGATGAATTCAGTCCTCTGTTGAATCTAGGTCGATTGCTTTAAATACTAATTTATCCTAAAAGAAACAATTGTCTGTTACTCGCACTGTCACATGACCACTGGACCACTGGCACCGAGTTGGGGATTGGGGTGGTAAGAAGAGGGGTCCCAATTCGATGACGAGGATTAAGCTCTAGCTATTTTCTTTAGCGGGCAGTTCCTGGTAGCAGAACTCCCGCGTGACAATCCACTATCTCTCCACTTAGGTGTCCGGCTGCCTGACCAGGTCGCTAATGACTTCAGGGGTGTCGCGGGCAAGAACCAATCTGATTTTCGTCTCTCACGGGTGGCATCGTTTGGGGAATGGCATCGCAAACCAGGTCGCTCACTTGCTTCTTGACTGTTATTTCTAGAAATAGCAGCTTAGTGAGTACCTGCGCCATTAAATCGGAATTCTGCTGGATTTTTCTCAGTTTTGATAGAAAAATCCAGCGACGTCTCTGGATCACCCATACGTGATACTGTTTAGCCCGCCGGATTGTTATTGACACACAACGAGTGTGTTATCACGTACTTGGTTCCATTCACCCTTGGAAGTGTCTTCACGGTAGCGACCTCTATCCGGACTCCTGTCTCGATCGAGATGGATCGCCTCCCAGATATGATCCATGTTGACTAGAGCTTCGTACCCATGTAATTTTGACCCGCCTTCCCCCGACATTTGCCAGAGGGTTCTAGTTTCCCCTCCAACGTAGCCGAGCCTTCCGTAGGGCTGCGTCTCCTATGCTCATCTGATGTTGCATGGTACCGACATTATCTAACAGTTTATATGCTTGTTTCAATAAAACCGCGTTTTTATTTAAGAACCATGACAACAAATGTCGGTCATCTGCGTGCAAATGACCTACATCTAATTTCTGAGTCAGTGAGTTTTCAGTGTGGTTGACTGTTCTATTAAAGGCAGCCACCGTTCTATTAATGGTATTTTAACATCAAATTGTAAATTGTGAACAAAATTACCTAAAACATCAATAAACAATTTTTTTTTATCTTTATCTAACACATAAATTTTTAAAAAATTTCAATTATTATATAAATATATTAACTATATATTTTTAATCTTCAAAAAAGTAGAAAATTTTCTTAACTGTTCTATTACTGGTCTATTTACCCTATATAACCTAACCTAATAAATTTTACAATAAAAATATTATACAAATACAATCTGAGCATTTTCATTTATACAATAACAATAGTGTTAAATCAACAATATAATATTGTTAAGTTTACAACATGGATATTGTATAGTTTACAATTCCACATTATAATTTGAGTACAATTCATAATTGTAATTCTTACAATAACTTATTCTAACTTTTTTAACAACAGATTATTATAAAAAGTATTACAATAAAGATTTTGTACGGCATACAACATTGTTATTGTTGTCACTTTTGTACAATAATTTATCGTATACTATACAATAATTATTGTATATTATACAATACATTTCTAACTCCAAGAGTATTTCGCATTACACCTTAGAATTTTCGCAGGATGCTCTCCATGCCCTAAACAATCCAAAAAAAAAAATTTAATTTTTTTAATCCAAGGTACCTTTAATCAAGTTGAGTCCATGTGTGATGATATGACAATTAATGAAATAACTTGGTACTATGGCACATGGCAAAAACATTATGATACCATGTCAAACATTAATTTTATACAAAGAATTCCTGATATGGACGCTTAAACCCCAATTAATAATAATAGATTATTTGATGCGTGAAGCTGATTCTTGCGTAGTAGATATTTTCTCCACAAAAATTTGACTGTGTTTTATCTAACGCAAATTCTTTTTCATCAAGCTAAAAAGCAGAGAGATTTATCTCTCAATGTAAATTACATTATTTATTTTAAAAATCCGCGAGACAAGGCTCAAATTCAAAATTTGGCCCGACAAGTTTGCCCTTAAAACACGAAATTTATTCAAGATGCTTACAACGATGCAACAACGCACAGTGGGACGAAACGCTCGAAAAGTGGCCAAATTACTAAAGATTTTTAAGATTTTTTTTTTTTTGCTTATTATTTTGCAATTAAACCAAACTTTAACTTTGAAAAAAATATCATTGTTTTGATTTGATAATGCTTAATGTATCAAATCCATAGCTCTTATGGCGTATAAAACTAGCAATTTTATTTTTGTTTTGGCTGGTAATGTGTTATTTATCAAAATCATCGCTCTCATAGCGTATCAAGTACTATTAGTAAATGAAAAAAAAATTGTTAGCGTTTATCGAAATATATAATATTCAATTTCATGACTTCTGCTGTTTTACGCTTTGAATTAAATCAAATATTGCAAATATCTTTTCGTTTTACAACAAAATACATTTTGAGCGAAGAATTTATTTAAAAAATTAAAACCACCGTTCACAACAAACAAAGTAATTTTTTAGATTAGTCTGTAAATGCCGCTAAAACACAAAAACTGAAAGTATTACACTATTACTGCCTATTTACATTGTTTTCTTACTAGATTTGGAGGGTGTAAATATTTAATGCAATTGATAACAATGTAAGTAATCAAGAGATAATTAGCTTTTCTTGCAAAATAATTAGTCACATTATTAGCAAGTAAAAATTCATCAGAAAAGATGATTTATAGATCCCGAAATATATAAGAATAAAACCGTCTGCAACCAAAATTGCCGTATTAGAGATTAAATTTATTTTATATTTAGAAAATGCCAATAACGTAAACGAAAATTTTAATTATGGAAATATGCATTAGTTTAATTAGATAACATTAGGGCAGGTTTTACTTCTAATCTTACTGTCAAATAGATGTATTATATTTTCGTATTCACAATCCAGGCCAGTTTAGCCCACTTTATTTATTTATATTATTTGCATAGATTAATAAAATTCATAAGGTTCTTAATATTCGCAGGTACTGCTAACATAATTATGTCTAAGATATAGATTTTTGTTAAATTATGTATATAAAGTAGGACTCCTCGCAGCGTAGTACATAATAGTTTGCTGGTCGGCCGCCACTTAAAATATAAATTACGAATATCTGGGGAAAAACGGGGTATTTTTTATTTTTGATCTTGTTTTATATATACTATAATTATGTAAAAAATAAAGCGGCGGTAACAACTTCTATTCCAAAGAAAATTTTAAACCCAGCAACAAAAACGGACCGCCATGTTGGATGCTGTAATATGCAATTCGCTTCGTATTTTAAAATTTTAAAACATCTACTTTGAAACAATATGTAATAGCATTTTAAAACATTTTGAATTTTTAAATTTGATTAAAAAACAAAAAAGATATAGTGATTTGCATTTTACATTTCAAAAAAGTGTTTTCGTGTAAATTTTTGAGGTTTGTGTTTAGAGGTCGTTTTTATGTATTTCTGTAAAGTACTAATAAATAAAAATGATTTCTTTCTATATTCTAAAGTATTCTTAATAAGATGGTACAAAAAATATTCAAAATACAAATATTTGAAAATATCCTTTTTGGCAACTTTTCAAGCGTTTCGTTCCACCGTTGCAACGGTGCCTCATAGTTATTTAATTTTCGATTTAAAACAATTCACTGGGCACAATTTAGAACATCTCGTGGGGGTGACACATTTTTCTATTTACCACGTAAAAAGTATAAATACAGTGACTCAAATTTGCCAACCATTATTCTATCAAATGACTGAAACAGTTATCAGCAATGCTGATTATTTGTGCGCCCTGCATAAACTGAATCAATCCTATGCATCGAGTGTCACTATTAAAAATTGCGAACAGTAAAGAAATTCATTGCTTATGCGAGTGTGTGTACTTTTGAATGGTCAAGTTCCTCTAAATAAAATACAACGATCACGGCTATCGCGTCATAAAAAAAACTTATTTCCTCACTAACCGAATAGGTCAGCTGACAAAACCCACACTCGAAATACCACGGTCCAATAGGCACGACTAACTAGAATCTAAAGATTCGAAACCGCAAGGTCGCATCCAAGCCTAGCACCAACGCAGAAGCTGGTACAAGCACCCAAGGGCAATCATTCCCATCATGGCGTCTCCAAGCAAGAGGTCACGGCACGGCGAGGGTTCGTCGCCAAGCGCTAAGATACGCCGCCCGCGCCACTTACAGTATCCGAGCTGTGTCTCCACTGCCTGCGTCCCTGACCAAGAAACCAAAGGAAGCCACCCCGTCGCGTCGTCAAGCACTGAGGTACGCCGCCCGAGCCTCAAACATCATTCGGGCCATATCACCTCTCCCCGCGGAGCCAACAAAGAAGCGTTCCCCAGCGAAGCCAGAGACACCGACAGCCGCGACCAAGCGACCACGCTCCGTGTCGCAGAGGAAACCGCCCAAAACGTCAGCGGCCGGGCGCCCATCCCGCCGCAAAACCAAACTACCATCGATTCCGACTGCAACCGTGCAGCCCACAGACGCCCAGCTACCACCGTCAATCGCAGCAGAGTTCACCCCCAAGACCAGAGGCTGGCACTCGTGCGCTGTGGCTATCGGCAGCGAAGTCGCCTCCTGAGTTCGCTTCTCAGATAGAACTAAGTGCTCCGGAACCCCATTTGGACTTGAAAGTGCTTGCGAACCCTGTTTGACATTCAAAGTGCGCATGTACCCTGTTGGACATTCAAAGTGCTGGTGAACCATTGGTGATATTAAGAGGAAGCTGAACTCACCCACCGGACTCGTGTAATTCTGAGCCCCTGTTTCACTGATCACAACAGCAAATAGTCGGCGATCGAGAAATCGACCCGACAATGACATTACTACGGAACTTGATAAAGATATGAAATAAGTGTTGCAATCACGAAAATTGTCAGATCATGAGATGTATCAAGAAACTTTGCTGCGATATTTACATTTCAAGAATCAATTGCGTGAACCTATCAAAATTCCCATTACTGAAGGCATAAATACTAATAAAAATGAAACACCATGACAAGATTCTTATGAAAAACAACGGCATAAACTACCATATGATACGTAAGACATTTTGCGTATGCTCCCAAAAAAATATCAAATTAATGCAGACCGATTACTTCAAAAAGTGAACTGACATAACGTGGAATGATAAAGGTGTCGTTGAAATAGATGATACAATTATTCCAGATTCAAATATAACAGATTTGATTGGAGATATTTTGAGGGGTTGAAAGAATATTAATCCCAACGGTTAGTCGACATTTGAATTAGATAAAATATTGGAAACTCGTTACAAGGGCGTCAGAAAGCAACCACTGGTTAAATGGAAAGGTTATGATGATAACTATAACTCATGGGAGCTAGTTTCAGAATTAAAGAAAATATGAAGGATTTTTATGTAACACTATTGAGTAATAGTTTTATGAACTATTTTGCTGAAAACAAAACCAGAATTTTTACACATTAATACCGAGAAATATCAAGCTTAGTGATAGTTGGAGGTTGTTGTCTCAGAAGTTCAATATCCTCCGACTTTTTTTACCGTTAACGATGGCTCAAATCGTGTAACTGTGTCAAAACTTGAAAAAGTAGAAATTTTTTTTTAAAAATATTGTACTGCCTACCATCACTACAGTAAATGTATCTGAAGAATAGAACTCGGTAAAATATCTATGGGAAATTACGAAACTGTTTTTGATATAATAAACGAGCTAAATGCAAATAGAATTCCTCAGAGGAATAAAATAATATTCGCACATAATTTAAACTTGACCGAAATTCAAGTTGTATTTGATTCCGAAGAAATATATTCCATCAAACTTTCACCAACATTAATGCAACAATTAGCATATGACCCTTACAGTAGCATTACTCATGCATCGGTTGCCCAAAATGATTTCAATGTTTTAACCTTTATACGACCGGCCTGGCTACTTTAGTGACGGGTACAAACAAGAAGACTCCTCGCACATTGTATGTTATGAATATACATGAATATTCGATAAAAAAAGACCTTCATTTCTACTGAAAAATGCCGGTCGTCTAAAGGTTAATGGGGATACCATGTAACGAAGTATGTTTTTCCGATGTTAAAAACCCTCGTTATTTATATGTTAAGATGTATGTTTTAT
Source organism: Nebria salina (assembly GCA_944039245.1). Taxonomy (NCBI): domain Eukaryota; kingdom Metazoa; phylum Arthropoda; class Insecta; order Coleoptera; family Carabidae; genus Nebria; species Nebria salina. The sequence continues at coordinate 8,581,203 of OX063288.1, forward strand.
TATAAGTAAACCGTAGCGGCGCGTCAGCGTAACCGACTACGGATCTGTGGGTCGATGATTCGAGCCCGGCAGATGTATTTTTGTTTTTTTGAATTGTTAAAGTCAGATCATCGACCAAAAATACTAGTCTCTGCCGATATTTTCTGTCCGTTATCTATTCAAAACCAAAAATCGGTTTGGATAGTATTTTTATCTTTGTTTTACTCATGTATTCACCGTTAGCGTAGCCTAAAGGACCGCACCGTATTTTCTCCGTATCCTCCGTATTCTCCGTTGATATTTCTATCAGACAGATGCCGCAAAACACTTGGTGAGACAAACCAACTACCGTATTTATTTGCATTACTGGGTTTAACTGTTCTTAAGGTATCTCGCCGGCGTGTCCGCCAAGAGATCACCTAATAGTCTTACTGTAGTACCTGCAGGTGTGTCCACCGAGGGTAACCACTGTGTAACTGTTCTCCAGGTATCCTGCTGGCGTGTCCGCCAAGGGATTACCTAGTAGTTTCTTATTATAGTACCTGCAGGTGTGTCCACCGAGGGTAAACACTATTTAACTGTTCTCCAGGTGTCTTGCCGGCGTTTCCGCCAAGGGATTACCTCGTAGTTTCTTGTTATAATACCGCAGGTGTTGCCACCGAAGGTAGAACTTATGTTACCTCCCTCTAGGTGTCTCATCAACGTTTTAGCATCCGCAACACCGTCTCCGATAGGGTGTATTAAGTTGTACCCTGTGTTTTTACCGAAAATAAATACCGTTTAAAAACAGAAGTTAGTCACTGATTACACGGAACCTGGACATAACCTCCACCGAGCTATCCCGGACCCGCACGCACCGTCTCCGCCCCTTCCCTTACTCCTTCCCCAAATACCGTCTCAAAGTTCTCCCCCCTCCTTCTGATTGGCGCCCGAGCAAAAATTACCGCAGCGTGCGGAAAGCCAGTAAACGCGTACGAAACGACGTTACAAATTGGCGCCCGAACAGGGACTAAAACTTACAAGCAAGTGTAACAAACGCGCGTCTTATGAGAACGTGCACGCGTTTGGCTCCCTCTTAACTATATGCGTGTAGCGATGCTTCTTCTATACTCACCTGGTGGTTGGTTTTTAGGTGAAGTCTTCTAATACACACTTTAAGGTCCAGACTGGGGTTAGCTCGTTAGAGATTTAAATTGGTTTAACAATAAATAACAATTTAATTCAAACAATAAAAATATAACAAATATGACAACGAAAATGGATTTACAAAAAAGATACTGAATAAAGCTTACGTTACTTACTGACAAAATACTACTCGCTAATCGCAATCTGAACTGAGACCCTGATGTCCAGCGACATCGCCATTTTATACTCAGTCCTGACCTACATTCAACTGGCCGATATTGTAAACAAATCCCGGCCTAGCAACAATTCGCTGAATGCGTAAAACAATTTTATGCAAGTGTTGCTAGTTATTACGTAGCTAGTTGCGCTTGCTAAACGCGAACTACCTAGCTCAGCAGAAACTGAACTAGGTTGATGCGCAACCAGCATGATTTGTTACATTACCGTCCCCTTAAGACTGAATTACATTGAAGATGAATTCAGTCCTCTGTTGAATCTAGGTCGATTGCTTTAAATACTAATTTATCCTAAAAGAAACAATTGTCTGTTACTCGCACTGTCACATGACCACTGGACCACTGGCACCGAGTTGGGGATTGGGGTGGTAAGAAGAGGGGTCCCAATTCGATGACGAGGATTAAGCTCTAGCTATTTTCTTTAGCGGGCAGTTCCTGGTAGCAGAACTCCCGCGTGACAATCCACTATCTCTCCACTTAGGTGTCCGGCTGCCTGACCAGGTCGCTAATGACTTCAGGGGTGTCGCGGGCAAGAACCAATCTGATTTTCGTCTCTCACGGGTGGCATCGTTTGGGGAATGGCATCGCAAACCAGGTCGCTCACTTGCTTCTTGACTGTTATTTCTAGAAATAGCAGCTTAGTGAGTACCTGCGCCATTAAATCGGAATTCTGCTGGATTTTTCTCAGTTTTGATAGAAAAATCCAGCGACGTCTCTGGATCACCCATACGTGATACTGTTTAGCCCGCCGGATTGTTATTGACACACAACGAGTGTGTTATCACGTACTTGGTTCCATTCACCCTTGGAAGTGTCTTCACGGTAGCGACCTCTATCCGGACTCCTGTCTCGATCGAGATGGATCGCCTCCCAGATATGATCCATGTTGACTAGAGCTTCGTACCCATGTAATTTTGACCCGCCTTCCCCCGACATTTGCCAGAGGGTTCTAGTTTCCCCTCCAACGTAGCCGAGCCTTCCGTAGGGCTGCGTCTCCTATGCTCATCTGATGTTGCATGGTACCGACATTATCTAACAGTTTATATGCTTGTTTCAATAAAACCGCGTTTTTATTTAAGAACCATGACAACAAATGTCGGTCATCTGCGTGCAAATGACCTACATCTAATTTCTGAGTCAGCGAGTTTTCAGTGTGGTTGACGGTGCGCGAGCCTCGCTTGCTTACCGCGGATTCAGTTTCGGCTGATGCGAGCGGTATCCGGCAAACTGAGTTCGCGTTCTCAACTGCACCTCGCGTTACTAAGAGACCGTGCTCTTCTAACGCGATCGGCTCATGTTCCAATGCGTCTTTCGCTGCTTGCGTACCCTGATCTCCAAAAGAGTGAACCATGTGACATGCGGGAATCGTGGAAGTTTCTCGCGATCAGACAAAATTCTTCATTTTCTGTCGCGATCTCTTCCTTCTTATCTTTGACTGAAAGGTGCCCCCCTCTGTCAAAGTCGTGCGAACCTCGGTAGGTTCGTCTTCTATCCAAGGTTGATCCAACTGAGAGGTGCTCCTCACAGTCCAATCCGTACGATCCACGAGTGGCTCGCTTTCTGGCAAATTTTGATTCATCTTCTTGATAGAATCCGTGCGAACCTTGCATGGTTCGCTTGCCAGTCGAAAGTGACCTGACTGAAGAGTGCCCTCCTCCATCAGATCCGTGTGAGCCATGATTGGCTCGTTTTCTGGCAACCTTTGATCCAACTGAGAAGTGCCCTCCTCAATCAAATCCATGCGAACCATGTTTGGTTCGCTTGCCAGACGAAAATGATCCTGGTGAGGAGTGCCCTCCTCAATCAGATCCGTGTGAGCCGCGAACGACTCGCCTTCTGGCAACCCTTGACTTAACTGAGAAGTGCCCCGCTCAATTAAATCCGTGCGAACACTACGTGGTTCGCTTGCCAGACGTTTGTGATCCGAGTGAAGAGCGCTCTCCTCAATCAGATCCGTGCGAACCGCAAGTGGTTCGCTATTAGCCACGGTTTTCTCCGTCACGTGGCTCGCGTCCCTTTCCAAATTAGTCTCCCTCCGGATTCCTAACTCAGGTATCTGAATAACCTTAAGCATGCAAACGTTTAACCGTTTGCTGCCACCGTCGTTTGAATCCGCGACCCGAGGAACCAATTTTGGAAAGTCTTCCGTTAAACTGTCCGGCGTTGGGTCGCCCCCGAGACAGTCTTCGCGTTTAAAAGACACTGTGGTGTCTGCACTCGATACCCGATTGTTCTGCTTGCTGATCGCGGTTTGGTGCTCTTTTTCCGTTTGCACCGGCCCCTTTGTATCGAGGGTCCGTTTTCCCGATCCCGAGGAAGTTTTATATTCGATACGGCCCGTATAGCCGTCTTGTGTATATCAGCTTTTGATATTCTAACTTCTCGCGATAAAACTTCCTCATAATACTCCGCGACCGGCAGGGCTTCCTCCACCGTATAAAAGATTTTATGCTTACGTACTTCGTTGCTCAAACGCGTATCTAAACCGTCCAGAAATTGTTTTACTAACGCGGCTTCCCTCTTAAAATGATTTCTGATATTTGAATCTTCATCATTATAGTTACTACGATATAGATTCGCGGCGGCTGATTCTAAACGGAAAACGAATTTACAGAGTGTTTCCTCTTTTAACCGGTACATTTTTACAAATTCGCGTTCGGCGGTAGCGGTATCTATTTTTCTCCCAAACAATCGGATTAGCCAAGTTTTGAATGCACAAACCGTGGTCGGTCTCTTATCTGCCGGCAACGCGTAAAAATAGGACTGTGCGTCGCCCTTAAGTCTTAGTTTCATTGCCGTTACGATCTGAATTTCCGACCAGTTGCAGCATCCCGCGGTTGTAGCTACTCCGTCGAAAAATGATTCTAAATTCGCCCCGCCGGAATAATGCTCGATACTCTGTAATGCGTTCATCGCTGATGGGTCCGCAAAGATTGGCCCCGTATGAAGTCGCGCTCCACTATCCATCTCATTTGCCCACTTCGTCCGACCTGGTGTGGAAGGATTCGTTAAGGGAGGTAAATGATAGGAAAAAGGAATCCTGTGTACATCTGAGGTTTGTACGTCTTTGTAGGTGGGTGGTGGTGCGAAGGATGTTGCGGTCTCAGAAGTGTGTGCCGTTGTTACCGTTGTTACTGTTGCTGTAGTTGTGTGCGCCGTTTCCACCGCTGTGGAGATATCACGCCCAGCAAACGGCATCCTGATATCACTACACTACAAATAGTTAAGCCGTTTCGAAAAAAAATCAGTATTGGTGATTGAAGATCACTCAAAGATACTGATCCTACCGACTGCGCCAATGTAACAAACGCGCGTCTTATGAGAACGTGCACGCGTTTGGCTCCCTCTTAACTATATGCGTGTAGCGATGCTTCTTCTATACTCACCTGGTGGTTGGTTTTTAGGTGAAGTCTTCTAATACACACTTTAAGGTCCAGACTGGGGTTAGCTCGTTAGAGATTTAAATTGGTTTAACAATAAATAACAATTTAATTCAAACAATAAAAATATAATAAATATGACAACGAAAATGGATTTACAAAAAAGATACTGAATAAAGCTTACGTTACTTACTGACAAAATACTACTCGCTAATCGCAATCTGAACTGAGACCCTGATGTCTAGCGACATCGCCATTTTATACTCAGTCCTGACCTACATTCAACTGGCCGATATTGTAAACAAATCCCGGCCTAGCAACAATTCGCTGAATGCGTAAAACAATTTTATGCAAGTGTTGCTAGTTATTACGTAGCTAGTTGCGCTTGCTAAACGCGAACTACCTAGCTCAGCAGAAACTGAACTAGGTTGATGCGCAACCAGCATGATTTGTTACACAAGCAACATGTCTGACTCCGAAGTATCTGACACCGGACCCGAGATCGATCCACCAAAGGATACTGCTACCTCCTGGATCTACAATCTACGTAAAACCGCGCTCATCCAAGAACTTGCCAACCGTGGCTTGAGCACAACCGGCCGAGCGAACGAGCTTATGCAACGGATGGCACAGCACCTGCGTGCCAAACCACTGCTATTGGCAACTAGCACCGAGAACCGGGCTGGTCCATCAAATGTAGACCCAGCCACCAGCTATGCACCTGGTACACACGGGATGGCACCACCTACTGAGGTAGCTCTTGGCCAACCTCGCAACATCTGCGAGATGGTCCGCAAATGGAACACTTTTTTCGACGGCAAAATCGATGGCGTCACCTTCCTCGAAAGGCTGGCAGAGCTGAAAGACAGCTACGGGGTGGACGCAAACCAACTGATCGCAGCTCTACCCGAATTATTGCGGGGATCAGCACTTCTTTGGTTCCGGAACAACCGGGACCTCTGGACCAATTGGGGAGATTTTCTAATTGACTTCCGGGCCTGCTATTTACCCGCGGACTACATACTACGTCTCGAGGAATCAATAGGCAACCGAAAACAGAAAACCCACGAAACCGAGCGCGAATATCTGATCGACATACAGACGCAGATTCGCCGACATGGGGGCATGTCTGAAGAACAGACACTATTCCGCGTATACAACAACCTACTACCCGAATACCGGCAATATATCAAACGGCGTGATTTCAACACAATGTGCGAGTTGATTTTGGAAATCGACAACTTCGAGCGTCTCCAGCGACACATGAAGAGCAACCGAGCTCCACGAATTTCCACGGTGGAACCCGTTGCCCCAGTCACACCCGCCCTACGTACCACCGAGGGAAGCTTTCGGACCGGATGCCGAAATCCACAGAGAAAGTTCTGTTCCAAATGTGGTCGCCACGACGTGCTTACCCGGGACTGCTGCGGGATTACCACGGCGGGAAACGCCAACCGGACTGTCCCACATCAGGGAAGGGTCAGTTCCGCAGAGTAATCCCTGATGTCGTTCACACGCATCCCCTACCCTCCGTCAAGTGTCAAGAGACAGGAGACAACCGCCTGTACATTGAAGTCCGTATCAAAGACCAGCCCATAGTAGCACTGTTAGACACCGGGGCCACATACTCCTACATTAACTCAGAAATCGCGGACCAATACCGCGATATAACCAACCCGCTGGAAAAAACTCCGCTAGCTCAGGCACAAATGGCTGATGGTAGCATTGTACCGATTACCGGAGCGATCACAATAGGATGCGTTATCACCGGCATATGGAGACGAGTCAGGCTTTTGAGCCTACCGTCACTGACCACGAACATGATCCTGGGGATGTATATCATGAAATCCTTCAAAATGAAAATCCACCCGTGGAAACAGCAAATCACGTTCGACCGGCCGGCTGCATCCATCGCGGCGTTACATTCCCCCGCCTCCCAGAAATTGAGTACACCGGTAAAAACTCGCCCAAAGCCCGTACTCGCCAAAATCACAACCGAGGCAGAACGCCCTGACGAAGATAAATTGGCCGACCTCCTCAAACAGGAACTTCCAAAGTTTGAGGAACTGAAAGGGGTTACCCCTTTGCTAGAACACCAGATCCGCCTGAAACACAATCAACCTATCAAACAACGATACATGCCATGCAATCCGAAAATGCAGCATGTTATCAACGAAGAAGTGGATAAAATGTTGTCCTATATAATTCTAGATATATAGAATATTAAATCTAAGTATGTGAACAGCAGTGATGAGAATGCAGTATTATTAACCGTGTATATATTATATTGCTAATGTTAATATATAATATATTAAGAAGTTTAATATATGGAGATATTAACCCTTAAAAACGTGCATAGGTGTCACTTTTTTAGGTATATTTTATATTAGTAGTTAATACATTTATATTAACCACTGACATACATTTCTCTCAGTATATATATATATATATATATATATATATATATATATATATATATATATATATATATTTACTTTTTATTTATCTAATAAAATAAAATTTCAGATGATTTTATATTGTATATTTAAAAAGATATATTTATTTATTTCTTAGTATGTGTCGAAATCCATTTTGCATTGCATAATAGATAAATGAACTGTCATTCCTTTTTATTAACTTTTTTTTACCAGTTCAACAAGTAAATGTTATTCATGTTGCTGTTGAGTCGCCCTCGAGCATTTGAACCTTACGGACGTGTCTTCACTCAGTGCAGTACAGCGACAACAAGCTACCCAATATACATATAAACAAACAATAGTATTGTGATTCCACAAACTATTATAAATTCGTATATAAAAACCAGGCAACTATTATATAGTTAGTAAAACAAGAAGACAATTGCATCTTACGATCCTGCAATCATGCAACAAACAAGTGGTGGTGCAAATATTGTACCAACGCGCTATATAAACGTAGTAACCACCACATCTGCCGCAACTCATCACTGTGTTCAACCAACTTTTACCTCAACCAGAATGCAGACCTCACCCATTATAAGTTCAGTAATCCATAATACTAATTATCTAAGTCAGAATAGTAGTCCCAATACTTACTTTACTCCTAGCACGAGTCAGGCCACACCGATGCACGAAAACATCGACTTCATTCAATCGAGCGAAGACCAATTAGCATGGCAAAAAGTAACTGCCAAACGAACCAATAAAAGATTCAGAGAGAAAGAATCAAATCAATCCCAAGAAAATTCAAAACGTAGCAACACTAACAATGAGTACAATACAACAGGCACCCACAGTCAAAATAGATTTTGTGCCCTTAGCACGGGACATGAGATCTCAGAACGACAGTCTGAAGAAAATATCGATCAAACCTCGGAAAAAAACACAAACAAGACAAGTGAATTTAAGCCACCTCCTATTTACATACAAGATATAGTAGACTATCCATTAATGCTAGTCAGTTTCGAAACTATACTACAAAAATCTGAATTTACTTGCAAGACTCTATCAAACAATGCTATTAAAGTAAATACAAATACAATCGACGCATATCGAAAACTGATCCACATGCTAAAACAAAACAAAATAGCGAATCACACATATCAACCAAGACAGGAAAGAGCTAATAGAGTAGTTATTAAAAACCTACATCACTCGATACCAACAGATGATATAAAAGAAGCATTACAAGAACAAGGATTTGAAACACAAAATATTATCAATATTCGTAGCTGGAGATACAAAGAGCCACTACAAATGTTTTTCGTCGACCAAATACCAAACGAAAATAATAAGAAAATATACGACATCAAATACCTCTTGAACACTAAAGTCACAGTAGAACCACCACGCAAACAGAAAGACATCCCTCAATGTATCCGATGCCAAGACTATGGACATACGAAGACATATTGCACAAAACAATACTACTGTGTCAAATGTGCTGCCAATCATCCGACAAAAGATTGCAAGAAAACCAGAGATAGCCCTGCAAAATGTGCGTTATGCAACGGACCACATCCAGCAAATTACAAAGGTTGTATTGTATACCAGGAACTTCAAAAAGCAAGAGACAAACCAATATATCACAAGAAATCGGTAAATAACAACAAACGGGAAGAACAAACAACAAATAAACGAACAGAAAGGGAAGGTGCAACCTATGCTGAAATAACGAATCAAACTACAAATAAAACACAAAAGTCAACAAAGCAAGAAAACAATGATATTACCCTCGCGCAATTCCTAAATAAATTTGAAATGATGTTCAACCAGTTAATGAATCAAAATAGTATGATCATCAACATACTATCCACGCTAATAAAACAATCACAAAGTAATGGATAAATCATTAAGAATAGCATTATGGAATGCAAACGGTCTGGCGCAACATCGTCAGGAAACAGAAGTCTTCCTTATTGAGCAAAAAATAGATATACTACTAGTAACAGAAACTCACTTCACTGATAGAAATTACTTCAAAATTCATAAATATAAAGTGTACCACACTGATCACCCAGATGGAACTGCCCACGGAGGAACTGCCGTAATTGTCAACGAAAAAATCACACACTTCGAAATAGAAAAATACGAAGAAGAATTCATTCAAGCAACAAACATCAAAATCAAAGACAACTTTGGAACACTAGTCATAGCTGCGGTATATTGTCCACCTAAGCATACAATCAAGAAAAATGAATTTGAAGATTACTTTCAAAGCTTAGGTTCCAGATTTATAGTGTGAGGAGATTTTAACGCCAAGCACCCACGATGGGGTTCAAGACTCATAAATCCTAAAGGCAGAGAACTTCAGAAAGCCATGCTAGCTAAGGGCTACGGATATATCAGTACAGTTAAGCCTACCTACTGGCCAACGGATGTAAACAAAATACCCGATCTACTAGATTTTTTCGTCACAAACGGAATTTCACCGAACTACATAGATGCGAGCTCTTGCTATGATCTCTCATCTGACCACTCCCCAATAATACTCACCATAAGCTCAAACATCATAAGAAAAGAAAATAGACCGTCACTGTACAACACTCATACTAACTGGGAAACATTCAAAGAATATTTGAATGAAAATATAGTTCTACATATACCACTCCAAACAGCAAACGACATCGAAAAAGCTGTCGATATGTTAACAAAAAACATTCAAAACGCATCATGGCAATCCACACCACCAATTAAAAATAAACCTGAAAATGCTACAAACTATCCCAAATACATAAAAGACAAAATCATGGAAAAACGAAAGGCCAGACGTATATGGCAATTTACTAGGCATCCCAGTGATAAAAATAGGCTAAATAAATTATCTACAGAATTAAGGGGGATTTCCGGTTCAATATTTTCAAAAAAACGATTTTTTTTTTGCATGAAATCAAAGCTAGTCTAGAATATGTGGGTAAAAGGATATTTCGATATAATATTCAACGAATTAGTAGCGGTGCGAGAGCAGCCATCACCGCCAGTCAGCGCAATGCGGAAATGGAGGATTACGAGGATGAAGTAATCTTTTATGGCGCTGGAATTGCTGATTAAATGTTAGTTAACAATTCCAAATCTGACCACTGATTCGTATTCAGCGACCCCAAAAACTCTTGGATCTCGAATTTCATAAATTTTGATGAGTATGAGTTTTTTGGTCCGCCATATTGGATCCGCCATTTTGAATTTTTCAAATTTGACCTCAGGTTCGTATTCAGCGACCCGGAAAACCTAGATATTGACTATTGTTTGCGAATTTTCCGCCGAATACTTTGAATTACACAGAAAAAATGTTTCGCAAACTTTAAACGCGTTTTTCTCGAAACTACATTTTTCAAAACTGCGAGCACTCTAGCTTTTTAACGGTTCAACCAATTGACTTCGTTCTTTGCTTCCCTTATTGAAAACACTTTTCTTCATGGAATGAACTAGACTCAAGGAGAAATGTGCAATTTTCGATTTTTCACAGCCTGTCAAAGCCAAAAAATCGACCGAAAAAAACGACTTTTTTTTCAAATGCCCGCCATTTTGTCAAATTTTGAGATTTTTCAAAGATTCTAGTTCATTCTATTTTCTGAACTATACTCTTCAAGAAACTGAGCCGATTTTCTTTCTAGGTGACGATTTGCGACCTCTAGGCTGCTCGCAGTTTTGGGAAGTAACCGCCGGGCAGCCGCCATATTGGACGCCATTTTGGATTTTTGGTCTTGAAAAAATTCCCAGTTGTAGAGCAAGAATGAATAAAGATTTGACAAAAAACCCAGGTCTCTAACTCCTACCAGTTCCCTGGAAAAAAAATCCAAAGTTTAGGTCAATTGAACCGGAAATCCCCCTTAAAAAGATTACTACATAACATCAAAAACGAAACATTTCAGGAATATATTTGCAATCTTTCACCCTATGCGCAAGACGACTACACGCTGTGGAAAGCTACAAAAAACTTAAAAAGACCAAAACAACACGTACCTCCTATTCGTAAAGAAGATGGCTCATGGGCTAGAGAAGACAAAGATAAGGCAGATGTCTTTGCGGAACACCTATCTAAAGTTTTTGAACCTTATCCTTCAACGGACACAAGTGACGAAGAAACACGTATTACAGAATACCTGGACGCCCCATTGCAACTATCTATGCCCCTTAAACACTGTTCTCCCGGTGAAATTAAAAGTGAAATTAAATATTTAAAAAATAAAAAAGCGCCAGGATTCGATTTGATAACATCTAAACTACTTCAAGAGTTACCAAAAAAAGGAATTATGGCAATAACACATATTTTTAATGCAATCATGCGAACCCAAAACTTCCCCATACAATGGAAGTTCGCACAAGTAATATTAATACATAAACCAGGCAAACCAACCAATGAAACAACATCCTACAGGCCAATATCGCTGCTCCCAGTTCTATCTAAATTACTCGAAAAACTGCTACTAAAACGATTAAAACCTATCATCGAAGAAGCTCACCTAATCCCTCAACACCAATTCGGATTTAGAGAACAGCACTCGACAATAGAACAGGTACATCGAGTAGTAAACAAAATAGAAAACTGCTTAGAAGAAGGAAAAATATGCTCTGCTGCTTTCATTGATATTAGTCAAGCATTTGATCGTGTATGGCACACTGGACTACTTTATAAAATAAAATCACATCTACCATGCCAGTACTATCTGCTGTTAAAATCCTACTTAAGTGAAAGATACTTCCACGTGTCCTATGAAGGCTGCTTCTCAAAACATTACCCCATAAAAGCAGGAGTACCACAAGGGAGCGTATTAGGACCAGTACTGTATCAGCTCTTTACCACAGACATACCCTGTAATGAGGATGTGATAACTGCTACATACGCTGACGATACAGCAATACTAGCATCGCACGAAAACGCTGTTGAAGCATCAAACATCCTACAGAATTCGCTAAATGATATAGAAAGGTGGGCACAGAAATGGAGAATTAAAATCAATGAAACAAAATCAACGCACATCGTCTTTACCACGAAACATATCACAAGCCCGCAAATCAAACTAAATGGGAAATCTCTGACACTAGAAAATCACGTCAAATATCTAGGTATACACCTAGACAAGCGTTTGACTTGGAAACATCATCTTATGGCAAAAAGAAAACAACTATATATAAAAGTTAAAAAAATGTGGTGGTTAATAGGCTATAACTCCCAGCTATCATTACCACGAAACATATCACAAGCCCGCAAATCAAACTAAATGGGAAATCTCTTACACTAGAAAATCACGTCAAATATCTAGGTATACACCTAGACAAGCGTTTGACTTGGAAACATCATCTTATGGCAAAAAGAAAACAACTAGATATAAAAGTTAAAAAAATGTGGTGGTTAATAGGCTATAACTCCCAGCTATCATTACAAAGTATGTTACTACTATACAAAGTAGTTATTATACCAATCTGGAGTTATGGAATCCAACTATGGGGATGCGCGAAAAAATCCAATACTGATATAATACAACGATTCCAGAATAAAACACTTAGAACAATATCCAGAGTCCCCTGGTATATCAACAACGAGACAATACATAGAGATTTCAAAATCAAATACATCCACGAACAAATCAAAACGTTTGCTAAATCATACGAATCTCGACTAAATCAACACCCTAACCAACTAGCCATCCATAACAACGCTTACGAAGTCAGGAGATTGCAAAGAAAAAAACCGCTAGACTTGAGTGCATAATAACAGGGATAGCGAAATAAACTAAACAGGAAGGAACACCAATGGGTATCACCTTCACGCACGAGAATTAAATACATACTATTTACTGGTTGGCCTATAATGGCCAGTTGTATAATTTAATTTAATAATAAAAAAAAAAAAATGTTGCTGTTAATTAACTTATATATCTATCGTGTGTGTTTTTAATCGTTTTGAATTGGCATTGTGAGGTTGCTGAGAAATCTCTTTTTTGGCATGTAAGAATTTTATCACAAGTAAATAGTAAAACTTTGAAATGAAGTCTTTAATAATTTGTTTTTAGTATGCTCTTCGAAAAACGATCCTGTTGTGTTCTGTTCGCTTTGATAGAGAAGAACGGCTTGCAAGTTTTCCGAGTCAGAGCACTTGTCCATATATAGTTGGACAAATTCAACAGTCCGCGGTTGTGCTCTATCCTATCTGCACATGTTTATGGAACCACTTATTTGGATGTGATTTATCAGGAATGTATCACTTTATTGCTAGGAGATTTCTATATGATTGATGTATTATAAATATTCAGAGTGCTTGTTTTTAAGTAATATCCATTTTAAATGTATACAATAAATAAGTACTGTAATCATGAAAAATCATGGGTCACACGGAGAGAAATATATTGTAAGAATATTTTGTAAACTCATGCGTTGTACAGCGTACAAAAAATATGTTGAACTATACAACACATTTTGTATCATTTACAAAATCATTATGTATATTTCACTATAAAAATGTTGTTAAATCATTTATTGTATGGTAAACAACAAAAATTGTATATCTTACAATAAAATTTTATGGTAAAATGGGCCAACAATTTTTTATTGTAAAGAATACAATAATATTTTATTATAAAATGGACCAACAATTCTTTATTGTAAATAATACAATACATCGCATATGCCGTGTACAATAATTTTGTAAACCTCTTGTTTTAGTAGTGAAGTAAAGTCTGAGTAAAGTGTAAGTAAACTATTCGCTATATCTACATTTTAATTTAAAAGCTTAGGTTATATATTATATTTGTGCAAAATGGCAGATGACCCAACAAAAGCGCTGTTAGAATCATGGCATTTGGCAGAATTGATACCAGTTTTTGAAGGTAAGTGTATTAACTTTAAAATTGTTCCTCAATCATATGCTCACATTTAAGATATCGATTTTAATTGAGTAAATAATAGTACATCTTCGGTACGTTGATGTTTATTGGAGACAACACGAGGGTTTTACGATTTGAAATATGTTGATGTTTATTTTATGGGGGATCGTTTGGGTCATCGGCGAATGTCAAATTAAAAGAAAAATATATTTTGCAAAGTTTTCAACAACGGATACGGAGAGCATTTCATTCGTGAAGTCGAGTGCAAGTTAACTAGAAGTACATATTCAATAATTTTGTATTTGTAGAGTGCTTATCGGAAAATAAAGAAAACATTTGCAGTGACGAAGAAAAAAAAAATTGATGGTTGCTTATTATTCTTAAAATCTTCATTTGAACCGTGGGATAAAGGATTGCAATATTGGAATTTGACAATACATAATCGAAAAAACTTAATGAAAACATTAACGTTGACAGAATATTTAAATGCATTCACTGCTTTAAAACAACCAAAGGGATATACATATGCACATTAGTATGTTATGTTAACACTATTATTTTTAAATGTAAAAACATTTATTTTTAGAATGCAGCAGAAATAACTCAAACATTAGAAGATTGTAAGAAACAACTTTCATGCCTGGAGATGACCATAAATATAAATTTAATTATCCTTTACAAGCATTCGATCTGTGTTTCCAAATATTCTTTGCAATTCAACTTGAGTATCCGGATGAATGTAAGCAAATTTGTAATTTTGTACAAACTTATATACCTTATATATAATAACCTAATATAATTTTACAATAAAAACATTATACAAATACAATATGAGCATTTTCATTTATACAATAACAATAGTGTTAAATCAACAATATAATATTGTAAAGTTTACAACATGGATATTGTATAGTTTACAATTCCACATTATAGATTGAGTACAAAATTGTAATACTTACAATAACTTATTGCAACTTTTTTCACAGATTATTGTAAAAAGTATTACAATAAGGATTTTGTACGGCATACAATATTGTTATTGTCGTCACATAATTTATCGTATACTATACAATTATTATTGTATATTATACAATACATTTCTGTCCGTGAAGAGAGAATATAAATTTTATGCAACTTCGTCCATTAAAATTATACATGTTAAATGCTCAGTTAGGAATGAAAGGTAGTGTAGTAAATATACCGGTTGAGATAAATTATATGCTACAGGTGTTGTCAATGAGTTTTGATAATATGTCAACAATTCAAATTAAATTAAAAAGAAACATGCTTCACTAATCAAATTATATATTTAAAACTATTAGGCCAGCAGTAGTTTGCGATGCTTTAAAACATTTGTTAGATATTTCGCTTTCTCAATAATATTACATAAAATTTTCACGATTACGAAAGCAGGTACGACGAACTTTTAAATTTTGTAGATCATACTAAAGAATTACCTTACATTCTTATCTCAATCGTGTATAATATTTGTCTCTCACTCATTCATGTCTTTATACTAACTCATGCATAAGCGCCAAGGTTGGGACCACAGGACACACCTAGACCAGCCACTTTTGAGACTACGGGACACACCCATTGCGGTTACCGTTGGGATACACCCAATGCGGCTACCGTTGGCCATACCCAATATGGCGACCGTTCGAATAAATATGATATTCAATAAAGTATGTAATTTATCATGGTTATGGTTCGTGGCAATACGAAGAGTAAAATAATAATTAAAATTTATTTTACCATAATTATTATCATAATTTTCTATTTTCATGTTGGACGCCTAAGAAGTCACGCCCATTTCCAAAAATATAATTTGCGCGTTCTGATTGGATTCGTAATCTATTCTTGGTTTTCTATTTGGGTACACCTATATTTCGATAATCTAGGTTTATTTAAAAATTGGATAAAATATTCGTAGTAGTGTAGCATCGTTACATCGTTACTTTAAAAGTTGAAGAGTTAAAGATAATAATTAATAAAATTCATTAAACGGTTCAAATAGAATCGTTTAATTAAAATACAATTATTTAATTGTGTAATGCGGCGTCTGCAGTATAAGAATGCTTGTTAAATGATCCACCTACTATTATATTCTATTTTTAAACTAACATGTTACTAATGTAGAATAGTGGGTGTAGTAGTGGAGTAGAATATATATAAATATATCTATATATATATATATATATATATATATATATATATATATATATATATATATATATATATATATATATATATATATATATATATATATATATATATATGTATATATATACACATATATATATATATATATATATATATATATATATATATATATATATATATATATATATATATATATATATATATATATATGGTAAGGTTGCTCAAGTCGTACCAGTGCTTAAATCGTACCACACGAGTTCTGAACGAACTGCGTAGACAACCGCGCATACAACCAAAAAGAAATATATATCTGAGTCAACCAAATGTGTTTGTCATTTTCTGCTATAAAAGTGGTTTGTTATAAATCCTCGCATCATGTTAGTTTTTTCAATTTTTTTATTATTTTCTGCATATGTTTGGAAGTTAATATTGCAAGTTAATTATTGATAAAATTATGTTACTTATTAAATATAAATTCAGAAGAATATATATAATCGTTGGGTCGAAACGAGATTGTATTAATTTTATTCAATATTTGATTATGTTTATTTTTAATGTTAACTTGTGCCGTGTCTTAAGTCGTACCCATATGAGATTCCTATATCGTACTGTAATGAAAATGTAAAAAATGCGACAAATAAAAGAAATGCAGTAATTAATAAAAAGGAATGGTATTAATAATTAAAAAGAAGAAAAATAATTGGTTTTGTTTTATTTGTGGAGTAGATCAAGAGCAAACATGATAAATTGCTTGAAATGAAAATTATGTGCTCACGATTTATGCGCTGGAGTTGATAAAAGAACAAAAAATATATATATATGTGATGTTTGATTATGTATCTAATAAACTGATTAATAAAAAATAAATTTTCATTCATTTGTTGCTTAATTTAATCCTTAGGTACGATTTTGGCTATAGGTGGTACGACTTACGACACCGGTTTCTTTAGTCGTACCGATGTAACTTTTTAAAGATTTAGTTTATTTTACGTGAAAGAATATAGATTTTAAATTTTCTTTATAATAAATAACTACAATATTAGTGCAGGTAGTGAACAACACATTTTATTTTTATTTATTTAATAAATCCTTGGTTTTATACGCTTTTTCCCTTATGGGGTACGACTTGAGCAACCTTACACTATATTATATATATATATATATATATATATATATATATATATATATATATATATATATATTTACCCGAGGGTATAAATATATATTTATTTCATTACCACAAACAAATAAATTGAGAATAAATGACAGAATTTTCTGACCTACCGTTTTTCTAAAAAAAATTAAATCTACTTTTCGTAATAAATCGCCCTGCCTTCCCCTATTTACAGCAAAATCAGTTTTATCAGTTTTATAGAATGAAAATAAAAGATATTATATTTCGCACTTTTAATTGAAATTAATTTTCAAAAAATGTAAGCAAAATAGACTTAAACATGTAAGCAGTCGACCGAAGTCAGCATATGCGTGTAAGACGAACATTCCTTGGCTTGGTTATTTGACCGATAAAACCCTAAGTGACCATCATCCATTGAATCGCCACCTGGTAGCAATTGCGATGTAGACGTCGAAGGGGTATAGTATATACATCTTCTGTGAGACTCACAGATGTCAGAGCTTGCAGAGTTGTACTAACTAAATAGTATAACTAAAATCTTGAATTACCTAATACGGGAATATAAGTAATATAAAAGTGATAAATGGCAAACACATTAACCAAATATGTATACCGAGTCATTACAGTTCCATTCATTTTATAATTTTTAACCTATGACAATTAATCGAAAATAAGGTATTTTTTTGTTGATCATCTAAAAACATTTGTAGGTAGGCACATACAATATAAGACAATTCGTAGACAGTTGGTCGCATCACCGCTATAATATGAAATTAAACGTAGAGTACCTATAGGTATATGTATATACGTATATGTATACATATACGCAAAATCAAATCGATATAATTTTGAGTAAATTTTCATATTGAAATCACAAGAACGATTTGATATTGTTATTCGATTTTGCACTGATGCTTTGTTAATGGGAATGTTATCACAAATATTAAAAATGTTGAATTCCTGTCAGTAATATTTTGATGTTAGTAATATTGGTCTACAGTAGTCAAGCATTCCAACTCCGCAGCCATAGTGCTTGTCTACCTGAAAGCCATAACGTCGTGACAAAGTAACTACTTTATTTTTACATTTTGCTCTTTCATTCTGGCAATCAATCGCGTAGTTGATAAGTAGTAATATTGCTTGATAGCTAGAGTAATGACATTTCAAAATAAAAATTTATAATTTATTATAAAATAATAATTTCACACATGCGCAGTTATCAGAAATTTGTACATGGATAATTGTTAGAGACAATTTTTAAAATTAAGAAATTTAAATTATTCATCGGCCTGGGACAAAGCTGGGTTCTCGTCGTTTAAATGCGGTACGAAGTCGAAGCTTAATTGGTTTATACTTGGGATAAGTAATATATAACAATTCGCATGGAGATTGAGAAAGGGTTGCAAATCGTGCAGGGTAGACGGCATTGGATAAAGGCGCAGCGGCAGTCCTCCTTGCAGGATTCTGCTACAATCGCCCATGGACAGACGTTCTCCATCATTCGAAGAATTAACAAAGTCGACGGAAGTCAACATTTGCGTTGGCGGCGAGCATTCCTTGGCTTGGCTATTTGACCGATAAAACCCTAAGCGACCGTCGTTTGTCGCATCACCACCTGGTAACAACTGCGATGTCGACGTCGTAGGGGTATAGTATACATCTTCCGTGAGACTTACAGATGACAAAGCTTTTAGAGTTGTACCAACAAAATTGGAAGCAGGTTGTTCGTCAGCCTCCAGTAAGTTACTACCAGAGAGACTTATATTGGACTGTGCGTCAAAAAACTGTTCTTCGCAGTGGGAATTGGTGTCTGTGTTATCGTTTGATGTATTTACCAAGCTCTGTCTGAGTGTACTGTAAGTCAGCTTAGCCACTCTAGCGGTCGAGTAAATTGGTACGGAATGTTGTCTATTGTATGTCTTACGAATTGGTGCTGTATCCTTGGCCGAATTAGCTTGTTCAATATTTGTTTCAGGTTGCTTCTTTTTCTGAAACATACGATTCGCCAGTTAGTATGTTATCGCAGAGATACGATTCTTAAATAAGAGTTTCTTAAAATAACTAGCCTACCCTCTACACTAATAGGTTAACAAAATGCATTGTATAATATCTTATATTTCTCATTGACAAGTTTTAAATATAATAAACCAATAATTCATATAGGTACTATTTTGTATAAACAATTAAAAATAGTTATTGGATTGTCATACATTCGCATGCAATATAGAAACTATGGCATGAAGCAAAATAACATGACCGCCATTATAAATCTTCATTCTACATCAAAATATAAGTCTATATTTACATATTTTATGTTACATATTTTTATACATATTACTATGAAAGGTATGCTCACTTTTGGTTCTATCATAAGCCGCCTGTTCAGGCGACGAGGCGTCTTTGGTTTGTTCATAATGAATTAATAATATACTTAAGATGATTAATAGTCAAAGCACATACGAACACTTTAAATCGAAGATATCCCTCTTGATATTTAAATTTAACAAGAATTTAAAAAAAAATGTACTACTGCACCTTATGAGTAGAAAACGAAGAGTGAGGAAATTGACACGTACTTAGAGAAGGTAGAGAATTTACGGAAATTGGTGGAACTAAAAAATGTATGAAACAACGCGCGAATTTATGTTATATATAACAAGTAAATAATTAGAGGTTGATGTAAATAAAGCACTCTCTCACTTTTTTTTATTATAGTCGCAAGTCTGATCACAATCAGTGATCAAGACACAATACAATAAAACCTACGTAATAAACATACATTTTTTAGTTCCACCAATTTCCGTAAATTCTCTAAGTACGTGTCAATTTCCTCATTCTTCGTTTACCACTCATAAAGCGCAGTTGTAAAATTTTTTTAAATTTAAATATCAAGAGGGATATCTTCGATTTAAAGTGTTCGTATCTGCTTTGACTATTAATCATCTTAAGTATATTATTAATTAATCATGAACAAACCAAAAGCGCCTCGCCGCTTGAACAGGCGTCTTATGATAGAACCAGAGAGTATGGGGAGATGGATTTCAATGTTAAATCGGTTGTACAACGTTTGCAAAGATGGCGGGTTCCATGGAGCCTACACTGGGGCTTAGTTGTCGCCGCAGCCACCGAGGGCGAGCGTTTTTTTTTTTTTTTTTTTTTTTAGTGAAAGGATAGATGTACTTTTCTTTTCGTGGTACAGCAGACCACGAAATGCAAAAGTACCAAAGGTACCTCCTAAATAAAAACCATTATTTAAATAATACAAATATTTATTACTAATTCAGGTTTAAATTTTACTTTATATAACATTCACATATTTATATGTTAAGATAACAATTATATTTTTATTATTAAATATTAATAATATTCGTATTTGGCTCTTCAGTCGTATATGAATTACATCCGATCAAATAGTTTTTATAATGGAACAAGTAAATGCTCATATTTATAAAAGAAAACTAATTTTAATAAGTACATATTTAATGAAGCTTTTAAATAAGTTTTTCTTCAATAATATGGTTTTGATGTTAGTACAGTCTTTTCATACGCACCCATGTAAGACAAAAAAAATTACTTTCTGTTTTTCCTCCGCAACGTCTTACGATGCCTTTCTGTCGTTGAATAGGATCGCGCCAGGATAAGCGCAAGCTCTAATCCACCTGCACTCGAAATGTTTTGAACATACACGATATGTTCTACAAACATCATGTGCAGGAGGAATAACGTACAGTCGCAGATTGTTGATTTTTTCCAACCCAATTCGGAAAAGTGCTCTGTCCTTCGGAAAACAGGCGAACCGTTTTCTGTAATCAAAGCATCCGGGAACACAACAGAATCGGTTATTTAAATGCATACTACGAACAAACTATTATACATAGAATGCATATCAAATGTTTACTATTTATTTGTGATTTAATACTTACATGCCACAAATAAAGAGATTGCTCAAAAACAAACACTTGTTAGAGTTAAATAAAATAAAATACAAAAGAATTTCCCGATAAATAACAGAGGACAAATCAATAAAGAACAATAACAAAATTGCATGTATGACGTATTGCACAATAAAAATGTTACCTTATTTACAAAATGGATTCCAATAAACGTACTTATAAATAAATAATTTATTTTTCCAAAAAATGCAGTATAAAATCATCCTAAATTTTTATTTGATTAGTAAAATATCAAGTAAATATTTAAAATTTATATACATTTAATTCGTTCAAATTTTTATAATTTTTATTATCGCGACGATCGCGACATCTAGAACAGCGGCGAATATGCAATTTTCTAACCTAACAAAACTCTGTCCAATAGTGGCTATGTTTCTTATTACTCCCCCTACTCTCTGGATAGAACCAAAAGTGAGCAATACCCAACGGTGGTTCACAGACGGCCATTTTGTTGGGGGGAGGGCTTCGAATTAGTTCGAATTATATACTCCACCAGAATGGCCGCCGTGAGCGTGACCGTCGCTTTTCAGGTACTAACCGTACTAATGTTTCCTACAATATGGACTGAGTGATTGTTTCGGCAAATATTGGAATTAAAATTTTTCTGTATTTAAATAACATATTTTTTTATAAGAGCTATATAAATTAAAATACTTAGTTCTATATTTGGATGTTAAATTTAAAATAAATTTTAATGCTAATTAAGTAATTTGTATTTATTTTTACTTATACACTGTATAATTTTCATTTATAATAAGCGTATTTATTTTTTAATAAGAAATTTAGAGAGAAGCGTATTTATTTTATAATAATTTTTCTTAACGAACGAAAAATTATATGTTATTACAAATAACATTTAAAAAGCGCGGCAACTTTTTTAGTTATTATTGCAACATTTAGTTTTTTTTTTAATGGCGTTTGAATAGTGCGTTACATTGTAACAAAATCCGTCAGTCTTACGTTTTACTTGAATTTTATGTATTTTACTTGATTTAAAATATATTAGATTATG
This sequence comes from Nebria salina, assembly GCA_944039245.1. NCBI lineage: Eukaryota > Metazoa > Arthropoda > Insecta > Coleoptera > Carabidae > Nebria > Nebria salina. The sequence continues at coordinate 8,603,487 of OX063288.1, forward strand.
TCGTTCAACGTGAGTTGCGCTGTGCCAAGTTGCAAATCGAGTGGGTACTGTTTTACGTGGTTTCCGAAAGCTTATAACACGATGTTTAAAAACTGGATTGGGCTGGTAAACAATCCGAAATTATTTAAAATGCCAGAAAAGCAAATTTATCATTCGTATCGGGTCTGCCTTAAACATTTTAGCCCTTGGTGGATTTATATAAATGGTAAAGGCAGAACTACCGTATTACATGGTGCTTCTCCAACTTTGTACTTGGATGAGCGGTACGCTGTGCAAGAAGGTAGGAAAACCATTTTAATTTGATAAATGTTTTTATTAATAAAGTAATTTATTTAGATATCCCCATGCCCGATGTAACAATTGCATCTTCTTTTACATCTTCGTTGAGGGAGCACGATTAATGTGTTTCAGTGCGACCGGAAGGTATAAAATATGTTTGCTTGGTTTAACTCGAGCTAATAAAATATTGTTTTCAGAGGTATCGAGCAAGGGTAATCATCGTCAAACCAGAAAATCTAATCGTAAGCCTACAAATTAATTTTCAATTATAAATAACATTTTATAGCTTACATTAAATTCAGATACGACAAATTCACCGCAAAGTAGCAGAAAACGAAAGGAATGGAGTTTGTTTCTGCTACCAAGCGTCCAAAAATCTGTGCTAATGCTGGTAACAGCAAGAAGTATATTATATGCTTTTTGGTAACGGGATGTTTATTGCCAGACGTAAAACCATAACTACTACACGCACACTCACACACGTCATTTCAAAAATAATCGGAATCGATTCAGGGAAGGTCAGCAGGTATATTTCTGTTAAAATATCGAGATGTAAATCTTTCATAATTACTATACTTATACTGCGTATAAGAAAGTAAAAATTAATTTTGTTACAGCAAAATAGGGGCAATTTTGATTTTATGGCACTGCTTTAAACCTTACCTTCAAGTAACTGTTATTGATTCCATACATTATGTGAATGAATTAAACATTTTCTAGACCAATATTATGTTTGTGAATAGTTTAGTTTAATTAACAGCTCAGTCTAAGCATGAATATATTTATTTTAAAGATCTAATGGAAATATATTGATTTTATTTCCAAATATAGTTTTTTTTTATTCTATGATTAACATTGTTAATTAGATTGCAGTAGATTTATAGGGCGAAATTGAGAAGACGATTTTTTTCCACAGCGTTCCAATATATTTCAGGGTAGAAATAATTTTACCGACCGGCAATAAATTACCGGTCGAATCAGTAAAATTATTTATACCTTGAAGTATATCGGAATGCTGTGGATAAAATTGTCTTCATTTTTTATCTGTACATCTATCTCTTTCTAATGCATATACCTATCTCTCTCTCTCTTATATATCTATCTCTGTCTACTATGTCTATCTCTTTCTATACGTCTTCTTAAACTTCCAAACCCAACCCGTACACAATATTTCATAAGCCCAAGTTGTCGGAGTCTATTTTCAGTTATATTACTGACACCCCCTGGCCCACAAATATCCCTAAGTGACCTTTCCTGCTGTTCCTTGTATTACTGACACCCCCTGGCCCACAAATATCCCTAAGTGACCTTTCCTGCTGTTCCTTAGCAATACCTTTCATGGTAATATTGTAACAAGAAAGTCACCGCTTCTGAGTCATATCTCAGATCTCGAGGGACAAACGATAGTTGGTATCAGTTACGCTCATTACTTACGATAGGAATTGTTTTACTATGTATCCTATGACTCACACTAAAAGCAAAATATGTTGTTAATACAATTTGGGGTTCAGGGTGCAGAGTATGATTCTCGATGTTTACCTGCACTTTGAATCATCTCCGTCGTATCGAAAAGATATAGAATTTATCAGAGATATACAGGGAGTCTTTCGCAAACTGCGGAGCAGAGAAGTCTTCGCTTGCGTGGGTTTTTAAAGTCAGATTTTAGTCGTTATTGAGTTGAGAGTAACAAGTTAAAGTCTTGAGCTAAGTAGAGTTCTTTGCAATAGCGTGAGTCATGGGTGAGTAACTGTCGCATTATTTTTTACATTATATAATCTCATTATTTACTACTAAACCTCTTAATTAATTGTTCTATATATATTCTTATTGTTTTCTTTGATTATCATAAATATTAAATAACCGAATATGTTAACCACACTGGAAATTTCTTTAAACCTAGCATTCCGTTGCATCTCCACTAAAGACGAACCTAGTTAGAGTCTAAATAAAGAATAAACTTTTACAATATGTATAAAAAATATGTAACATAAAATATGTAAATATAGACTTATATTTTGATGTAGAAGATGATTTATAATGGTGGTCATGCATTTTGTTAACGTATTAGTGTAGAGGATAGGCTAGTTATTTTAAGAAACTCTTATTTAAGAATCGTATCCCTGCGATAACATACTTACTGGCGAATCGTATGTTTCAGAAAAAGAAGGAACCTGAAACAAATATTGAACAAGCTAATTCGGCCAAGGATACAGCACCAATTCGTAAGACATACAATAATTAAAAGTATTTATTTACAAATAGTTGCTAAATTTTACATGGATAAAATATAAATAAATTTTGAGTGCCGTTATAGGGTTCATACCCTCTTCAGCAAGACATACAATAGACAACATTCCGTACCAATTTACTCGACCGCTAGAGTGGTTAAAGCCTTGTTCTCACGAAGAAATTTTGAGAAATTTCTGCAAATTTCAACACGAAATTCTGTATCAGAAATTCCAAATCATGTCATTTAGAGGTTATGTCTGCAAGTCCTTAAAATTAGAACATGTTCTAAAACTTGCAATTCTGTTTCCTCGACTTTCAGCTTCAACCTATCAGAGATCGGTTTCAAGTCACATGGCGGTTTCAAGTCAAATGGCGCACGCGCGAATATTCCACATGTTCCAAATTCTAAGCACGAGAAAAATATTTTATGTTCCCGTCAACATGTGTTTTTTGAAAAATATTATACTAGCTCATAAAATTTATATGAATGTACGTGCTCAAACGTGCAAATTCGTTTTATTACAATATAATAAACCAATGGCCAATTACTTTAACACCGACCATTTCAAAAATGTTGACCTTTTTGAGGGGCCTACGCCCCCTTTTTTGTCGGTGGATAACTGTTACTTTAACACCGACCATTTCAATAATGTTGACCTTTTTGAGGGGTCTAATCCCCCATTTTTTCGGTGGATTCATGATTCGAATTTAGTTTTTCAAAACATTTCGAAGAAGTAACACCGAATATTATATTGTGTGTGATGTTAAAAAATATGAACTCTATTTCAAAAAATAAAAAGAAGGTAAACATTAATTTTGAAAGAAATATTAATGATTTATATGATATATTATATTTCCTATAAATTTATACATAGGCTTATTGGTCGAGAGAGGAAAGCCTTCTCTTAATTCAAATATTCCAAAATTTCACGGTGCTGTATGATGAACAACATCCAAAACATTACAATAAAAATGCAATTTCCGAGGCACTAAAAGCAATTGCTCTGGAGATGTCAGAACATCGGCCAAATACATCAGGTATATATTTTGTTATATTATTGTATTGCAATCTGTCATGGAAAATGCATGACAATATTCTTTGACACGAATTAAATTGAAAATTAATCACGAAATTGAAATGAATAAAAATGTATTTATTTTATACAAACAAAACAATGACTAATTCTATATAATTGTTAACATTATAGTTGAAGATACAAAAACAAAAATTAGGAATTTAAGAATTCAGTTTATGTCGGAGCGAAACAAAATACGGAAGATAGTCAGCGGCTCAGGTGTTGAGGCAGTGCAACCGAAATTATGGTGCTTCGCAGAGTTGAGCTTCTTGGACTCATTCATAAATATGCGACAAAGTTCCAGCAACATTCAGGTAACACATAATGAAGTAGCAAATAATAAATAGCAGCCCATTAATAGTGATGATTTCTAATCGAACTATCTTGCCATGGTACAGCACCATTAGTATTAAAATATATTTTAAAATTATTTCGGATTTGTTGCACTATTCATGCAGAATGATTTCCTGCTTGTTGGCCTATATTTTGTAGTTATGTTGAGCTACGCCATGTGCCATACTCAATTGATCCTGTTGCCACATTTTCACTATCAATAGAATTTGATGCGATTTATTGGTTTTTTGACTTTTCAATTAAAAAATTGTGTAGTACACAAGTTGTTAATGTTATAAGTTCCACTTTTTCCGGACTCAGTTCTATTTTATGAAGTAGAATACGAAATCGATTCGATAATATTCCAAACGCATTCTCCACAACTCTTCCAGCTCGACTCAATCTATAATTATATACTCTTTCTTCGTGATTCATTCCTCTTGCTTTATATGGTTTCATCATATTTTTATTTATCGGAAATGCATCGTCAGCAACAAACACATAAGGCGACATAATATCAGAATTCGGTAAATTTTTATCTGGAGGAATATTAATGCAATTAGTGGCTATTGCTTGAGAAATTGCACTTTCGCGAAATATGGCTCCATCACCCATTCGTCCATTTTTTCCAATGTCAATACAAATAAATTTGTAGCGGGCGTCTACAATTGCAAGTAAAACGAGACTATCGGTACCCTTATAATTGCGAAATTGTGATCCTGCCGATCTAGGCGGTCGAAAATTAATGTGCTTTCCATCGATTGCATCTAAACAATTAGGAAAGTTCCACAAATTGAAAAAAGCAGATGCAATTTCTTCCCATTCTCTACGTGTATTTGGTGCCTGAAATATAATGTTTTTACAGATACCAATGAACATTACCCAGCAAGAGACCGCACAGCACAAGACACAAACTATGACAGAAGAAAATTTTACACAAGACATGCCAACATACATAATGGAGGACTTTCCGCATGACCATACATACATATTTAATGACTTAACACAAGACACTACAGCAACCACGGAAGAGGACTTAACACAAGAAATTACGCAAGACACACACGAAACACCTACTACTAAAGGCAAATCTTTAGTGACAGGTAGATACCGAACATACACACATAACATACCATCCACACATAACATACCATCCACATCCACTGCAGAAACATCAGACATATTACCACACACACCGACTCCATCTACCAAGAAGACAAAACAAATAAAAAAAGTTAGAACATACACTGACGCTGTAATTGAACAGGCAGAAAGAATTTTGAATAATATTGAAAAGGAGAGACAACCTCCAGGTGATCCGGACAATACGGCACTTGCTGAATTGTGCCGTACTACGTTGGAAAAAGAAAAGGATTTAGTTTTAAGAGAACAATTGAAAAAGAAGCTGTTACAGGTTCTTATTACATACAAATAAAAAATATTTGCGTAAATGTATGTTTTTTTTTTAATAATTACCTTTAGATATTCATATTTTAGAGTTTCATAAATAGCTTTCAATGTGTCAGGTATTAAAACACTAAGCGTATTATACGCGATTCTTGTAGCAAACGATAAGCTTCGGTACGTCTCACCGGTGGCCAAATATCGCAATGTTACAGCTAGTCTAAAATAGGTGAACAAGTATTGACATATACAAATTTCAATCGTGCATTATAATACCTCATTCTAGCAGAAATGCACTGTCTCATTACTGTGTCTTGTTTTGTAATCAAAGCAGTAATTTGATGTAACAGTTCATCAAAACTATCAGCATTCATTCGCAAAAAGCCTTTGAAAAAGTTGGCGTCACTTGACCTTAGTTCATTTTCTAACATGGCTAATACACCTCTGCCATCACCATCATCACGTTTTAACAGCCACTTACGTGACCAAAATTTACGTTTCTTTTTATTAGTGTTCTTAATTATCGAACATAGAGCGATTACACTCAAGACCGTTTTGACAGTTGCTTTATCCGCCATTTTCAAAAAGATTTCATAATATAAAATTTCAACCATTTTTGTCCGTGTGAACAACATCGTATCCGTGCAAGTTTATTTCTTGAAATTTTATTCCATGAAATAGAATTTTTAAGAAATTTTATTGCATCGTGAGTACAGGGCTTAAGCGGACTTACAGTACACTCAGACAGAGCTTGGTAAATACATCAAACAATGACACAGACATCAATGCACACTGCGACGAAAAGTTTTTTGACGCACTGTTCAATATAAGTCTCTCTGGTAGTAACTTACTGGAGGCTGACGAACTACCTGCTTCCAACTTTGTTAGTACAACTCTAAAAGCTTTGTCATCTGTAAGTCTCACGAAAGATGTATACTATACCTCTACGACGTCGACATCGCAGTTGTTACCAGGTGGTGATGCGACAAACGACGGTCGCTTAGGGTTTTATCGGTCAGATAACCAAGCCAAGGAATGCTCGCCGCCAACGCAAATGTTGACTTCCGTCGACTTTGTTAATTCTTCGAATGATGGAGAACGTCTGTCCATGGGCGATTGTAGCAGAATCCTGCAAGGAGGACTGCCGCTGCGCCTTTATCCAATGCCGTCTACCCTGCACGATTTGCAACCCTTTCTCAATCTCCATGCGAATTGTTATATATTACTTATCCCAAGTATAAACCAATTAAGCTTCGACTTCGTACCGCATTTAAACGACGAGAACCCAGCTTTGTCCCAGGCCGATGAATAATTTAAATTTCTTAATTTTAAAAATTGTCTCTAACAATTATCCATGTACAAATTTCTGATAACTGCGCATGTGTGAAATTATTATTTTATAATAAATTATAAATTTTTATTTTGAAATGTCATTACTCTAGCTATCAAGCAATATTACTACTTATCAACTACGCGATTGATTGCCAGAATGAAAGAGCAAAATGTAAAAATAAAGTAGTTACTTTGTCACGACGTTATGGCTTTCAGGTAGACAAGCACTATGGCTGCGGAGTTGGAATGCTTGACTACTGTAGACCAATATTACTAACATCAAAATATTACTGACAGGAATTCAACATTTTTAATATTTGTGATAACATTCCCATTAACAAAGCATCAGTGCAAAATCGAATAACAATATCAAATCGTTCTTGTGATTTCAATATGAAAATTTACTCAAAATTATATCGATTTGATTTTGCGTATATGTATACATATACGTATATACATATACCTATAGGTACTCTACGTTTAATTTCATATTATAGCGGTGATGCGACCAACTGTCTACGAATTGTCTTATATTGTATGTGCCTACCTACAAATGTTTTTAGATGATCAACAAAAAAATACCTTATTTTCGATTAATTGTCATAGGTTAAAAATTATAAAATGAATGGAACTGTAATGACTCGGTATACATATTTGGTTAATGTGTTTGCCATTTATCACTTTTATATTACTTATATTCCCGTATTAGGTAATTCAAGATTTTAGTTATACTATTTAGTTAGTACAACTCTGCAAGCTCTGACATCTGTGAGTCTCACAGAAGATGTATATACTATACCCCTTCGACGTCTACATCGCAATTGCTACCAGGTGGCGATTCAATGGATGATGGTCACTTAGGGTTTTATCGGTCAAATAACCAAGCCAAGGAATGTTCGTCTTACACGCATATGCTGACTTCGGTCGACTGCTTACATGTTTAAGTCTACTTTGCTTACATTTTTTGAAAATTAATTTCAATTAAAAGTGCGAAATATAATATCTTTTATTTTCATTCTATAAAACTGATTTTGCTGTAAATAGGGGAAGACTTCCATCGACTTTGTTAATTCTTCGAATGATGGAGAACGTCTGTCCATGGGCGATTGTAGCAGAATCCTGCATGGAGGACTGCCGCTGCGCCTTTATCCAATGCCGTCTACCCTGCACGATTTACAACCCTTTCTCAATCTCCATGCGAATTGTTATATATTACTTATCCCAAGTATAAACCAATTAAGCTTCGACTTCGTACTGCATTTAAACGACGAGAACCCAGCTTTGTCCCAGGCCCATGAATAATTTAAATTTCTTTATTTTATGAATTGTATCTAACAATTATCGATGTACACATTTCTGAAAACTGCGCATGTGAGAAATTATTATTTTATAATAAATTATAAATTTTTATTCTGCAATGTCATTACTCTCGCTATCAAGCAGTATTACTACTTATCAACTACGCGATTGATTGCCAGAATGAAAGAGCAAAATGTAAAAATAAAGTAGTTACTTTGTCACGAAGTTATGGCTTTCAGGTAGACAAGCACTATGGCTGCGGAGTTGGAATGCTTGAGTATTGTAGACCTTATAGGAAATTCTGTTGGGCTGTTGTTCTTTGTCTCCTTGATTTTTGAAATTAAACACTATATCTTATGTTTCACTGATTTATTTGAACAACAAAATATAACATTTACAACACACAATAATATTGAAAACAGATATGAATGATTAAAATAATATTCTTACTATTTTAGTTGTATAGTAATCTACCAGAAATATTGCACTCTAAGTGGTACCTAGGTGTTTTCTGTTCCGAGTTGGAATTTAGACTGACTTACTTCTTAAATTTAAGTTTGGTGGTTTACTAGACAAAATTCACGTTGAGATGGGGCACCAATCACAACGTTTCATATTGACAATGGCTGTGGACATCTGTTGTCCAGATGTCTGAATTCTTGGACGCTTCAGGGTAATTCCCAAGAGCTAACGGTTTGCCAAATAATCCACATGTAAGTTATATAAAATATAGCCTCTAGTATTATATAATGGACTCTGTATAATCCAACAATAGTTAAATATAATTAAAGTCATTTCTGATGATTATGCTAAAACCTATTCTTGTAAACAGGTGTCAAATAAATATCACAAAGTTTATAAAAGCTAATGTTATCGTCATTTATCTTGTAGACACATGTAAGATTAATAAAAGAGTTTTGACGGACTCAGTGAAACAAAATTATTTTTTTTTCAAAGACGTTAACTTCAAACATTTATTTTGTATTTGTCCACAGCCTGGAAAAACCTGGCTAGATATGATTGTATGCACGGCATGCCATAAACTTAATACTAAAGCCAGTGAAGCCGACGAACTAACTAGAATAAAATTATGTCTTCAACGAGGCACGTACAAATTCAATCAACAAAATATTACTGACAGGAATTCAACATTTTATATTTTTGTGATAACATTCTCTTATGAAGAACTGAAGAACTACCATATTCCAATTTAGTTAGTACAACTCTGCAAGCTCTGACATCTGTGAAAATAGAATGCATAGTTTTAATGCTTAAAATCTGAACTTTCAAAATTAATATTTTTAATTATGATCGAATAACTGCTGTGGCCGCTATTCCAAGTGCAGCCTGACACCTCCATCTAATCGGCGGGCAAGATAAATGGCGCACTATTGAAGAAATAACAATACAATTTTTTTTGATACTGCCAGATATATTTACCGCCAGCGGACGTAGGATTTTTTTTGAATTTTTTAAATTAATAAAGAAATGGCGACGTTTTGAAGAATATAGTTTATTTTTTTACTCAAAAAAATGAGTAAAAGCTTGCACCAAAAATCAATTTTTGATAAAATAAAAAACGGCTACGTACGCTGGTAAATAAAAAGATGTAGAATTCAAAAATTTAGACTATATTGAAATCGGATGAAACGTTTTTGAGATAGAATGCCCACCAATTACAAAAACATAGAACGCGCTTGGAGCACCGCGAGAAGGGTCCATTTGTCGGCCTGTAACTTTGTAACGGAGTGTTTGATGAACTTCGGATAAAGTTTGCCATAAAGTAGACATTCTAAAAAATTTGTTAAGCCAATAAAAAAAAAGATTTCTTGAAATTTCCAGAGTGTACTACTCCCTTAAACTACACCACTTCCCAGCTGCCAGGAAAACTACTTATCTACTACACGATTGATTGGCAGAATGAATAAGCAAAATGTCAAAATAAAGTAGTTACTTTGTAACGAAGTTACGACTCTCAGGAAGACAAGTACTATGGCCGCGGGGTAGAGTGCTTGGCTACTGTAGAAAATTCAATATAAAATACCTATCCCGAAAGTCCATCGTTCTGCTCCATTATATAATTAACGGCATCATTAAACTACACCACTTCCTAGCTGCCAGGAAAACTTCTACTGTCCATCCAATTCTCAAACCCAAAAAAGACCCCCTCTCACCCACCAGTTATCGATCCATAAGCCTCTTTAATACCCTATCCAAGTTAACTGAAGCTATTTGCAATGTCTAACACTGAACTTTCTTATATGCATTTTGGGTAGATCAATAGAATTTAAAAATTTTGAAAGTTTTTTTAATTTAAAATTTTTTTAATATTTTGAAAATGTTTAACCCTTTTTTGCTTACATTTTTTGAAAAGTAATTTCAATTAAAAGTTATGCGAAATATTAATATCATTTATTTTCAATCTAACAGATTTTGCTGTAAGTAGGGGAGGGCAGGGCGATTTGATACAAAAAGATTTATTTAATTTTTTTTAGAAAATTCTTTTGCGTTGTGTCTCCTAATTTTATTCTCATTTTATTTGTTTGTGGGAATGAAAAAAATATATTTATACCCTCGGGTGAAGTGTAACAACTTGCCCCCCGACTAGTTTTCCCGTTACAAAGCGTTATCAATCGGTGTGCTTGCGGTTCTATTTGTGAGTGCGCGTTGGGCATGATACATACATACACATAATACACATAAATACATACACACATATATAAATACATACATAAAATTGCTTATGCATACGTACATACGTATACATACACATCCTCACATATCTGTACATATCCGTACATATATGTTCGGATATGTTCTTACATATTATACATACATATCCATACATGTGTATGTATATTCGGTGGCATCTCTGCAAACACAGTTGTTTACACATCTTCATTCGTGATGTCGCCACTAACTAACTAACTTTTTACGTCATTTAGTCGTCTGTAGTGTTGCACGTGTCTACTTTTGTTCCCATAAGGTAACATAATTCTTTTATTTGACACCGCTGTGTCAACGGGAATTAGGGAATCTAAAATGGCGTGAAGTAAAACCATTAATTAAAGTGATATTTGAAGATTCCAATCAAAAAATCATTTTTCATGAATATAATAAAATTGCAGACAAAGAAAAATTAGAATTATTCAAAGAATATCATAACTCTGGTGTAGGAGGTCATTGCGGCTCAAAGAGAATGTATAAACGATTAAAACAAAACTTTAACTGGTCTAATTTAAAAACTGATATAGCAGAGTACGTAAATAATTATCCTGTCAAAAAAATTAGACGCGAAATAGAAGCATCAAAAACCCTATGATTATCACAACCACCTCCAATCATCCATTTCAAAAATTATTTCTGGACATTGTTGGCCCTCTTCCTATATTCTCAAGCCAGAACCAATACATTTTAACCATGCAGGACGACCTGACCAAATATTTTTTAGCAACTCCTATTCCAAATCAAACGGCAGAAACCGTGGCGAAAAATTTTGTAAACCATATGGTTTGTCAATTCGGTACCCCCGATTCAATATTAACGGACCAAGAAACAAATTTCCTGAGTAGACTATTCCAAGAAACTTGTAAAATTCTTAAAATAAAAAAAACTCAGAACCACCCCGTATCACCCAGAGAGTAACGGTGCGCTTGAAAGAAGTCATCGTACTCTAGTAGAATATTTGCGAAACTATGTCGATAAAGACCAACAAAATTGGGATAAATTAATCTCTTTAGCTATGTTTACATACAACACATCCTCTCATGCAAGTACGAAATTCACTCCATTCGAACTAGTCTTTGGTCGTGAGGCGAGTTTACCGTACAAGCATTCGGTAGTAGAACCGAACTATAATTATCAAGATTATTGCAGTCAATTGCGAGAAAATTTGAAAGTAGTAAATCAAACAGCCAGAGAAAATCTTATCAAAAGTAAAGAGAAATCTAAAACAGTATTTGCCAGAAATTCATTCACAGAAATTATACACGTTACGGATAAAGTTCTTATAAAAATCAGCTAAGTAAAAATAAATTAGAAAGTCAATGGTTAGGTCCCTTCCAAGTAATCGAAGTATTAAATGATTCGGAAAATTTGGTGATCCAACGAAATAATAAACCTTATAAAATTCATAAGAATCAATGTCGAATATTTAACGATAATTGCCTGACATAATTTCACTCATTTCAGATTACCCATATTGGTGATTTGTGCTGACCAATATTTGGATACAAAGTTTGACAATGCTCCTGGAATATATTTTGAGTCATGTGGAGAGGTTAGAGTTTATTCAAAATTTTGGAATTTAATTACATACGTCGATCTAAATAATTTCTATTATAGATTAAATTTAGTTTATAAACTGTACGATCATGTCGTTGAAGCCTGTGCAGTAATATATCCAAATGAAACGAATAACCAATGTGAACAGTTCTTTCAAATTATAAAACCAGCGATATCATTTATAAAAACAAAACGCCTTGATTTACTCAGCCTTGTGGCACATGAAGATCCTATACGAAGTAAACGCGTTTTAAGAAACGTCATTGGTAAAATCTCGAAAACCCTATTCGGTACGTTAGATAGCGACGACGAGAAATATTTTAATGTTAAAATAGATAAATTTACAAAAAACGAAGAATCTCTTCTCTCACTAGCTAATCAACAAACAAAGATAATTAAATCATCCTTAACTTCTTTTAATAATATTATAAGAAATTCTTATAAAAATGAGCAAGCTCTTTTTAATGACATTATTGAACTCCGAAAACTAATAAAGAATTTAGAAAATCTGAACCTATCGGATAAACTTAATTCAATTATTACAAAAGATATTATTTCATTAAATTTTTTTAATCCAAGTATATCATATTGAACTTGGAACTCTTATTGATGCCATTCTATTCGCAAAATTAGGAGTCATTCACGCTCGTGTATTACCTCCAAATGAACTAATAAAAGAATTAAAAACAATTCAAGGATATGTCCCATCTGGACTAGAATTCCCTGTTAATTTTAATATCAATGACATACACGATTTTCTAAACTCTATAACCAACATAAATATTTATATAAGTAAGATTAAATTAGTGTATATTATAGAAATACCATTAATTAGAACTAAGATATTTACGGGATATATAATCCGATTCAATTTATAGTATAATCTACCTGACGGTCTATGCATTTAATCAAAACTCTATTTAGCTTTGAAGCCACATTTCATGTCTATAATACAGTTGGAATAGTTGATGGCACACATATTGCAATTGTAAAACCGACAGAAGCACAAAACGAAGATGAGTTTGTAAATAGAAAAGGTTACCACAGTTTGAATGTCCAAATAGTATGTTTTTATTTAATAAATATTAATACTAAATGTACAATAATTGAAAACTAAATTTAATATTTTTAAGATTTGTGATGCTCGCTTGAGAATTTTGACTTTCCTTCTATTCCCGAAAGTTTGCCTCTAGCAAAAGCACTGTTCAATTCCATGAAATTGGTTAGCCTTTCCTTCTGCTCTACCGTGACTTTGGTCGTCATTTTTCGCTTTCCTTCCATTTTCTCACGAACTAAACAAAAAATAAAACATATTGTTGCGGTATGGTACGCAGAAGTAATATCGTGTGATTATTCACATACTGCTTTTCTATAAGAAACACAAATCTTTAACAATAATCAACAAATTTATCAAATGAATAGTTCAACACAAATACAGTAAGTAAAACATACTTACCAAATAACAACAGCAATTAAAACACAATTTTTAATAGAAATTAGAAAATGTGGAAAATAGCACGTAATTACCAGTACAAGACGTGGTAACATAAACAGAAATAATGAGAACTTTAGATCACGAAATTCCCTAAAGATTTCAAATGCGCATTCATTAATGTGACGACATTGATAGATAAGATCTCAACTCAATATTTTTGATTGAGAGACTCAGAATAACCCTACAGTTCTACTATAAATTGAACCAGACTATACCAATAAGTGTAGCAAATGATACCTAAATATTCATCGATAGCAAAAATGAATTTATCTTAATCGAAGATAACAAACAAAGATTCACTCTACTTAATGAAAAAGATTTTAATAAATGCAAAAGAAATCAAAATTTTAATATCTGTGAAATAGAAATATACAATTTTGAAAATACCATTCCAAGGTCTTGTAATACAAAAATTGTCAACATAAAGCAAAATATTTGGCATCCCTTAAGGAAACCAAACCAAAGGTTATATGTATTTACTAAATCAGAAGAAATTAAAATTAAATGCCGAAACCAAAATGTAATTACACATAAAACGCAGCCAGGAACTGGGATATTTAAAATATCCGTTTATTATAAAGCTTACACAATTGAAATTGAATTGTCAAGTAATCGTAAATACAATTCAGTAATCACTATTGATTTTGTACCAAAATTAAATTTAACTAATATATATATATATATATATATATATATATATATATATATATATATATATATATATATATAAAAATATATAAATATATATATATATATATATATATATATATATATATATATATATATATAAATATATATAAATATATATAAATATATATATATATATATATATATATATATATATATATATAAATATATATAAATATATATATATATATATATATATATATATATATATATATATATATCGATCAAGATTTATGGCTATAAAAGACCACACGGTTCCCGGGGATGCAGGTTAAACGAACTGATTGAGGCGCCTTAGTGCTAAATGGACCCAATCAGAATAGAGTAGCCATTATACCTTATATTAGGGTTTCAGGTAATGACTCCCGGTTGTGAAGGTCTATGGACTACAGGCCATGCAGGACCAACCGAGACGGAATTCCAAACAATACTATGACAAACGGGTGCGGTATTTCCGAGCGTGTGTGCGTGTGTGTGTGTGTGTGTATATTCCTGATTTGTCCACTATTCTACATGAGTAATCATGCCTGATTAAAAATCAAAAATATTTTTATTATTTAACAGATATGTTTTATTATACAAATGCTTTTTGTAAAGTAGTAGCACAAATAATATATTTCACATAGTTTTCAACAAAGGTCAAATCATATTTACGACATTTGTACATTTAAAAATAACGTTGATGTTATATAAATCTAATATATACATTCTGTATTTTAAAATAAATATTATTTAATCTTATATAAAAATTATCATTTTAATTCATATAATCGTATATGTAATAGCACATAATATTTTTACATATACAGCAAATTACAATTAAAAATTTTTATGTTCGGTATATTATTATTTCATTCAATAGATAAATATACTTTAAGGTAGAGATTTTATTTTTTGAGAAATTCTTTATTAAATTACATACGGTTGAGCAATTGATTTTTAATTGATATGTTTCTCAATAATAAAGATCTCGTAATCATAAAATACAATATGCCAGCAATCAGAGGTATAACATATGTTAACTGATAAGAAAATATAGAACGAAAATTGATAATAACGGTTCCAAACGTTAATGCAATGAGAACATGTACACTGCTGTTATTAAATATAAAGTTACATAGTACTAGTACGCTGCAACCATCCTCTCATTTTTTCGCACGCAGATGAGGAGAGAAAATAATGAGTAGAGGTTTGCAGCGTTTAGGTGCAAGTTACTTTATATCTGAACAGCAGTATATAATATACTCAACTGCCTCAGTGTTCTGGAGTCCAGAAATGATATAGTCCAGAATCTGGACTATATCATTTTTATAATTTCGTTCATTTGTTTTGCGCTAACTAATGCACAAAATATATTGAATTGACAAAATATGTACATTTGAAATAGTTTTCTTATCAATAGAAAAACATTTCGATTGGCACATATTTTATGCATTTTTAAACAAAACAGTTTTCGAACAAACTCGAGGACTGAAGCAGTGGAACATTATTGCATCGCAGAACTCAGATCGTCAATTTGGAACCAAACTAACGTCACTGACTTGAGTTCCCTGTTCACACTATCAGCAATTTATTGTTTTTCTTTAACATTATTTGCATTATTTAATCGGAATCTGCATCAGTTGAAGATGCTGCCTGTTCATCTTCGTCATGGTGTCTCTTAGATCGACCAGGACATTCTTTAGCCAAGTCTCGTTCATCATCAAATTGGCTACCACACCACATACAGTAGTTATACTTTTCGCGCAAATACATTATAATAATTTTAAGCCTTTGCTTCATCTGAAACGAGATAATAACCCATATTAAACATCAATATTTTTAATGTAGTAAGACCAGAGTTACGGCTAATGTGTCTCCATGATGGCAAATAGAGACAAACAGTACTAACATTTTATATAGATTTATTTTTCCGAGGACGACTCGCGGTAGTTTCAGAATCTTTATTAAAATTTTAATAAATAAGTACCTCTTCATTAAAATTTTAATAAAGATTCAGAAACCACAGCGAGTCGTCCGGGGAAAAATAAATCAATACAGAGATTTTGCTCGACGAACCGTCGAAAAAGTGAATCGTTCGGACTGTGTTATTTCACATATTACTAATTAATTCGAAATATATGTATATATGAATTAATTAAAATACAAAACATGCACGGAAACACATTTTAACATATATGAGTTCATAACATCTTTAAGACGTATTTACAATCCAATCTTATGTTTAATAAGTACACATTTTACAAAACATTAATAACATGATTAAATTTATAGTTCTATTTATGTTTATTATGAATGCAACTCTTTTGTCTCTAATATGTAGAAGGAAATTTAACAATATAGCAAATAAATTTTAGAACTATGCAGCCTTGGGCAAATAGACGAAACGTCGGAAACCAAAGGCAATATAGTTATTGTGAGTAAAACTTACTTCGTGATAACTCAGTATTTCGGGTTCAGACGAATCACTGGCCTCATCACTTGAATTCGGCTCCTCATCTGGCCAAAACCAGCGTGTGATTGGTTTCTTTAAGTTATCCTATAAACACAATAGCACACAATTATATTCTTGTAAAACCCATACGTGTACAGATTAAGATCCTAAAATTTTATTTTAGAGAGAATCACGCATAAATGTTATTCTGGAATTTACAAATTAGAATGCAATTTAAGATATATTCAGAAAATTGAGAAATTGAAATAAAGAGCACATAAGCTCCTTAAATAATATTAAATGTTAAAAATACAATGTCATTTTATGTGTTTACAGTTAGAGAAACGAACAATTGATAATTTGTGAAAATTAAAACATTTTCAACAAAAATCTCATTTCTCCATGGTACTTGGTATAAGTCGCGTGACAATATATTAGGATATTATTTAATCAATGGATTTTTCATTAGGGATGAATATAAAATTTTAAGTGTTAAGTGCAAAATATTTCTCTAAACTTCTAAAAAGTTATATTAATACTAAAAACGCGAAAAAGTAATCATGAAGTATTTTAAATAATTACATAGTTTAACTCACTTTGATGTCAAAATTTCGACAAATACGTTTTGATTTCAAGAAATCCATTTTCGTTTCCGTCATTTCTCTACGCTGTACTAATGTTTTCCTGTACTCTTCTGTCGACATTGCGGGTTCCCTTTCTATTTTTTCTCTTATACTACCTAGTCCTCGATTGTCGTTTTTGATTTCAATCTTAATTGGAGCAGCCGTTCCTGTTGCGTTTTTACCGATGCCAGAACCTACCTGATATCCCATCTTTTGTAACATAATAAAGCCCTTATTATCTTCTGATAGCGCAGTTTGTAGCCCTTCTTCACGCCGTTCTTCGGCAATTACTCGAAAAGAGGGAATCTCAGTTTCTCGTTTTCTTTTGAAAATTTCAAGTTCACGTTTTTGTTTCTGGCTATGTAGTAAACCCGGTCGAATATCATTCTGAGTACTGAGAAAATATAAAAAATATATATATTCGAAACATTAGCGTACTTGGGAGTATTTCAAACACTGCATAAAAATGTTTCATTGGTAACCAATTAAATTGATGATTTTTAAGAATTTGAGAAAAATTCATCGGGCCTAGCCGGGGATCGAACCCGAAAGACATCGTCACACAATTCAACGACGAAGCAAAGACTATAGATAGCGAATATTAAGAATAGTACTACGTATTATAAAAATATAGATATTAGGATTTATATCAACAAAAAAATGCAATTCGTTCACCTACAAGCTAGTTCAACATATGCCCATAAAATAAAATTTTAACAGGAAAACGGTACCGAAATTGTTATCATTAGTATCACCACTATCCGTTTTACTTATATGGCGTTCACCAAATAACCTACACTGATATGCATGAGATGGTAATTTGATTAAAATTTTTTCTTCGAAATATAAATTTCCTTTAAGTATGTACTGGTGTGCTAATAACAGTATATCAAAAGTATTTTTTGCTTGAATAATACATTTCATACAAGTTACATTTATGGTACGCTAATAATTTCTAATATTTAGCAACTTAATTAATTTAGCACTTTCGTTGGTGAAACATTTTCAATATTATAAAAATTAAAAACACTTGGTAAGTTTCACAATAATTTATTTAATGATCAACATATGTTTCGATTTCTCGGTCATCCTCATGACCAATCATTCGTCCTGATGATGACCAAGAGGTCGAAACATACATGGACCATTAAATAAATTATTGTGAAAGCAGAATACAAGATGAAATTGATTGAAGCGAAAGAAGTAAAGATAGAGTTGAATGGCGAAAGATAATCAAGATATGAAAGAAAGTTAAGAGTGTTCTGCCACTTCATTTGATGGAAATAGGCATGATGATATGTATGTATGTATGTATCAATTTCTAGTATTGATGCAAGTTGCATTTGATAAATTAGTAAATATCAAGAGTTTACAGAATGATTTCGAATCTTACCACAAATTTAAGATGTCTTCTGACATGTAATCGTCTTCTTGTTCCTCCATTTCAAACAAATATTTTTAATGACCCGCCAAAATACGTTTCTTCAGATATTGCAATTTTTAAAAAGGAAAAACAACTTAATTTTATGTTACATTTTTCATATGTAAGTAACAAAAAAAAATTAATGTAAAAACCACATTATTCCTAGTTTTGATTTATAACAGTTTTTCGACTGGTGTTCGTAATTAATTAATAAAATATTTCAGGAATATCAATTGACTGCATTCCTGAACTATTTTATTATTTAATTCCTAGTTTTAATCGCAAATTGGCAAATTTACTTTTTCCGCAAAGTATTCGTGAATTTTCAATATTACTGGTTAAATAAATGCTTGTTATAAATTATATATGTATTATAATTCATGAATTTACCTTTATTGAAAGTAGAGAATCATGAAAAACAATGAATTGAAGTCTATTTGTCGGTTGGCAACCAACAAAGATTTGAGCCCGAAGGCGCCTGATTTCACTGTAGAAATAATGCTTGCTGGTCAATAGTAACTACAAATAAAATAATTATTAGAATTGGAAATACCTTCAAAAAATATTCAAAATGTTTGCTTATCAATATAATCTAATCGATATAATAAAAGTAAACTGAACTAAATTATGAAACATGTATTTACATATTTAAAAATAAATATGTTTCATACATTTCATAATTGTCGGTTGTCAAAATAAAATTCAACAAATTCAAGGGAGTAGTTTATTTGATAGGTGTATTTGTTCAGTAAATTAAAAGAACAAAAATTATTTATATTATATTAAGTCGCTTAGCAATCAAGCACTACGCTTGATATTTAACAAACACCACTTAAAATTCATTTTGTTTATATTATTTTTTATGAGAGTAATGGCCGAAATATATAAGTATTGTTCATCTTAATGCAATGATAATTTTAATGTAATCGTAAAGAAATCTCAAGTATTCTGAGGAAATATTTAAGGTGTTGAATCGAGTCTGACTATTTTTGGAATGACGTCCGTCTGCGTGTGTGTCTGTGTGTATAACGCTCTACGGCCTAAACGGTTAAAGGTAAAATTATGACACTTTAAACTTAAGATTTGTATATGCCTGGCAATATTTGAAAAAAATATTCAAACCGGAAGTGCTTGTATATTTTAGTATTTTTTTTAATTTTTGCAATATCACCGAAATGACTGGTTACAAGAAAATGACTATTGAAATTTCTTCATATTTTATTTGTTTTACATAAATCGTATCATCTGCGCTTGTCAATTGCTTAACAGAAAACAAATTCAACTTAAATAATTTGGAATTTAATATCTATATTAAGAAATATAGTTAGTGAATAAGTATTCCAAAGGTTAGTAAAATAAGAATAATTTAAGCAGTTGAAAAAGTAACGGATACGGCAGGAATCGAACCCGCGACCATCGGTTTCGCGCCGATCGCTCTAACCAACTCAGCTACGCATCCACTAACCACAACCGTCCCTTTTTCAACTGCTTCAATTGCCAAGTGTTAACAAATACGTTCGAAGACTTCACACTGTGATATTGACAACGAATAATTGTAACGTAGGCTACTAGGTACGGAAACCCGCACAGTACATGAAATAGAAATATTTTTTAATTATTACTATTTACGAAATTCACGTTAAGGTACATCTAAGAATAATTTAAGCAGTTGAAAAAGTAACGGATACGGCAGGAATCGAACCCGCGACCATCGGTTTCGCGCCGATCGCTCTAACCAACTCAGCTACGCATCCACTGACCACAACCGTCCCTTTTTCAACTGCTTCAATTGCCAAGTGTATTGGTTAGAGCGATCGGCGCGAAACCGATGGTCGCGGGTTCGATTCCTGCCGTATCCGTTACTTTTTCAACTGCTTAAATTATTCTTAGATGTACCTTAACGTGAATTTCGTAAATAGTAATAATTAAAAAATATTTCTATTTCATGTACTGTGCGGGTTTCCGTACCTAGTAGCCTACGTTACAATTATTCGTTGTCAATATCACAGTGTGAAGTCTTCGAACGTATTTGTTAACACTTGGCAATTGAAGCAGTTGAAAAAGGGACGGTTGTGGTCAGTGGATGCGTAGCTGAGTTGGTTAGAGCGATCGGCGCGAAACCGATGGTCGCGGGTTCGATTCCTGCCGTATCCGTTACTTTTTCAACTGCTTAAATTATTCTTAGATGTACCTTAACGTGAATTTCGTTAATAGTAATAATTAAAAAATATTTCTATTTGTTAGTAAAATATTATAAATTAGCAAAATAATGAAATATATTGAATATCTAAACAAAATACGTTTAAGAAAATATAGTGCAAGCCATTGCAGATGTTTTTATCTAGTGTTAAAACGATAAAAAGCTTTAGTAATGTATAATCTGCTAAAAAATAATAGAAAGTAAAAAAAATAACATAAAATGAGTGTAAGGATTGGAATATACTACACCAAAATAAATAGCACTAGAAGAAGTGAAAAGAGATAAACTAAAAATAGAAATATGTAACAAAGCAGTAATATTCGAAGAGAACATAAATATGTATAAGAAAAGTGTTGTAATATCAATGAAGTAAATTACCATAACTACAAAGAATAACAGTAGAAGACATATATACAACAAATCTGTTCAGTTGTCATATTTATTTAATTGTATCACTTATTTCAATATAAAAAGTTATCAAGTATCTCTAGTGTATTCTTTAGCAATTTACAACAGGTTATGGGCCCAGGGATGGCATCAAACATTTATCAAATTGAAAAACTCGACGCCAAAAATTTTGAGTCATGGAAGTTACAAATGAAAATGATATTGATCCACTCTGATTTGTGGGAGTATGCAGCAGGTACTTTAGTGAGACCGTCCGAGCCATTTGAAATTGTATCTTGGGATAAAAAAGATAGTAAAGCTCTTGCTACAATAATATTAGGAGTATCCACATCATTGCTGATTCACGTAAAAAGTTGCAAAACTTCAAAATCTGCATGGGATATTTTGGATGACGTTTTTCGTCCTAAAGGACCAGCAAGAAAAGTCTCTATTGTTAAACAATTGTTACATATCAAAATGAAAAATGATCAGAACATTCAGGAACATGTTACTAATTTTTTCGAAATAATAGATAAACTAACAGAAATTGATTTTAGTATACCTGATGAATTTCTATGCATTCTGTTGCTATGTAGTCTGCCAGATGAATATGACATTTTTCGAACTGCAATTGAATCACGAGACAACTTACCAGATCTTCAAACATTGAAAATAAAGATAATTGAAGAAGGTACTAAAAGACAGGAAAAATCATCGGAGGTACTGGATGAAAACGCATTATATACAAAATATGTCAATAATGTCAAGAAAGATAAATCAAAAAACTTTATGTTCAAATGCAATTATTGTAAGAAAAAGGGACACAAAATTGCAGATTGTTGGTTTAAAAAAAGGGACATTAATGCTAAAACTTCTATTGTCACTGAATTAAAAACGGATGCTGCCTTAGGCATGAAATCCAAATTGAGATCGAAGATCCTTCAGCGAGATGAATGGTACATAGATAGTGGTGCAACGTCTCACATGTGTTCCAACAGAAAATGGTTCATCAAATTAGAAGCTCTAGAAAATAAAAATGTACAACTTGCTAATAATCAATCCATATCGGTAAGTGGAATTGGAACTGTACTTATAAAAGCAAAAGTAGGTAACATGCTGAAGAACATCACACTTGAAAATACATTACTAGTTTCAAAACTACAAGGTAACCTAATTTCATTAAGTAAAGTTACAGATCGATCATATACAGTAAAATTCATTGAAAATACTGCTACAATAAGTGATGGTAAAAATGATTTACTTATTGCTGATAAACTAGATCATCTATATCAAGTGCGATTAGTAAAAGATTACGCAAAACTCATTACAGATAAGAAGGATATAAGAAAAAGGCAAATTGCCTTTTTATGGCATAATAGATTTGGGCACTTAAATATGGGGCAAATGAATTTCCTACAAAGTAAAAATATGGTACAAGGGTTAACATTTCAAAATGCAAACGCTATTACTTGTGATATATGCTTGAAGGGAAAACAAACTCAACAAAAATTTCCAAAAGAAGCTTCAACACGAAGTACTAATATATTACAACTTATACATAGCGACATATGCGGACCCATTAAGACCGAATCAATTGGCGGAGCGAAATACTTCGTAACCTTTATTGATGATAAATCAAGGAAGCTATCTGTATATTTTCTAAAAGCCAAAAGTGATGTTTCGGATGCTTTTAAAAAATTCAAGAATTTATCTGAAAATCAAACAGGACAAAAAATACAAATCTTGCGAACAGATAATGGACCAGAATATTTGAGTATCAATTTTAAGAAATACTTGGAAGATAACGGCATCACAAGACAACTCACTGTAGAGTATACGCCACAACAAAATGGAGTTGCAGAGAGAGCCAACCGAACACTCACCGAAATGGCACGATGTATGCTTTTACAAGCTAATTTACCACCGTCTCTTTGGGCTGAAATGGTAAACACAGCAGCATATATCAGGAATCGCTGTCCTATAAAAACTTTGGAAGAAAAAACACCAATGGAAATTTGGAGTGGATTTAAGCCAAACGTAGGACATTTTAGAATAATTGGAAGTAAAGTTTATGCCCTGCAATATAATCGAAACAAATCTAAATTTTCTCCAAAAAGTAAAATATATACATTAGTTGGATATTCTGAAGAAAGTAAAGCTTATAAATTGTGGTCAAAAGAAAAACCTCGTTCCATAATAAAAAGTCGAAATGTCAAGATTTTAGAACCTGACTTAAAAGTCCTTGAAATGCCAAAACAAGAACTATTTGACTTTACGCAAATTGAAGAAAATTATGAGGAATGTTCAAACGGAAACAATGATGTCCAAGATGAACTAGAAAATCAAACTGAAGATCTAGATACTCAAACTAAAGAACTAGATCCTCAAACAGAAGTAGATAACCAAATGAAACCTTCAAAAAACCGAGGTAAGGGAAGACCACGAATACTAAGAAACGGTCGAAAAGGAAGACCACGGAAAGAATATTGCCAAAAAGTGGAAGAGATTAGTATAATAAAAGATCCAGAAACTGTAAAAGAAGCATTGAATTCAAAACAATCTTCAGAATGGAGGAACGCAATGTGTGAAGAATATAAATCATTGATTAATAATGAAACATGGGAATTAGTAAATTTGCCAAAAGGTAGGAAATCCATCAACTGTAGATGGATATATAAAACAAAAAGGCGTGCAGATGGTTCGATTGATAAATATAAAGCAAGATTAGTAGCGAAAGGTTGTTCACAAATCAAAGGAATTGATTATTTGGAAACATTTTCTCCAGTAGTACGACATAGCACTCTTCGACTTCTACTTGCACTTGCAGTTGAATATAATTTACATATTCATCAAATGGACGTAAATACAGCTTATCTGAATGGAGATTTAGATGAAGAAATATTTATGAAGCAGCCAGAAGGATTCACCAAGGAAAATCAAGAATATAAAGTATGTAGATTAAAGAAATCTTTGTATGGTTTAAAACAAGCAGGTTTACAATGGTATAAAAAACTTACAGAAAGTTTAAAGATATTGAAAATGAAACAATTGATTAGCGATCAATGTGTTTTTATACAAAATGATGCAGAAAATATCATTATTTTAGCTGTTTATGTTGATGACATCATAATTCTTAGTGACAGCTTGATTAAACTTAACAATTTGAAACTAAAATTAAGCAATATATTCAAAATGAAGGACCTTGGAGAACTTCATTATATATTGGGAATAGAAGTACAAAGAGACAAGGAAAATGGAACCATATCTATGCAGCAAAGTAAATATATTGAAGAATTACTAATAAAATTTAATGCAAAGGATATTAAACCAGCTTCAACACCTTTGGATCCCAGTACAAAACTCTCAAAAGTTCCAAAAGTTGACGGTGAAAATGTACACGTAAAACGTGAAGATTATCAAGCACTAATTGGATCACTTATGTACTTGATGGTTTCAACTAGACCTGATCTAGCTTACGCAATCAGTTTACTAAGTCAGTTTAATGAAGAACCTAAAAAACAACACATGAATGCAGCAAAACGTATCCTTCGATATATAAAAGGTACAAAGAATTATAAACTTGTATATAAAAGAAATAATCAACCAATCCTTGGATATGTAGATGCTGATTGGGCTGGAAATATAGACGATCGAAAATCGTACTCCGGTACTACGTTTATATATGCAGGTGGAGCGATAAGTTGGGAATCAAAAAAACAAAGTACTGTTGCTCTTTCAAGTACGGAAGCTGAATATATCGCTCTCACTGAAGGTGCAAAACAGGCAGTACATTTTCATCAACTATTAAAGGAACTACAACTATACAAAAATATTGAGGAACCTATAAAAATATTTAATGACAACCAAAGTGCAAATAAATTAGTACATAACGCAAATTTTCATGCTAGAACAAAACATATTGATATAAAGTATCATTATATTCGCGAAATTATTCAAAGGAATAAAATAATCGTGGATTATTTACCAACAGAAAATATGACAGCAGATATACTAACAAAAGCACTAGGACCAAATAAACAAAAACATTTTTGTACAGAACTTGGAATTACATCAAAAAAATATCCATTCATTGAGGGGAAGTGTTGTAATATCAATGAAGTAAATTACCATAACTACAAAGAATAACAGTAGAAGACATATATACAACAAATCTGTTCAGTTGTCATATTTATTTAATTGTATCACTTATTTCAATATAAAAAGTTATCAAGTATCTCTAGTGTATTCTTTAGCAATTTACAACAAAAAGATTAAGAATTACTTTATGAATGTAGAAGAGAACAGCTAACGAATGAGGAATCAAAGGAAAAAATACTGTGAGAAGAATGGTTACTCGACAACAGAATTTGAAAGAAGAGGACATAGCATGTTACCCGAATTAACAAACAGACACAGAAATACAATACCAGAAACAAAGGATTCAAATAGAGACGTCTAGTTACAGCCCAGATTATTGCAGAATAATCACAACTATACTAAAATATGTATTACATAAAGAAAAGAAAAATGTGAAAAAAATGATCGCCAGATGCAAATGTGTAAATGAAGAAAATACTATGTGTATGAGGGTGCGCGCGTTTTCTGTATATGTGTGTGTGTGGGTGTGTATAAGTTATTTAAGAATTAAAAAAAAATTGCCACAATAATTGCTTATATGTTATAATGTATATTTGTATTTTATTGCATTTAAAAAAACTTACTTAAAGCTGACACTAGTCAGTACGTTACTAAAACTTTTTAGAGAATTTATTTTGCATCTCAAAAAATAAGTGCATTTTGCTGTTTGATTAATAAAAGAAATCTTTCTAAAAAAGTACTCAAATACCTAAATCGTATTTCGCGCCCGTCGTGACAGAAAGAAAGAAGCACTTCCGTCTAGCTATCTCGCTCCATCTTTACAAACTGAAAGAATTTTGGCGGGTATTCCAAATGGTGGAACACGGTATAAAATTTGATTTCTATATTATAAAATTATTAGTGAAAATTATTACTATGATATTATCATATAAAATGTCTACGCATCATTACGTATAATAATATTTTACGTGTATTTTAGCGTAACTGCAGATATATTTCACATCCACCTCACATACTATTTATTACACATTTTCACGTTCAAGAAAAGTCTCGTCTATATTAAACCTGTTTCAAATTATTGCACATCACACTAATTACTTGTCAAGTTTTTTCATTATATTTCATGATTTGTACCTAATATAAAAATAAATCGGAACAATTTTTAAATGTGCACTATTCTACTTTTTTACAGGTATATTAACGTTTGCCTAGTGCTAATCGTTTGCTCATAACACAACATTTAATAGCATGCGTATGAGGTTAGATTTGTTTTTATTTATAAAATCACAATCAGTGTGCTTGAAATTCAACAGCAGTAAACAATTATCCTACCTTTCTCGGACAAGAAGCTATCAATACTAATTGAAAATAAGCCATATAAAACAAAATAAAGACAAAACAAATAGACATTGAATTTACTTCCTTTTCCACCGTCAAGAATAGAGATGCGAAATTGAAAAGAGTACATTTTAGCTTCCCCTTCCACTTTTTCAAAACCGGGGTATAGCAATATGAGATATTAGCATTGCGTAAATGGCCGAAAAGTGAAGTAATTGTGGTACGAGCAGAATTTAGAGGGTAAAGCGGAAGAATTTTGCAAAACGTTGCATTGCCACCACACATGCCAAGGATGTGTTTATGATATAGAATTACTTTTGGTTTTGTTAAGCGTCGAAATAAAAAGTTATTTACAAATGAAAATTCAAATATATTTTTCTTGTGTTCTACCGCGAGCGCATGTGGTGGTTATATCTCGAAACTCAATGTGTCACTTTCTGTAATTTAAATATGTTTCAAAATTTATCTCTTAATCATTAATTTTGTTTTGTTCTTCTCCCGTATTGTTCGACTTAATATTAAACAATATCCTTTGTTGCTATCGGTCCATTACGTTGAGTAAAAGTTATAATATCTAACAGATTTGACAGATTGAGCTTAGAGATATTACCACCACCAGCGCTCACAGCAGCTAGCCTGAACTGCAGGGTAAAATATTTGAATTTTCATTTGTAAATAACTTTTTATTACGACCCTTAACTAAACCAAAAGTAATTCTATATCATAAATACATCCTTGGCATGTGTGGTGGCAATGCAACGTTTTGCAAAATTCTTCCGCTATACCCTTGAAATTCAGCTCGTACCACAATTACTTCATTTTTCGGCCATTTACACAATGCTAATATCTCATATTGCTATACCCCGGTTTTGAATTTGGAGAAGGGCATTGTATCTCTCTCGCTGTCACAACTCAATTGCGCGCGGTGGCACACTAAATCAGCTGTTAACCATTTCAAGGTCAAACAGATTTGAGACTCCACTACAAACTATTCTTAGTTGTGACGTCCACAAAATACCCTATACAAAATGGTGCCCATTCAGTAGCGAAAGACTTACTCGAACGGTTTTAGAACGACCGTTTTGGAACTTAACTAGAGGTTTTCGTTTTTATATGGTGTGATACTTACACTAAATTTGTGACAAATTAAATCGTCGGTTTATAGAAACACGCGAATTGTCTTAAACTAAACGCTTAGTTTGTGATTTAATTAATTTAAAGCCGGTACACGTTATTCTAGGTTAGCAAACAACATTTCACAAAAACACGTACTCACATAGAGTTCTGTAGCGCAGTTGGTGACAGTACCACTGTTCTGCAAATAGTACCGAATCGGGACACACAACAAATAATTTATTTCTAACAAAATCGTTTGTTATGTGTTATAAGTGAAGATATTTTGTTTAATTTAGATCGCAATGGCTTGGCTATCAAACTTAGCTGATAAAGCTGAAAATTTACTTATCCGTTTGGATCAGAATGCTTCAGCCGTTTTGAAGGATTCCAACGAAAACAGTCTGGAAAACAGTGCAACGACTGAAAGCGAGGATACTCGTTTATTATTTCAACACAGTAAGTTTGCTCATACAATATTCTGCAGAATATTATTAACAAAACATTTTTAGCTACTGATAGTGAGGATATGAGTACAGAACCGGTTAGTATGATTTTCGAAGATACGTTGAATTCGCAAGAAACAAATATGGATTCACCTACTATGGATATAACTAATGCAGACACAACTACTCAAGCAATAATCCAATCGTTTTCGGCATTACAAATTGCTAAGCCAGGTATTTCATTTTTGAAGATTGTATTACATTTTTTTGATTCAGAATATGTTTTAAGCTTGTTTACACTACACAATAAATTAGTAAGTAATTAGTAGTAATAAATAAGTTGTATAAGAAATTATGCAACCCAAATTGCGCAAATTGTTTGAAATATAGTATTGCATCATAAATTATTGATATATTTAAGTTTGCTACACAATAAATTAAACAATACATTGTACAAGAAATTGAAATACCAAGGATGTATTTATGAAATTCAGCTCGTACTACAATTACTTAATTTCTCGGTCATTTACACTATGTACATTTTGCTTTTCGTGATCGAAATTAACAACTCGCTCTCTAGCGGTGAAACTAATGTACTACAAAAATTGGTCATTACGCCGGGCATTAATGAACCAATCAGCTGTTTGTTCCGTTAATGGCCAGCTGTCTATTTATTTCATAAATATCGAAGGAACAAAATATCTATCATATCTTACGAAGTACATTCTTCGGATAACTGACAAATAAATTTTAAATAACAGGTACAATCAAAATACACTTTAAAAAGAACACAAAATAAAAGATTCTGACTCCAAGAGTGATTCGTTTTGGCAAAGAACGTTTGTAATCAGTTCATTTTATACATATTTCACTTTGCCGGCTTTCGTGTGTCCAATCATAGCCTCTATCTCAACTGTCAAATACATTGGTCATTACGCCAGGTATTTTTACTAATGCTACTAGCGCCGCCAACGATAATTTCGATCACGAATGCCCTGGTTTTGAATTTGGAGAAAGGGAAATTTTGCCCCTCGCAGCCATTTCCCAATTGGGTTGCACAATTTCTTGTTCAATTTATTGAGTAGTCTAAAACATGCTTTTTTAGACTACGAATTTTCGAGACAATTTGTACGGGCAAATACCGATTAGTATTATTTTAAAACTTCTTCATCTAAAATACCATTTGAATTCATGTTTGCAATTATTAAAACATTAATTTCTAGAGAAATAGGAAACGTTTTCGTTTGTATTACATTTTTTACAGAATCAATAAAATCTCTATAAAAACTCTAAAAAAAATATAATTTTTTTTTTGTGTATATTTTCATAATATATAATTATTAATTACTCGCAATAATCTATTCTTTTACATTTTGTTTTCCGTATTTTAGATTCTACAAGCTTAGATAATGTCGAAGACATTCCCAGGTAATTCGATGTGACAAATAATTATATTCAATTTGATTATTTTTTTATTATGTTTTACTATAGAGAATACGTAGCAAAAATAAGATATCTTCGTAGTAGATTGGCAGCTGTGAATGCTAAACATGTCGCTTACCAAAAGGAAATTGAGCGATTAAACGC
This sequence comes from Nebria salina, assembly GCA_944039245.1. NCBI lineage: Eukaryota > Metazoa > Arthropoda > Insecta > Coleoptera > Carabidae > Nebria > Nebria salina. The sequence goes on from OX063288.1 coordinate 8,633,554, forward strand.
GAAACTTACGGCGAGTGAGACTCTTAATGCGAACTTAAACGCACAAATAATGAAATCATGCTTGAACATATCGCGCAAACAGGAAGAAGGGCAGATGTACAAGGAGACCGCTAACAGACTGCATGAAGAAAAACGACAGCTAATTTTACAATCACAAAATATACCGCCCGTGGAATCCGATGAACATATTGAATACGTTTCACGAATAATGTAATAATAAAATTAATATATGCACCCAGCGCTCGATAATGAAATATTTGATATTAGCATATTAGAGACGCAAAATAAATAATTTTTGTAATATAAATGCCGTTCCATAAGTGGCTCAAAAATGTAAAGTCTGTTGTGTTTAAATTCATTTATAAAAGTGTACGAAAAACAATCTTATGATCATGCAAATAAGCGGTTTTTTTTTGCACCGTTCTAGATGTGATTGTTAAAAGTGATTTCTTCAATAACTGCATTATGTTGATTTAAATGAAACGTTAAAAATTAAATTAATACTTTTATTATCATGTTTTTTTGTTTCTAATTATTAGAAGCAGAACATTAATAAAATAAAGAATCTTTTATTTGTAGGCGATCACGCGAGGAGCTGAATAAAAAATATGAAGCTCTAAATGAAAATACTGAGAATTTGTTTGACGATTTGGATGCCGCACAGAAACAGTGTGCAATGTTTATGGCTGAGTCTAGAGCCGCCCAGAAGAAATTGGCAGACGAAAAAATTGTACGTGATTGCATTCAAAACCAGGTCTTTCTAAAAGACAAGGTAATGTTAATTCATATCTACATAACATTATGCCTATTATTATAATAATAATTACATTCTTTTATATTATTTATCTAAACAGCTATTTTATATTAATGCAATTAGAATTTCGATAGGAATGTTATATATATTTTTAATAAAATTGATTGAAGTTGCTTTTGGCACTTGGTGAAACATTTCGAAACAATTAATCAAATAAAATTAATAGAACAACACTCGGTGGTATTTCACAAAATTGTTTATTGGCCCAACATTTTTAACTTTCTGCTTAAACCAGGCTTCTTGTTAAATTTGTCAATTTAGAGTGATTAAAATGCATTTTCTGTTAATCCAAAATGAGTAACCTAAAGAGGTACCTAAGTATCCGCGAGGTAAAATTATTATTGCCCGATGCTTTTCTAAACTACGGTAAATTAAAAAATTCAAATCTATATAGTTCCGTATTCATTTTAGATTTTATTTATATTATTTGGAATAAAACTTAACAGTGTTTGTTCACGTGACAACTAATCATGTTCGATATATTTTATAAAAATATGTTTTTGAAATCAAATTAAAAAAAAATTATAGTTAAATTTAAATGAATAACACTTGGTTTTGTTCACAGAGATGTTTATACCGAAAGGTTGAAACCCGTCGTATGATAATAAACATCTCTGTGAACAAAACCAAGTGTTGTTAATTTAAATTTAACTAATCAAAATGTTTCACCAAGTGCCTACCACACAAACTTTTAATATGAAAAAAATTATAGTTATATTTTTACAAATAGATAATAGAAACATTTATAATTTATTTTAGAAAATTGAGGGATTATATTTGGAAATTAAAGACTACATAAAAGAATTAAATCTCAAGGATGAGAGATTAGATGCATTACAAAAAGAAGCCGATTTAAGATTCAACATAGTGGAAAATGTAGATATGGAAACGAAGTTCCACACGTTGACCAATACACTCATAACGAAGCAATATAATGTGGAAACGTTAACAAGCGAAAGAAATGCTTTAAAACTCCAGCTTGAAAGAACAGAGGTTCGAAAATTAAGCATATTTATTTTGATTTCAAGTATATTGATACTTTTTTTATTTATCAGGATAATTACTCAAGAGCGTTACATGAACTTAAGAAAAAACCATCTTCTTCAATTTTGAATATTGACAATTTCGATGATGGTAATTTGGACGATAATTAGTAAGGTAGTATGTTTGCTAGTGAAGGGATACATTCACGAATTAAAAATACAAGTAGACTCTGTTACCGTATGTATGTATGTAAGCATGCCAGGTTCCCAGCTAGGTGAAATTTTGAAATGAAGATATTCACTAAAAGATCAGTCCTATCTAATTAATCGGCTATTACAATCACACATTCTACCAATATTGGAGACTCGAAACTCGATTTTCAGAATGTTCTCCTAGTTGTAAACGCAACTTAACTAAAGTCAAATGGTATAAACCCATTATAAAAAATATAAAACGACTGAATGATGCAAATTGGGCGAAAATTAACTGGTTTTTTTCCTTTCAAATCATAAATTAATATCATTGCAATGTATTACAAAATAAAATACCGTTTTTTTAAAAACTCAAACAACTGATTAGGCGCGTTTCAGTCAAATAAAGAAACAAAAATTACGTAATGGCTACGAATTAAAAGATCAAACTCTACTTATAACTATTATATAAAAGTTTGTATAATTTATAGGAAATAACATTCGCCAATTATCTTATCAATATATAAAATTGCAATATTAAATATCTTCTTCATCTTGCCATAGATACGTACTAGGTATGAAAATTTTTATACAGTTGAATCTCACTAATCCGGCAGATAACAGACCGGGGTAGTGCCGGATTAGTGAAAATTCCGGATTACTGGACATTACACCTAGTAATATAAAAAAAGATTATTAAAAACAAATTTTTTATTAGACTTATTCCATTAGAGTGAAACTGTCAATTTTCGTCTGTTTCTTGGCCTAAAACGGAATTTTTAACACTTTCTCTTTGTTTACGAACTTTGTTGCCCATCTAAAAAACGCCAGACTACTGGAGGGTCGGATTGGCGAAGTGCCGGATTAGTGAGACTACTGTATAATAAATCATATATACTACGCCTCTTAATATTTTAACTTATGCGCCTAATAATGAATTAATATTGCCTTATGTTGAGAGAATGTAGTAGTGGAGGAACAGCTATGCGTGAAGAATGACTTTTTTGGTTTAATTTTATTTTTCATTTTAGGAAAATCCTCTAATTTGTTCACCGTTTCTCCATTCGACGAGGGTGTTACTCGTCGTGTAAAACGTGCTATTTCTACCCTAAACACCTTCAGTATAAGACTAGGCGTATTTTTGCGAAGATACCCAGTTGCCCGAGTGTTCTTGCTCTGTTATATGGTAAGTACAATATTAATATAGGTATTCCTACAATTTAGATACGCCGCATACAAAGTCACTAGATTTAAATTCAACATTATACCACAATAGACATTTAATTATGCACATTACCTACATACAATTTTTTAAATTGTCAACTACAGAATTTCTAAAATAAATTGAAAAAACAACATTAAATATACTCTTTTATTGTTGTCATTCATAGAACAATCAATGTGTATTTTTAAAATTAAATTTTTAAATATATAAGAATTTCAACAATAATATTTATTTATATTATAAGAACGTTTCTCTTGCTTAATATCAACAATGAAGTTCCACTTTATGAAAAGTGAAACCATAAAAGACAATATAAATTGATGTTTTTTTTTTGTATAATTTCAGATCCTTTTACAAATCTGGGTGGTTCTCATTTTGTTCACATACATGCCAAATAGTTCTTAGTATTACCATTTTGTATTATACATGCTGTGAGTTATATCGTTAGTTTTTTTGTATTTCATTAAAAATATGTTAGATTTTTTATCTAAGAAAAATATTGAATTTGATTCGACCAAACGTCGCATTGTTTCACTCAATCGAAGCAAGGCAGATCAATCATCGCTTCATTACAATCACGTGTTGCTGCATTGCTCTGATTAAGCGAACTAGCGCTTCGTTTATCTGAACAAGACCAAAACGAAATGTATTATTATAAGGAAAAGCCTTTTTTGTTTCTTTGTTTATTGTTAAGTAACGGCAAATGCCGAATGTAATAAATATATATTTTATTTAAAATAAAACGTAATACTTATATTTATTATTATACTACATGTGGGGTCGGTAAATTAAGATTCAATATGCGGAATAAGTTCTCAAATCTGATTTCGTTTGTGTGATAGGTGGGAAATTAAGCAACGTATGAAAATTATTACGAAGCTGTAATTCGAGAACGAAATTAACAACTCGCTTTCTAGCGGTGAAACTAATGTACTACGCCGGGCATTACTGAACCAATCAGCTGTTTGTTTCATTAATGTCCGGCTGTTTATTTATTTCATAAATTTCACGAATAGAAAGCTGAAATTTATCAACCGAAAAATGAAGTAATTGTGGTACGAGCTGAATTTAGAGGGTATAGCGGAAGAATCTCGCAAAATGTTGCATTCTCACCACACATGCCAAGGATGTATTTAGGATCACTTTTGGTTTTATTAAGGCTCGAAATAAAAAGTTATTTACAAATGAAAATTCAAATATTTTTTATTTGTGTTTTACCGCGAGCGCATGTGGTAGTTATATCTCGAAACTCAATGTGTCACTTTCTGTAATTTGAATACGTTTCAAAATTTATCTCTTAATCATTAATTTTGTTTTGTTCTTCTCCTGTATTGTTTGATTTAATATTAAACAATATCCCTTGTTGCTATCGGCCATTACGTTGAGTAAAAGTTATAATATCTAACAGATTTGACAGATTGAGCTTAGAGATATTACCACCACCAGCAGCAGCTAGTCTGAACTGAAGTGTTTAAATATTTGAATTTTTATTTGTAAATAACTTTTTATTACGACCCTTAACTAAACCAAAAGTAATTCTATATCATAAATACATCCTTGGCATGTGTGGTGGCAATGCAACGTTTTGCAAAATTCTTCCGCTATACCCTTGAAATTCAGCTCGTACCACAATTACTTCATTTTTCGGCCATTTAACAATGCTAATATCTCATATTGCTATGGGCAGAAAAAGTGGCTTGTCACGGCGGGCGGGAAATACGATTGCGTGGATCTGAAAAAATTTCTGTGAAAAGTCCCATGTTATTCTTATGGAGAAATGCACTTTTTTTTGAAATACAAATTAAAGCTACTAAAAAATTTTTAGTAGCATAACTTGAGGTCTGAGCATAAAGTAGGATAGTTTAAGTGTCAGTTAGTATTAAAAACTCACGGGGCCCATCCATAATTACAGATTTATAGCTATTTGAAAATATGTGAAATACAAAAATGGCGCCTCTTTTGTACTTCCGGAATTGAAATATTTGAAGTATGCGTTTAGAAACGCATGTTTTGATGTAAATTAATATTTAATTTATTATCCAAATCGTCGAAATTACTATAGAAAAAATCTAAATTAATATAAAATCAAAAAATATTAAATAATATCATTATTTAGTTATCAATATAAATAAATGGGCCTATAAATAATTTAATTTTGATATATTCATGTTAACTGATCGCATAATCCGCTGCCTGATCTGTCACTTTGACATTAACATTCGCAGACATTTTGAAGTTGTTGCTTCTATTTGTTCGTTTCGTGTATTAAATAAAAGTTATTTTGCTTATTGAAATGTATTCATTTTGGTTCTTAATTTAAATTCTTTTTGTTTGTAAATTTAAATTCATATTCTCAGTATACTTTTTGGATCGAAATCAGTATTTTTAAATATCATTGTCTGTGGTTTTATTAGTATCTCCTTCACTATGGATCAAAAACACACGCGTCAAGTTATTTATGAAGAAGAATTGCAATACTGATGGTGTTATAAAATTTATTGTGATAACGATTTACAATATATCTGTTGTGATTGATTAAAAATCAATTTTATATTTAGTGTTTTAAATATTTGCACAATAAAATAAATATTATCTAAACAAAGAAATTATGTTTCCTACTAAAACTTTGTTTATTTATCAAAGAATAATTATCTTATATACATATTATATTTAATTTCACAGTAACAAATTAATACAACGCCTGATAAAGTAAACGTCCGCATGTTTCATAAGCAGCCCTCTTGCATTCAATCCAAGGAATGATTGTGGAACCATTTTCTCTAAACTCTCCTTAAAATAACAAACAAAAATGCGTACGTTGTAGTTGAGTCCCGAGTTAATATTCTTTCAAATATATTATTTATGGTTGGACATAAAAAAACTCGAATACACAATGTGGTGGTTTCTCTCCTTCATTTTCTGGGAAACATATTAACTTGCACACTACATTCTTTCCCGAGTGTTTACACTTCAAGTCCGCATATCAATAAATTAAAATAAATCAGCGACAGCAAAAGTAAAGGGGATTCTGAAAGTTCGATCAAAGATCTATATATAGCATATGAATTTAAATTTGTAAACGAACAGAATTTAATTTGAGAAACAAAACGGACAAATAGAACCACTAAATATTATCAAACGCAAAAATACAAGAAGCAACAACAAAGGGGAAGTCTTTAAAAAGACTGAATCGATCCAAGATCTATACAGGGATTATGAATTTAATTTTACAAGAAAAATTAATTTAATTTAAGAAACAAAATGAATTTACTTGAACAAACAATGAATTTAATATAATAAACGAAATTAACTTTAATTTAACAGACAAAAACAAACTATTAACACCACAAAAGATTAATAAACTCAAAAATACTAGATACAACAACTCAGAACATGTGCGAACGTGAACGTCAAAATGATCAGGACTAAATTATACGATCAGTCAACAGGAATATATCAAAATTAAATTATTTATTCGGTAGATAATTAATTTTGAAAGTTAAAATTGTGTTGCTTCGCCGGGAATCGAACCCAGGTCTCCCGCTTGCCGGGCGGTTGCCTTGACCACTAGACTACGAAGCCACTATGCGAAGCCACTCAATTTTAACTTACAAATTCATTATTAATTTGTAAGTTAAAATTGAGTGGCTTCGCATAGTGGCTTCGTAGCCTAGTGGTCAAGGCAACCGCCCGGCAAGCGGGAGACCTGGGTTCGATTCCCGGCGAAGCAACACAATTTTAACTTTCAAAATTAATTATCTACCGATTATTTCCTAAAGTTGTGATTCACAGAACAGTTCACCTGTCGTTAAATTATTTATTGATTAATTTCATTATATTGATAACCAAATAACGATATTATTTTATATTCTTTGATTTTATATTAATTTTGATTTTTTTATAGCAATTTCGGCGATTTGGATAATAAATTAAATATTAATTTTCATCAAAACATGTGTTTCTTAACGCATACTTCAAATATTTCAATTCAGGAAGTACAAAAGAGGCGCCATTTTTGTATTTCACATATTTTCAAATAGCTATAAATCTATAAATATGGATGGGCCCCGTGAGTTTTTAATACTAACTGACACTTAAACTATCCTACTTTGTGCTCAGACCTCAAGTTATGCTACTAAAATTTTTTTAGTAGCTTTAATTTGCATTTCAAAAAAAAGTGCATTTCTCCATAAGAATAACATGGGACTTTTCACAGAAATTTTTTCAGATCCACGCAATCGTATTTCGCGCCCGCCGTGACAAGCCACTTTTTCTGCCCATACCCCGGTTTTGAATTTGGAGAAGGGGAAGCATTGTATCTCTCTCGCTGTCACAACTCAAAGGTTTGTTTACGTCAAATGTCAGAGTATAAAAAATAAAAACTAGTTCTAAATTATTTAATTACTGTATTTTTGATAATAAATAAATGCATTCCTTAAAAATTCCAAGTGATTTAAACTATGTTGTAAAGAAAATAGTTCATACGCCTACGGATGATCTCACTGATGTAGTAAATTGTAGGTTAATCTCGACAAAACTTTTAAAACCTTGCTATGTATATACTTATAAATACTATTTATTAAATATTTATCATTTATACTTAAGAACTTGATTTGAAATGTATCAGTGTATATTGAATTTGTATTTCAGTTACAGTAAACTGCATTCAACGAAACAATTATGAAGACATTAATCTTCAGTTGCTTGCAAATAAATTAAACGTAAACCTCGAAGTATCCGAAGATTTTTTCAGCGTACTATTAACAGTCATCAAATGGTTACGTCAATACCGATCTTTCCCCGATAAAGACATCAAGAATGAATTTATTGAATATGGTTTTACAGAAGAATGGATAAGTCATTTGTTTGGCTTATTAGTTGATATCGACACAGATTTGATTCATGCCTATGCAGTACAAATAGTAAAATTAAATTGGCGAATTGATATTAGCTTACATAATAAGTGAGTTCTATAATATTTTTATTTTTCATTTGTGTAAATGGTAATTTTGTTTCAGTGCCTTAAAACGAGCAGTGTCCCCTACAATTATGTGGAATATCAGATTGAGCAACGGGAAGCACGTTACTTTAGAAATTAGTATGAAAAAATTCCATGAAATACGATTTACTGTAACAACATTATTAAAAGAATTGGGGATTGTTAAAAATAATAACTTGGTTAAAAAATAAATATGAGTTTAACATGTTTGTTTTTTTATTTATCTACAATGTATATATTAATAAGTAATGTGTTGGTTGTACCACACTTGTCTTTCTTTTACTCAGTATCTGCTTGGATAAAATACAAAATTTAATAAATCTAGGAAATATGAACATTTTGAAATTTTAAACAATGTAAATATCATTTCGATATCTGAAATTGTCAAAGGCTTACTGTAAATTTAAATAATCAATCGTCGCAAATAATTAATTAAACTGTTATACTCTTTATACATGCATACATATCACGCCTAATCTCATCAAATGGGGTGGCAAAAAACCCTCAACATTCTTTACAATCTTTCGCCATTCAACTCTATCCTTACACACTTCTTTCGCTTCATTCAACTCATTAAATTCATACCCGCTCTTGTATTCCATCTCGCATTCTCACACCATTCATAAATAAAATTATGAAACTTTAAACTTAAGATTTGTATGTGTCTGGCAAGAAAACCTCCTATTTTTGAAAAAAATATTCCAAACGGTGCATGCTTACTCTAGTCATTTTCTGCTATAATTCAAAAATGGTAGTACTTACAGCAAAAAATGACTATTCAAATTTGTTCATATATTATTTATTTTACATATATCGTATCATCAATGCCTGTCAATTACATAAAAAGCAAAATAGTCTCAAAATTTTCAAAAAAAATTTAAATTCTAATCTAACGTAAATGAGTATAAGAAAGTTCACAGTCAGACATGACAGATATTTTACTATCTCCACGGGTGAAACAAATTTCTCTTGATTTTCAAAAGTAGAACTTTCTTACTGAATCCATTGTAGTCAAATTATCAGAACTTTTGTGAGACTTCTCAGTGGTAATTTTAACTGAAATATTTTTATTTACTATCAGTTTAAGTCCCATTTCGTCGTCCGATGAGGTAACAGTCAAAACTTCCTATACAAAAGTACAGGATGTTCTAGCTGTATTTTTAATGCTTGTTTTTCTGTGTTTCATAATAAATAAGATATAAATCATTACTGTAGATGTAAAATAAAAATTAGAACATCATATTTTTATTATTTTACTAATTTATAATATTTTACTATCCTTTAAAACAATTTTTCACTTCTTACAATAGATATGTTAAATGCCAAATTATTTCAGTCTATTTTATTTTTCTGTTAATCAACTGATAGGCAAAATATATAAAATAAGGACAAACGACCACGCACTAATTACATTGAAATTCGAACTCTGCCAAATTTAAAATAAGTAGTTAAAAATAAAAGTTTGAAGGTTCTAGAACACATATCTGGTATTAGAATTAATAAAAAATGGGCAGATTTTTCACCAGTCACATTGGAAGGTGTCTGAATGTATTACGATTTCACGATTTGCAAGTTTATTTTTTGTGGTTGACAAATATTTGCATTTTACCATCAAATCAATGTGAATTAGAATAAAAGAAAATAATCACGGAGTTATCAGTGATTCTACCAGTTTTTTCCAAAAAATTTTTGTTTACAAATTGTGCAATTGTATATCATCGACGAAATCGTAAATGCACATACAGTTTGAATTCCTTCAGGTGGAGAAAAATCTACTCCTTTTTTTAAAATTCTTGTGCCAGATCTGTTTTCTGGAACCTCAAAACTTCCATTTTTAACTATTCCTTTCAATTTTGGTAGAGTCCGGATTTCAATATAATTAGTGCGTGGTCTTTTGATTAGCATTTTTCTTGTAATCGGTACATATTTTGAAAACAAATTTCAAACAAAAGATGTATGAAATATTATTAATATCTTTATTTTTTATTTTAAATATTTTTATTGTAAGTGCAACCACTTTTGATTTATTGTAGAAACCTCAGAAAATGACTACAGTAAATCTGCACTTACGGCTTGATTATTTTATTTCAAAAATAGACATGTAGACATATACAAATCTTAAGTTTAAAGTTTCATAATTTTACCTACAGTCGTTTAGGCTGTAGAGCACATACACACACACACACACAGAGAGAGAGAGAGAGAGACGGACGTCATTCCAAAATTAGTCGAAATCGGTTATGGGAAGGTCAAAACGTATATTTCCGTTAAAATCTCGATATCGAAATTTTTCGTGATACTTGATTACACTGCGTTTAAGAAATTAAAAATGTAGTTAAAAATAATATTACTATTGAGGATTATAAAAACTGTTTATTTAGAGGTGAAAAAATGTCGAGGACAATGAATACTATTAGAAGTTAACCATGATATTCTATTAAACAAAATAAAATTACTTTGAACTCTGAAGATGATAAAAGATATATACATTTCAATCCGTTTAGCAATTTTAGAGAAGGACTGATGTTTGTATATTCGTGGTTGCAGATTCGGTTCTTCTGACGGCATTGATTTCTGTGGAATCCATCCCTTCTACAATTAGTGTTCGCTCCTCTCTGCAATTTCCACGGCATCTTCGAAGGTCAAACTTGTCGATACTTCCTTTATTGTTTTGGTGTGTGGGCGCAACCCTGATTAAAAATTGCGCCAATATTAAATTTGAAGATACTATTTCTGGTGCTCTGCTGTTTGGTTCTGTTATTTGCGATTTCAGGTCCTTTTGCAGTTCTTTCTTGTATTTCCGTAACTTGTCAGCAAACTCTCGTACTGTTTCATCTCGTGCCTGTGTACATTGTACTATTAGCTGGTAGATTTCCCCCGGTAATCTTGGTGGTTCAAATCTCATTAAAACCGCCTTCTTTATATCATTGTATCTTACGTTCTCTGTTTGTAGGTCCGGCTGTTGAGCTACGAAATCATATGCTTCTCCTTCTAGACGTAGTAGTAATATTGCTACGGTTTGCTGTTCTGACCAACCTTCTAACTTTGCTCGAAATTCAAGCTTCTCGAAATATTGGCTCGCATCTTTTCCTGTGAGTTGCTCCACTGTGCTAGCTACATTACCGTATGCCATCCTTGGACCTCCTAGTGTTACCGTACTCTCACCAATGCATTCCATTCTGTTTGTTGATCCTTACTCAATCGCGATCAGACTAGTGTAAGGCATTAATTTATTACGGTCCTGTGTTCTTAAAATTTCACTGTAAACAGACGTTGAACTATATCTTTCTTAAGTAGAACAGTCACCTTTGATACGTGAGACTGTGCACTATGGTTGTGAGTGGGTGAATTGTGCATGTGTGAGTGCATACGAGGGGTGACGCGGTCCAAGGGACGAGCGATGCTGTTGGTCAAACCAATGCTGTATGTTGATGGCGGATTGCTAATTGTTGAGTGAGTATTCTCACTGTCATTTCAGATATATTCTTATTTCCGTATCCTCAATGTTATATCTGCTAATCAGGGCGTGCTTGGCTTGTTCCAAGATTAGACCTGTATTTCTGTACTTGCACCGTGGGTGCAGGTGTTTCTCCCTCAGGGTGGATCTGGCTTCGACCAGGATTGGACCAGAGGGAAATTCGTCCAAGTAGGGTGGATCTGGCAGAGGTCCAGGGTTGGACCTACTTGGGGTTGCCTACCTAGTGGGGTGTGGCTGGTAGAGTCAGGAATGGACCCACTAGGAGATGCCCATTAGGGAATGCCCGTAATGGAAGCCTGCCTTCAGGGTGTATCTGGCTGTTGACCAGGGTTGGACCTGCTGGTGGTTGCCTATTTAACAGGGTGTGCCTGGTAGCTCCAGGATTGGATCTGTTAGAGCATGCCCATGAGGGAAGACTACCATCAGGGTGGATCTGGCAGAGGTCCAGGGTTGGACCTGTTTGGTAGATAAGCTTGTCATGGACAAGTATGTACAGGGCTTGAAGGCACTGTCTCCATATTCTGTAACCTACCTAATCCTTTATATAATGTCTTGTGGTATCGGTATGACATGTTGTATTTTTATAATGCAGGTATGAAGGATACCAAGGCGACGCCCAAACCTTAGGCGCCGTTATACCCATCGATGTGATCGTAGGATGTCTTAGCATCAGGTCAACCGGTCATTTATACATATTAATCGTAATGACTTTAATTAGACTTTAGTATTGTTCTTCTAAAACTGTTTATATTGTATTTTATAACCGATCTATAACTACGTTAGAAAAAGCGCTCTTATACTAGGTAACATGCTGATCTTTATTCGGCACAAAAATCCATAATCCACTGCCACCAATTTAAAAGGGGTGACTGGTGTGGTCACTTCTCCTCTTATATACTCGGGTACTTGCCAAATAGACGTGTAGGGTAAGGATGAGAAAGGGTATTAGACTACCACGGTGTCGAAATAACTTAGTTGGTTTATATTAAAAGTCTATTATACAATGCGGTGGAACAACTACTTGTCGTTGTCCACACAGAGTTCTTATATCGTATAGTCGGCCAAACTGCTGACACAAGAATATAAGAATATATTGTTTTATAACATATACATTGCGGTAGGTTGACCTAGTAACCACAATGAAGGTGATGCCACTATGCTGTTTCAGCATTCTAGCATTTGCAATGCTTACAATATGATGAATTTGAACAAGGCGAAAAAAGTATGCAAGTTGAATAGCGAATAATTGTCACGATGCGAAAGTATTTAAAGGGTTTTCTGTCAGCACATTTGACGGGAATATGTATCTATGTATAAAAAAACATTCTTTTTTCAAATATAATTCTTGCCACTTAATCCTTGGAGTAAGATATTTTATATCTGCGACAAATGAATGATGAATGAATTCTAATTGAACTTGTTACCTGAGCTATTTATATGTTAGTCGTTGGAGTCGTGCTGACAAACTGTCTGATGGAATTAGGATATAATCCGTTAGGATCAATAGAAACAATTGCTAACAATTCGTTTTCTTTAATAAAGAAGCATATAATCCTGATATGCCAACGGTAATGAAGATGAGCAGTATGCTATTGGATGCTCATCTTGGAAAATTCTATATGGACTTGAATCAGCTGCTAATGAGTTTTCTATATTTGGATTAAAAAATTTTAAGATTGGCGCTACAGTAATTTTAGTTATTATTTTTTCTATAACAGCATTCCTGCAGGCTTGTCTCTTCACACCCTTTTGCTATCCAACTTTAAAAATTCTCTCAGATTCTTGTTTTATCTGGTAAGTTTCCTATGAACTTTTGTAATTCCTAGGAATAATTGCAGTTTCTTTCAATTTGAGGGTCTCTAGATTTCTTAGATGGTTTTTATTTTGTTTTCCTTTATTGCAATTCCTTCGTCTTCTATCCTATAGCCTAAATAATTAATTTTGTTTACGGCTAATTGCACTTTTACTTATATTAGTTATATGTTGCTAATTTTTGTCTTTTTAAGAAATTAATTTCATTTCTTAAAAATTATCACTTCTGTATAGACTATAATGCCTTCCATTTCATACATGAACTTGCCCACACCTCAGATGCCTTTGATATATGGAAGTCTTTTGTATCTACATATATCTACCGAATATTTTAATGTTTTAATTTTTATTTGAAAACGTGTGACTGTTGTTGAAATTTAAAAGGTATTTACGGTGTATTACATGGGACATGAAGCAATATACGTAGGTGTATGAGTAGTGCGATATGAATAAAGAATAAATATGATTGAGCGCGAAAGAATTTTGTGAGCAAACAGAAAATAATAGCGTGTATGAAGGATTTGAGAATTCGAATGAAGCAAAAAAAGTTTGCAAGATGTGAATGGATATAAAGAGAGTGCTGTTACTCAATTTGATGGGAATGTATGTATGTTAAAATAATTTTAATAATTGTGAAACTGTAAAATGCTGTCTATCGTCAATAATAATTCATTTGATTATTTTCTATCTGTTAACACAAATGATTCCATATCGTAACTATGTCAACTAATATGGAAATTAATACAGTTAAATCCATTTTCTTACAAGTGGTATACTGTTTGAGGAATGTTATCAAATATTTCTTGTTGTTAGAAATATCAATATCTATTATTGTATTATTTATTTTCTGTTAGTGCAGCGTTTTCTTTTCCTGAGCTACACCAGAAACATTATTGTTAATATGAATTCAATAGGATATTTTAGTTAAAATCTTGAAAACATTCTGGTTTATCCGTGCAACAATATTTCTTACAATGATATTATTACATGCGGCAATTGTCTCATTTTGTATAATTGAACTAGTGTATCTAATATATAATTTTTAGTAGGAACGGGAAAGTTAATGATCGGTTCAGGAACTCATTCCTTTTTACACTGCTTTTTAACAAAAAGTTCTAAATGTTATTTGGAATGTTTATGGATGTAGACGTAGGTTTTTGTTTGCGAGATTGAAATTACTTAAAATCATTAAACATTAAATGTTGTGTATGCTTTGCTAAACACATATGAGCCCAGTCACACATGAATTGGACCAAAGATATATTTGAAGATAATGTATATTTCTTTTTTAAAATTTATTCAAATTTAAGTAACTACAACAATGAAAACAAAGTGTATTTATAATACTATGGAATGTGAGCTTTAATTATTTGACAGTTTTGATAAGAAAATTTATTATAAACATTTAAAAAAAAACAATATAACAAAACAAATAAGTATGCAATATATAAAAATGAAAATATAAAATGATAAAAAAATATTTGTTGTAATGAATTTCTAAATAATCAATTTTAGAAGTAAATGGTAAGAGCCGAAACCTCATGAACCTTCCCCCTCTTAAATACGCCAATGACAAGTTGCAAATATATCAAACTCAACGGTTACAATTCGAAATTAAACCCATCACAAAACAATCGGCATACGATAAGAATAAAATAGTGTTGCAGAACACGTTGCTCCATAGAAAGCATTAAAAAACAATCCGCTGCTATACAATAGAAGAATAATCTTGTTTAATGTTATTGACAATTGCAAATAGATAACTTTGAAAACAGATTGGTGTTCAATTGAAAGCGTTGTTGTTATTTATTAAAATGGAAAGGAAAAAGCCCCGGTGAGTTTTTAAAATCACTTTATAGACCTATTTTTTTTAATTTTACAAATGATATGTGTAGATAAAAAGGGATACAAATGATTTATTTTGGGAAAAATACGTATTATACCATAAAATTTGTTATAATTTGTGATACTTTTCGCCGAACACTTGCGCCTGAACGAGGTGCGCCATGTTTAGTTTATTAACACGTGGTGATCAGAAGGAATTTGTTATACACTTACACTTGAAGTCAAAAATGCTATAATTAATACTTTATGTTCATATTATATTTTATTTAGTTAATACTTCGGCACGAATTTACTTGTAGCAGCAGTTTTACTATCTATTAATAATTGTAATAATTGCTGAAATCTTGACAGAACAATATAAAACATGGCGGTCTTTCTATCAGCGAATGGGAATGAAGATACTTTATGTCCGTGATTCTAGTTGACACTTGTCGTTTCACATTTTATTTAAAAATATCCGGCATGTCTGACGTTGAACTTTCTTATACGCATTTTGGTTAGATCGTTAGAATATTGAAAATATCGAAAAATTTAAAGTTTAGAAAATTGTTGACTATATTTTGCTTTTTATCTTGAATAATTGACAGGCATAGTTGATACGATATATGTAAAATAATTAATACCTGAACAAATTTCAATTGCCATTTTTTTTGTAACCAGTATCTTTTTTCAAAAATATTTTCAAATAAAAGATATCCGAAATATTAATAACTTTTATTTTCATTCTAACTGATTTTGCTGTAAATACTACCGTTTTTGAGTTATGACAGAAAATGCAAAAAATGACTGACTAAACATGCACTTCCGGTTGGAATATTCTTTTCGAAAATAAGAGGTTTTCATGACAGGCATATACGCTGTAGAGCGCACACATACACACAGATCCACAGACAGACACACCCACAGACAGACACACACACACACAGACAGATGTCATCCCAAAAATAATCAGACTCGATTCAGGGAAGGTCAAAAGATATATTTCCGTTAAAATCTCGAGATCGAACATTTTCATGATTAAAATACTTATACTGCGTATAAAAAAGTAAAAATTAGATCGGTGTTAGAATTAATCCACCTAGTTTAATACTACATTCTTAAATTATAGTAGACGCCATATCCCGAACCCGCCGATGCATTTCATCCCTCGATAAATCATATGATTGCGAAGACCAAATAATTTTCTTAAAATAAAATTTTTTTTCTTTACTTGTTCATCTAATCTATCTGTAAGTCAGAAGAATGTTTTGGACCAATACCTTCCTGAAACACAAAGTTGTTTCCACAAATTTGTATTCCATGGTTCCGTAAAATATTCAGATATCCTTCTTTTTGGAGAATTCTTTCGATCCTCGGCAAATTTAAATTTCTTCGCAATATTTCCTATGGATTAACCAACTCGCCTTAACGTAAAAATAGGAGAATGTTTTTCAACACCAATTTCACAATATTTTGTTACACACGCAAAGTAGCACGTACTGTACTGTAGTAGTACGTATTTCGTTTCATACAAACTGCGTATGTGTTGCTTTATCGATTGTTTCCATATGGTCTATTTTTTGTAAGATTATAGTAATAGTTTTATGATGTACCTTTCTTAAAAATACCTTGTACAGATAAAGGGGAAGCATAATTTGAATTTATAAGTACTTATAACGATAAAGTAGAGGTGGTTTTTATTTAATAAGAAACAAGAATGATGGGTAGTGAATACAAATACAGATTTTAAAATGTTTTTAATATGAACCAATTTTTTCAAAGGATATGATTTCTTGTTAGAGTCATTATGGACGATTTCGCAAGTAACTTTCAATACTTTCAATAGTAGCTTCTGAGGTGACTGTGCCCTTATTTGAGAATCTTTGTTCTAGATAAGGACAAAAATGGAATCTTTTATATCAAAACAATATTATATTGTTATATTCCCAATTCACGCCTTTATTTCTCTTTCAAAGGATTTGGGAAGATCATAGGAATGTTTGCGAGAAATTTTAATATTTCTGTGGATGCAAGATTATGCTTATACAATGGTGTACTTATGCCATTGTTGATGTAGGGTAGTGAATGTTCAGTTTGGCAAACCAAGCATAAAAAGCGTATGTTTGCTGTGGACATAACATTTTTTAAAGGAATTTGTGGTGTATCTAGGAGAGACATAAAGTGGAATACGTGGGTGTATGAGCAGTCTGATATTGTAAAAAATGTCGTAAGTAGAATAGGTGCGACTCAAATGAGATGGTATGGCCATATCGAAAGAATGACGAATTAAAGATTAACAAGAAAGATTTATTTTGGAAGAATGGTGTGAGAATGCGAGGTCGTCCTAGGTGTAAATGGATAAATATGATAGAGAATGAGCTGCGTGAACGATAAGTTGCGAGCAAGAGGAATACAAGAGCGTAAATGAATAATTAAATGAGATTCAATGAAGCGAAAGAAGTGTGTGACGAAAGATTGTAAAGGATTTTCTACAACCCCATTTAATAGTTATCTATGAATGTTATAAATGTTTATGGAAAAATGCGTGCCGATAGGTGTATACCAAACAACGCTACAAATATTTTAGAGTTTTTATAAACAGAGTTTTTTATTCTAGTTTGCAGACTGATCTTCGCAATAATATATTTTATAATAGGTTGGAAAAAGGTACATTTATCGAAATTTATGATAAACGAGAGAAATAGATATTTCATCATTAAAACTAATTTCCATAGAATTGCGTGAGAAGGCCTTACGAACTGCAATACCGGAAAGCAACAAGGGTTATATGATTATGCGGAAAATGGGATATCAGAAAGGTTCAGTTCTCGGAAGACACGCAACAAAAGTCCCAGTTCTAATGAATATTGAAATAAAGCAAGACTATCTAGGATTTGGTCATAGCAGCAAACAAGAACAACAACCCACGAAAACCGCATATCCAACATACGACAAACAGCAAGATACTCGTACTTTAGAGGAACAGAAATGGCACGCCTGGCTGATCGCAGAAGAGAAAAGGTTGGAGCAGTGTAAAAACAGAATAGATATGAAAATAGATTTTATGAGAGCCAGGCGTATTTGTCGTATGTTGGATAAACAGGTGAAATATTATTTAATTTTTTACCTAACCCATGATTCAAATATAACAAAAATATGGTACCCAGAATAATACACTTTATTTTTGAAATTTCAAAATTATTTTTACATTGAAGAAGACATATCTTACAAGCTTACTGTATTTTTCACTGGTTTTACCTGTATTATATAGTGCAGAAGAACTTACGTAAAGAAATAAAATTTGCTTATATTAAAAACAATTATGTTTTCTTTCCATCGCCATGGTATCTAAAAAATCGTAATAATTGTATTCTGATTGCAAAGATCGTTTAAAATTATCGATTACGAGGGTATGAAGGGATTCTGTATATTGATTATACATTACTAAGTGATAGTTTCGAAAGATATGGGAGAAAAACCCACAAATCAAGATAATTCTGATCCCAGAATTAAATTTAAACAAAAATTGTCACCTATTTACTAGGAAACATTTTGGAAATGTGTTCTAAAAATTCAATAAAAAGTACAGTATCTTATACTTGTAGATAGATCATAATCAACAACAAATTGATTCGTTGTGTTCTCTTTGAATTGAAATCTTAAGATTTTAACTTGTCTATAACATATTTAAACGATTATAGATTTTGCTGTTTGTTTATAGGACAACTTAAAAAGACCTATTAAACCTTGGTTTTGGCCAGTTGAGCATTATGCTACCAGTGAAGAAGACGAAGAAACAGTACCAGAGAAAATAAATTTAGCTAAAGTAATTTTTGGTATTATTTCTGAGCACATAGTAACTATTACACCATTACCTTTCGTTAATTGGCCTAGAGCTAAAATAATATTTAAAACAATCAGTGTTAAACAACTTGTTTCAACTTATTGCTGTTTCAGATGCGACAGATGTTTAGTGTTATTATGAAGTATTTGCGCGATAAGTACGAGTACTGCGTCTGGTGTGATTTCAAATTTACTAATGATAAACACCTAAACAGAGTATGCCCAGGGCCTAGTAAAAGAGTACACGATGAAATCGTAACGAAATACTCAACTGATTTAACTTCTGATGAATAAATTGATCTCTAGAAAATTAATGGAAGTATATAAAAGTACATATGGCCTAATGCTGCTAGTATGGAGATAGAACCATTACATGCGATGATTAATAAAGTACATGCTAAATCAACACCGTTGTTTACAGATCCGAAGCACGTCCATTTGCCCGGTAAAGAAGGCCAGTCTCGTTTGTGTACATACTACTTCTAATTTTGGAATGACTAATCCTTATTAAACCCATTAATGAGAGAATTTCGAAGTTGGACCAAAGTCAAGATTTTACTAGGATGAAAATTGTACATACATCCCAATATTAATTTAAATTCACTTGGTAGCTCGAGCTGCTATTTTGTGTCAGTCATGTATGTCAATTAAAGGTTTGTTCCAACTAATGTTAGAATCGGTTTTAAACTATATGACGGATGCGCATTCTCTTGACATCTGTTTTATAAGTTAGAAAATATGTGTAAATAGTTTTTGTATTATTGAAACGAGTATTAAAGAAATTAATATTGAAATTCTTCTCATAGTAATTATTATTAAGAAGATTGCTTTTTCATGATTACATAGTTTGATAATATGAAACTATATAATTAATAATTCCTTATACGCAGTATATGTAAGTATTGTAATCATGAAAAATATAATAATTAATATACTTTCGTATACCCATTTTGGTTAGATCGTTAGAATTTATAAAATAAGTTTTCAAAAAATTTTTTTTAATTAAATTGTGTATAAGAAATTTCAGTGACAGACATGTCAGCTTTTTTTACTTTCTTATACGCAGCATAAGTATTGTAATCATGAAAAATTTCAATCTCAAGATTTTAACGGAAATATATCTTTTGACCTTCCCTGAATCGAGTATAGTGATTCCGCCGAGACCGATACTGGTCTCGGTCTCGTCTCGTATGTCGAGACGAGACCGTGATATTGGTCTCGTCAGGCAAACCGAGACCGAGACGAGACCGATTACTGGTCTCGCCGAGACTCTCGACAAAACCTATGAGAATTTTAAAATATTGTTATTGATGTTGTAGGTTTGTTATTGTGAATTCATGATTTTATTATATATAAATATATATATATATATATATATATATATATATATATATATATATATATATATATATATATATATATATTATTGTCTATAAAAATTAAAACTCCATTATGTTGTCGCACGGGCATTTGTATATAGAACTAAGGGCCTATCAGCACGTCCTGTTGTTGTTTATGTTTAAAATAAACAACAACATACTCGAGATATGTGCCCGATGATGAAGAAAGGGACACTCTGACTGCAGCATCGATCTAGATCGGTCTATATTATATATAACTGTATAATCCAATAAATATTTGTATAATCTTAGATAATAAATAAGTATTGAGAAAATTAAGACTATTATATAATAGAAAACTCCGCTACATATCAGAAGTGGGATAGACCACGAGCAAAAATAGCGTGGCAATTCTGGTTAAAAAGTGAACTTAAAAGTCGCACTAATTAAAATAGTGTTAATAAAGTAAAAACAATAGTGTCAACGCTGATAAAGCTGTGCTAACATAACTGTGCTAAACGTGTAATAGAGACCTACTTATCAGTGTCCACGTGTAAAAGGTTAAGAGAAACATGGGCAGACGTCGACATCGAAGTCGTAGCCATGATTCGAGTTCTGTGGAAGATGGCGAGAGACATCGCGAGCTACGTACCAGAACGCGGTCTGATACTCCACCGGTAAATGTAGTCAGTATTATGGAAGAATTGAAAAATCTGCGGGAAATTGTAAGTACAGGCTCAAGTGTAAATTCTCGTAGTTGCGGCGGTCCTAATTGGTCTAGCATGAGAGATGACCGACTTTTGTGTGATTTTGATCCGGCAAATAGTAATCAAAATATTGTGAATTGGTTACGGAAAGTAGATGATTGCGCGACAATGTATCGATGGGATGATTTAACAACTATGTACCTAGCGCTTAGTAAATTAAAGGGTAATGCACGAATTTGGTATGAGGGTTTGAAAACATTGCAATATTCTTGGGAAGAGTGGAAAGAAATGTTGACAACAACATTTCCAGGTAAAAGTAATTTTGGAAAACTGTTTTCTGAGGCCGCGAGTTACAGATCGAATAGTGTACAAGATTTAAATGAGTACTGTTTTACAAAACTTTCAAAATTAAATAAACTAAATTTAAATTTAACTGACGAGCAAATTATAGATTGTGTTATTGAAGGAGTTTGTGATACTCAAATACAGTTAACAATTAGAGCAGCAAATTGCAAAACATTTGTAGATCTTGCCGCATATGTCAAAAATTTCCCAAGTAGTAGTTATCAGAAAAAGGATTTTATGTCAAATAAAATTAATCAAGATTCTTTTAATATCAGAAAGTACGAACTTAAATGTTTCAATTGTGGTAGCATCGGTCACAAAAAATTACAATGCCCGAAATTAAAAAATTAAAAATAGTTATTTAGGAATATGAGGCAATTGTGTGGATTTACTTGTTGGTCATACATTTGCCGAATACCCGTCAGTATTTATATATACAAAAGTGGTGATAAACCAACTATTCAAATAATATACTCAGTAACTGAAATGATAAATAACGAACGCTTTATGGTTAACTGTGGTGATGTAAACGAAACAAAACTTAACACGTTTGTAAGTGCGGTGACATAACAAATAAACAAAAAAGTAAAACTTCAAAACCCACACAAAAAATAGAGATAGATTCTGTTTTAAAATTTATGAATTAGGCAAAGGCGATCGTATGTGCGTAGATTTCAGAGCATTAAATCGTGTAACGAAGTATGATAAATACCCATCGCCGTTAATTGATTATCAGATCAATAAAATTAGTATACCATTTCACACTCTACACATAGACCATTTAGGGCCGTTCATAACAACTAAGAAAGGAAATACCCAACTACTTGTTTTAGTAGAAGGTTTTTAAAAAATTTTGTATTATTGAGCCTGTGCGAAGCACTAGATCTAAATACGTGGTAAAATTAATAAATGAATTAATAAGCATATTTTGAGTACCGATACGGATAATATCAGATCGCGGCACTGCATTTACATCTCGATTATTCGAATGATTTTGTACCAATAGTGGTATAAAGCATGTTTTAAATGCCGTTGCCAGACCAAGAGCAAATGGTCAGTGCGAACGGTATAATGGCACTATTTGAGTGCACGAATAACCCAAAATGGTGGATCAGAGGATGATCAATGGGACAAGCACGTCAAAACGATACAGAAAGTGTTGAATTGTACTGTTAATCGGGATATTGGCACGACACCGCCAGAGGCACTCTTCGGCAGCAAGCCACAAGGAATAACAGATGCAATTCCGTTTAATGAATTGCAAGAGGAAATGGAATGAGTTGATCTACCGGCCTTGAGGGCGGTGGTAAAGGGAAGAATAGACAAAGACCAGTTAATTCAAAAGCTAAGGTTCGATTTAAAAAGGGAAATGTTGAAATATCCATGCATATACACAAAAGTTAATCTATATTATGTTTCTGTTTAGTCTAAGGGTTTTGTCTTAAGTTATAGTTACACTTATAAGAGATTTATCGTCGTTTCATATTTCAAGATAAGGACCAATGTGTAGAAAAATAGTAAACAGATGTGGTCATTTTTAAGATCTGGCGACGAACCTTTTTTTAGGCAGTCTTGTGTAGAATGCTGAAGTGGTAAAGCGTAGAGATAAACCTTCCGAGACCGCAGATATAATAAAGAGCACGATTTAATATAAAACTTGTATTATTATTTATTAATTAGATCCCAAAACCCAACAGGTTATGGGCCCAGATAACGTGAATTAGTTTTTATATTGAAATTGTGCGTGAAAAGCATTTTTAAAGTGTTCTGTATTGTGTAATAAGCAAGTGTGAATGACAATGAAAAATTTAAAGTTGAAAAGAAACATTAAAATCTTCGATGGTGAAAAATATAGTGTGTGGAAGTTTAGAATAAAAGCTGTAATAGCTGAACTTAATATTATCAAAGTTGTTGATGATGTGATTCCTCAAATACCTGGTGATGAGTGGAATAAAGCCGAAAGAATCGCCAAAATTGTTATCGTAGAATATTTATCGGATTCTATTCTTGGATTTGTGAAGGCTTGAAAATCTATCTGAAGTTAATATAACATAAGCTTATGTGAAAAGAAGACTATTAGATCATGAAGTGAAATTATCAAATGAGTGCAATGATACTAGTGCTAAAGAAATTCAAGTTGAAAATTTTTGAAATGCATATTCTAATGTTAAACAAAATCAGTGTTTTAAGAAAAGAAATATTAATAAAATTAAACTAAATAATAAACCTTCATCAATGAAATGTTATCATTGTGAAAAGAAGGACATATTAAATGAGAATGCTGTTATTATTTAAAAGGACAAACGTTTAAACCTTTTAATAATTAACATACATAACAAAGAAGAACACTTCAATCTGTTCAATTAAATCAGCAAGCATCGAACGAGTCATCTGGTTTTGCTTTTATGGCTGGAAAGAATTAAATGAAAATTTTGTCAATATTCAACTGCCAGAAGAAATGTCAGTAGCGAAGAATGATGTCTTCATTGAAGCAACGAAGAAGGGAACATTGAACGTGGTCAGCAATATGGAAAATCAAGGACTACTGGAGAATATGTTGTATTGTCCAGAAATTCCATACACCCTGATATCTGTTCCGCGGATGCAAAGTTCTGGATTAAAAGTCATTTTAGATGAGAGTGGTATGAAAATAAACAAAGGGTGGTAAGACTGTAATAAATGGTAAGTCTTTGAACAATTTGATTTAAATGCTATTGACTTTAAAGTAAATATAAATAAAGTAAGATCTATAAGCCAATAAATTAATTATGAAATATGACATCAAAGTTTTAGTCATATAGGCAAAAGCAAATTCTTTAAAGTTAAAGAATAAACATATTATTAATGATAAATGGCAAATAGATCAGGTTACACCAAATGATGGTTTATGTGAAGCATAAATACTTGGTGAACAAACACGGTTAGCATTTAAAAGGTAAAAGACAAAAATCAAATAACGCGACCATTGTTAATTATACATTCGTATGTTTGTGGTCGGATCACTTCTCCTAAAATATATAATAAATAACTGTTGTGTTAGATATTTAAATTGACACAAATTAAATGTTTTTCAGTTTTTAATGACTGTGGCAAATAGAGTGAGGTTGATTTTAATTTAAAAAAAAATAGTAAATTTATATATTAAGAGAATATTTGTGGATTGGGGTAAATAATTACTGTGTGAAAAAGGTATTAGCTATAATTTGCAAGTTCCACGAATCCTCAGGGATAAATGGTGTGTTGAACGTTTGAAAACAACGTTAACTAAAAAGTTTGCACAATGACAATTGGTGCAAGTATTGAAAAGGTTAAACACCATATGAATTGTGGCATTATATGAAGCCTCAAATAAAGTATTTGGTTCAATTGTTTAAATGCATGATAAAACCAGTAAAAATAAAGATTATGATGAAAAATTCATGGAAAGGAATACTGGTAGTATATGAACCAAATGGAAATAAAAATGGGATGTGGGAACCGCAAAATGAGTAGCATTTAGGCACGTTATTGTTGATGAAATAAATGTTCTGAAAACATGGCCTATGGTAATAATGAAAGGGGTTGGTTATAAAACTCCTGTAATAAAACTGATATTTCTGAAATTGAATCAAAATCAGTAGTAAACTCAAAAGTAATAATGAAAGGTGTTGGTTATAAAACTCCTGTAATAAAACTGATATTTCTGAAATTGAATCAAAATCAGTAGTAAACTCAAAAGTAAAAATGAAAGGAGTTGGTTGTAGAACTCCTGTAATAAAACTGATATTTTTGAAATTGAATCAAAATCAGTAGTAGACTCAAAAGTAAAAAGGAGTTGGTTGTAGAACTCCTGTAACAAAACTGATATTTGTGAAATTTAATCAAAATCAGTAGTAGACTCAAAAGTGAAAAGGTTGGTTGTAGAACTGCTGTAATAAAACTGATATTTCCGGTATATAATCAAAATCAGTAGTTGAGTCAAATAAATCTGATAGGTATAAATCAGATAATGATAAAATAATAAAACACACAGGTGAATCATTATTTAAAATAATGAAATGAAACAAATATTTTCTGAGTTAAGGAGAAGGATAGAATTAAAAATCGAAAGCATATTTCTTATGATGAAAATAAAATAAATGGTCATATTATGTCTGCGCAATCGATTATGTACAAAATTCTTATTTTATATGAGGAAATTAAGAATAAGGTTTATAGTCCAATGAGAACAAGCTATTAAGAAAGAAATAAACTCTCTTATGATTAATAATAAATGGACTTTAGTAAAAAGGCCTGAAAATAAAAATATAGTTGATTGTAGATGTTTATTTACTATTAAAAATGATGAATATGTAAATTCATTAAGATATAAAGCTCGAATAGTTGCAATAGGTGTCACTCAAGAATATCTTGAAAATTGTAATGAAACTTTTGCACTAGTTGCAAGGATTTTAAGTTTTATATTCATAGTAGCTTTTGCAAATCAATTTAACTTGTTAGTTCATCATATGGATGTAAAACAAAAAAAAGGATTTTCTAAATGGTAATTTAAAAGAGGAAATTTATATGGAAGTTCCTCAAGGTGTTACAATTAAAGAAAATCATGTCTGTAAATTAAACAAAGCCTTATATGGACTAAAAGAAGCAGCGAGATGCTGGTTTTTAAGTTTTTTTTGAACATGCTATTAAAATTAAATAAGGATTAAAAGGAAAATTCTTTTGCTGATAGATGTATTTGCGTTTTGATAGAGAAAATAGTTCTAAATGTATGTATATGTGGTTTTATATGTTGATGATTTTGTAATTGCAACAATGAAAATTACTAAAATGAAAGGGTTTAAAAAATTATTTGATGTATAGTAAAAATACTATAGTAGAATTGAAAGGAATCAATCTATTTTCTAGGTAATAGAATTACAAGATATAAAATAATAGAATAACTCTAAATCAACATGCATATAAAGATACAGTCATAAATAAATTTAAAATGAGAAAATGTACGGCTGTAAGTACACCACTTGAAAATATGTTAAATTTTAAAGCTTTAAATTCTGATGAAAAGTATGATGCACCTTGTCGTGTGTTAGTTGCGCATAATGATTTGCACATGATCAGATTTAATTAAAGCTATAAATATATTGAGTAAATATATGAATAAAGGTAATAAAGAACTATGAATATGTCTTAAAAGAGTATTAAGATATTTGAAAGGTGCGATAGATCTCAAATTCTTTTAAATGACTATAATAAAATCTAAGTGGCTATGCAGATTCATATTAGGGTAGTAATGATCATAGTGATAGAATAAGTACAACAGGGTATTTGTTGAAATTATTTAAAAGTAATACTGTATATTGGAGCACGAAACAATAAGTTTCGGAAGCAGCTTCTTTTAGAGAAGCTGTATAAATGGCCCTTTATGAAACAGTAAAAGTAGCACTATGGTTGAAATCATTATCTACAAGTATTAATATGAATATTGGACAACCTATGATTTATTGCGAGAACAATAATGGTTACATTAGTATAGCGAACAATCTTAGTTGTCATGATAGGTCGAAACATATCGATACATAATATGATTGTCAAGAAAACATAAATTGAGAAAAATTTAATAAAAATAAAATTATGTGCTAACAGGTAAACAGTTGGCGGATGCTTTAACAAAGCTTTTACCAGCAGCCAAATTTGTGAAGCTGAGAACAGGAAAAGGTTTAGAATAATATTGAATTGAAAATTATATTATTACTTGTAAATTCTAGGAGTAATGAAATGGTCTGATTAGGTTTTTCTGGGTTTCCCTAATCCTACGCAATGAATGTTGGACCATATGTAAAGTTAGCCCCAGAAGGTGCAAGGAAGGTATGTCTCTGCTCAGATATAAAAAAGGGATTTAAATTAAGATTTGATAATGCCGATTAATTTTTGAGGGGGGCGTGTTGAAATATCCATGCATATATACAAAAGTTAATCTATATTATGTTTCTGTTTAGTCTAAGGGTTTTGTCTTAAGTTATAGTTACACTTATAAGAGATTTATGGTCGTTTCATATTTCAAGATAAGGACCAATGTGTAGAAAAATAGTAAACAGATGTGGTCATTTTTAAGATCTGGCGACGAACCTTTTTTTGGGCAGTCTTGTGTAGAATGCTAAAGTGGTAAAGCGTAGAGATAAACCTTCCGAGACCGCAGATATAATAAAGAGCACGATTTAATATAAAACTTGTATTATTATTTATTAATTAGATCCCAAAACCCAACAGGAAACATCGAAGAAATACTTAGAAACTTCTTCCGAAATACAAGGGTCCTTCCAAAATCAGGAATGTTTTGATGAATGATAGGTACGAAGTAGAGAATCTGACTAGGAATAGGCGGTCCATAAGACCTACTGGCGTACGAAGTAGAGGATCTGACTAAGACTAGGCGGGTTCAGAAGACCTACTGTCGTACCTGTCGATAAACTGAAGACATGGGTGACTCTTGGACCTAGGTTATAGGTAAAGTACAACAAGTGTTTATACATCTCGGTGTGTCCTGGTAGGGGGTGTTCACAGGTCACATAGAAGTGTATTGCAATACACAGATATGTGGAACACAAATGACAGTTTGATGTGTTACGACACATCAGCGCGATGCGATGCGTGTACCTGGTCGAGGGTACAGCTGTTGGGTTGAGCCAGTAAACACATCGACATGTATGAACAGAATGAATTCAGTAGTGTTTGGTATCTGTGACTATGCATTTGGCATGACAACATTGAAACACTATGGATTTGGATGTGTTTGGTATCTGTGACTATGCATTTGGCATGACAACATTGAAACACTATGGATTTGGATGTGTTTGGTATCTGTGACTATGCAATTGGCATGACAACATTGAAACACATCTGGATGTGTTTGGTATCTGTGACTGCGTATTAGGCGCGACGACAATGAAACACATCGGCAGGGGTGTCCGGGTATGTGTTGAAGTGTTGGAATACATGGATACATTGGACACTCGAATTGTACAGTTTGGTGTGTTGGTGCGACACACCAGCGTGGTGAAGCGCGTACCTGGTATAGGGTACAGCTGGTACAGTTCAATGTATAGGTTGCTATCTCATGTGTACTATAAGGCCTTTACAAGCTAAAAGGAATTTCATGTGGGCGTATGTGACGACATGCGGTTATATGGAATTTTCAATAGCACTTAAAAAATTAATGAATATGTTTACGAAAATCATTTGTATGTTATAGGGAGTGATTGGGGACAATCAGGAATGTTTGGATGGCCGAATGTTGTCGCACGGGCATTTGTATATAGAACTAAGGGCCTATCAGCACGTCCTGTTGTTGTTTATATTTAAAATAAACAACAACATACTCGAGATATGTGCCCGATGATGAAGAAAGGGACACTCTGACTGCAGCATCGATCTAGATCGGTCTATATTATATATAACTGTATAATCCACTAAATATTTGTATAATCTTAGATAATAAATAAGTTTTGAGAAAATTAAGACTATTATATAATAGAAAACTCCGCTACAATTAATAATACTATATTTACATTAGATATATCTTAAAATTAATTTAGAAAAAAACAATGAGCCTATATTTATATTAGCAAACTAAACTATCAGTTTTGAACTCTGCTCATATTACAATTAATTTTTATAAATTATGCTACAAAGCCAAAAAATTAGCTGAGGTACTAACAACTGATTTTTATTAAGATAGGTATCGATAAGATTTTATTCATTTCTTAAAATATTGTTTATATATGTCGCAGCGCGTAAGAATTTGAAACGTCAGGCGTCCGATATCAATGATTATTTGTTTTGCTTAATCGGCGTTTGGGTGAAATCAGGAGGGGATAGGCTGACTATGATATGAAAAGAGGAGAGATCAAGCAGGTCAAGCATCCCGAGATCACCTACGTTTCAATTGTTCTTAATCATCGTCATTTTGTATTAATTATTAGTGTTCATTATTTTATTATCTGTTAACTTTATTATACTGTTTTGTGTACGATAAATAAACAGAGAATTGTGTTTGACTATTTGTGTGATTGTTGAAAATAAAACGACGAAGGAGTTCGCCAAACGGTGCCAGCACCCCCCTCGACATCAGAAGTGGGATACGCACCTCCACAAGACGCTAGTAATAGTGACGATCACTGGCGATCACTATTTGAACTGCAGAACCAAAACTTCTTGGCAATGATCCAAGCCATGAAGGTACCAACAACTAAAACGAATATTACACTATTGGAATTCGATCCAGAAAAAGTAGAAGGTAACGCACATTCGTGGATTACCACAGCAAGTATGTGCATGTCGGATCAACCACTACAAGGTGCTGCACTGATGATTGCGCTTAGCCGATCGCTAAAAGGACCAGCATCTGCTTGGTTATCTCAGGTGTCCTATCCTGGAATGACTTGGGATCAATTTAAAGATTTATTCATAGCAAGGTATGACTGTCCCGAAACTGTAGCAGCATGCCTTATTAATTTGAATAATGGGAAACCAAAAGAAAATGAATCTCTTGCGGCTTATTCAGCTCGCTTAATGACTACATTAATATCTCGGTGGAAAGACTTGACCACTGAACAGATAGCTGTTTCAACTGTGTTAGCTTATGTATCACAATTTGAGCCTCGTCTTCAACTGCTTACAACAAGAGCTAAAAGTATTTTCATTTTTGAAAAGAAAAGTGTCTATTGTGGCAAATTGGGACATCGAGCATTCGACTGTCGCTTAAAGAAGAAGATGCATTTTCGAAAAGACGACCGATCAGAAAACTACAGGAGCCAACCTTCGAAAAATTCGACTTCTTCTTTTAAACACATTACGTGTTTTAAATGTGGATCTACTGGCCATTTTGCATCGCGTTGTCCTGGTGTGAGCAACAAAGAAAGAAGTGGCAGCAATGCGAGCTCATCAACCGAACGTCGTGTGGATTTGTGTCAAATCCATGTACCTTCTGGCAAATTACATCATTCTGGTGAGATTTTTCCGTTTTATTATGATTCAGGTGCAGAATGTTCTCTTATGAAAGAATCAGTATCGTTTAAATTTAGCGGAAAACGATTTAATAATGTAATTACTCTAACTGGCATTGGCCAAACGAGTGTAAATAGTACTTTGCAGATTCTGTCTATTGTCAAAATTGATGATGTTACATTTGATATTTTATTTCATGTATTGCCTGATTGTTATCTACGAAATAATATTATGATTGGTCATGAAATTCTGAACCAAGAGCTAGCTGTGTATATGACTTTAGATAAGATAAAATTGTATAAAATAAAAGTTGTTGATGTTTGTAATTTAAATGAACGTACCATTGTAAGTTTCGATAAAGTAGATACAGATGTGTCATCGGGATTTAAATCTCAATTGCTATCAATATTAAATGATTTTAAAAGTTCTTTTATACATGGTATACCTAACAGCCGTGTAAATACAGATCCAATGCAAATACGTCTTAAAGATCCGAATAAAACTGCTTGTCGACGACCTTACAGACTAAGTCCAGATGAAAGAAAGGTTGTTCGCGATAGAATTAACGAATTATTAAATGGTAATGTAATTCGACCTAGTTGTTCACCGTTCGCAAGTCCAATTTTACTAGTCAAAAAGAAAGATGGTTCCGACCGTATGTGTGTGGATAGGTACCCCCTTCCCCTTATTACAGATCAAATCGCGCGGTTACATAGTAGTCACTATTTCACAATCTTGGACATGGCTAGTGGTTTTCACCAGATTCCTGTTCACCCAGAATCTATTGAACGAACTGCATTTGTTACGCCCGATGGCCAATATGAGTACTTGACTATGCCATTTGGTTTACGTAATGCACCATCAGTATTTCAACGTGCAGTTATTAAAGCACTTGGAGAACTTGCACATTCATACGTTGTCGTTTACATGGATGACATTCTCATTGTTGCTAAAAATATCAATGAAGCTCTAGAAAGACTTCGTATTGTTTTAGAAACGTTGACCAAAGCTGGATTTTCGTTAAATATCGATAAGTATTCTTTCTTAAAACAAAATGTAGAATATCTCGGGTTTGAAGTTAGTGCTGGAGAAATCAGACCGAATCCAAAGAAAATAGAAGCTTTAACCAAATTACCGCCACCCAAAACCTCGACTCAACTGCGTCAGTTTATAGGCTTAGCCTCGTATTTCCGTCAATTCGTACCTAAGTTTTCTCAAATTATGGCTCCCCTTTATCTCTTAACCTCTGGTAAAGGTAATATCGATTGGAAACCATCCCACGAAAATGTAAGACAAAGAATAATATCCCTATTAACAAATGAACCGGTTTTAATGATTTTTGACCCGAAATTCCCAATTGAATTGCATACAGATGCCAGTTCATTAGGCTATGGAGCGATTTTAATGCAGAAAAAGGACAAGAAATTTCATGTAGTCGCCTATTTCAGTAAACGCACTACAGCAGCGGAATCCAAATATCACTCCTATGAATTAGAAACTTTAGCCGTCGTGAATTCTGTAAAACATTTCCGTCATTATTTATACGGGCGCAATTTTATCGTTATCACCGACTGTAATTCATTACAATCGTCACGTAAAAAGCTAGATCTTACTCCCAGAGTGCATAGATGGTGGGCTTTCTTGCAAGCTTTTGATTTTGATATTATTCATCGAGATGGTAAACGTATGTGTCATGCTGATTTCTTTTCTCGAAATCCGTTACCTTGTTCTTCTAGCAAAAGTTTCGAAAATCTTCAACAAAAGCAAGTTAACATAGCAGATATATCCAGTAATTGGTTGCTCACAGAGCAACAACGTGATAATGAAATTTCTAAACTTATTGTAGACCTTAATAATGAAAATCTTAATGATAATATAGCTAAAACATATGAATTCCGTTCAGGTGTCCTTTGCCGAAAAATACAAAGGAACGGTAGAACAAGATGCTTACCTATAGTACCCAGAGCGTTCAGATGGTCAGTAATTAATAATGTTCATGAAACCCTCATGCATCTAGGTTGGGAAAAGACTCTTGAAAAAGTTTTCGAATTTTACTGGTTTGAACATATGACAAAACATGTTAGAAAATTTGTTGATAATTGCATTACATGCAAGGTGTCGAAATCTCATTCTGGAAAGATTCAAGCCGAATTACATCCTATTCCGAAAGTAGCAATCCCGTGGCATACGGTGCATATAGATGCAACAGGAAAGTTGAGCGGTAAAAACGATAGGAAAGAGTATGTTTTTGTTTTAATCGATGCATTTACTAAATTTGTTTTACTTCATCATACTTTGCACATAAATTCAGAAAATAGTATAAAGGCGATAAAAGCTAGTGTATCCCAGTTCGGTACTCCAACGCGGATTATTGCTGATCAAGGACGTTGCTTTGCTAGTAAAGAATTTCGTTAATTTTGTGATACACACAACATAAATTTGCATTTAATAGCTACTGGAGGTTCGGGCGCCAATGGTCAGGTAGAGCGTGTTATGAGTACTTTGAAAGGTTTGTTAACTGCGGTAGAAATGAGTAAAGATCGTTCCTGGCAAGACGCACTACCAGATGTTCAGTTGGTTTTGAATTGTACGATTAATCTTAGTACTAAGTCTAGTCCTTTAGAACTTATGATTGGTAAGGTTGCAAGACCTATAAACTTAATGTTGGCACATGAGATAGAATCTGAAGTAGATATAACTGAGATAAGAGAACAAGCTGTAACCAATATTCATAAATGCGCAGAGTACGAAAATCGTAGATTTGATAGTACCAAATCCAAATTAAATAAATTTGCAATAGGTGATTTCGTATTATTAAAAAATGAAGAACGTAATCAAACTAAACTTGATCCAAAATATAAAGGCCCCTATAAAGTTATTGAGGTCCTAGAAGGTGATAGATACGTTATAAAAGCTTTAAATTCAAATCGTACTTATAAGTATCCTCATGATAGGATGAGGATAATGCCTAAAGGTGAAGTCCCTGTTGAGACAGAGAGTAGTTTGGAACAGGACGAGCAAGATGGCTCGAATATTGATTAAGCACATTTTTCAGTTAGTCTATTTTACCAAAATTGTCAGATCGTAGGCGTAGCTCAGTAGAAATCGGTATCTCTTAAATGTAGTCCGTGAGTGTGCGCTGTGCGACTGATATTTGTGGTATGGGCCTTGTTACGGCACTGGATTTAAGTGTCTGTGAAACTTATCGCTGGATATAAGTGATAATGTTTCGTGATTCTGTAAAAATCACTGGATGGAAGTGATAATGATTCAGTAATGAATCTTGGTACGCCACTGAGTGTATGTGGTAATGTTTGTTATTGCTGGATGTAAGCAATAACAGTAGAGTTGCTACTAGAAGTAAGCAATTGGCTATGTAGGGCTATTTGAAATGTGTGCTTTGTCTTTAAAGATGTGTAAATTCGAGATGGATTGATTTAACAAAATATAACTAAAAATGGTCAGGTGTGGCCGTGCGTAGTATTGTTTTTGTTGTAAATTTCATTAGTTACAGATGCATCACACGAGGACGTGTGAGATGTCAGTATGGCCGTGTCGCAGCGCGTAAGAATTTGAAACGTCAGGCGTCCGATATCAATGATTATTTGGGTGAAATCAGGAGGGGATAGGCTGACTATGATATGAAAAGAGGAGAGATCAAGCAGGTCAAGCTTCCCGAGATCACCTACGTTTCAATTGTTCTTAATCATCGTCATTTTGTATTAATTATTAGTGTTCATTATTTTATTATCTGTTAACTTTATTATACTGTTTTGTGTACGATAAATAAACAAAGAATTGTGTTTGACTATTTGTGTGATTGTTGATAGTAAAACAATGAGTGACGACGAAGGAGTTCGCCAAACGGTGCCAGCACCCCCCTCGACATATATTTATTTATTTAACGTTTATCACTTGTGCACAAACGAATTTTCGCTTTTCAACGTTATAACCGTGTTTCTGCAGATCCGCTAAACTATAAATATTTAATTAAAAATAAAACAACTTGGCTTTCCTTCACAATTTATTATTAAAACGAAATGTACATTTCGGCTACAAGGTAGCCATCGTCAGTCGTACATGAATGGGTACAAGAATTATAGAGTATTTATATATATTCTAAGATCGCTGAATGGTTTCTGGGGAGGACAAGGGTTAAGATTTCTACGAAATAACGGTATTTCGGCGGTGGTATATGGTGCGAATGGAAGGTGGGGTCTAGGGTCAGTTGTCCGGTTTCGTATTTGCATCGATAAATTTGAGTAGGGGATTATCTAATGGAGAAAGGTCGATATTTAGAAGATGTTTCTTATGTTTTTTCATAAATATTGCTTTCCACATGTTTAGGTTTTGGTTCGTTATGGGTTTTAAATTTTTTAGTTTGTTTAATTTGAAATTATGGCCGGTGTTATGCCTATGGAGAGCTAAGGCGGATTTATAAATGTTTTTAGTTTTTATGTAATACATGTGTTCTTTGTATCTGGTGGTCAAATTTCTTTTGGTTTGGCCTATGTATGTTTTATCGCAATCATCACATTCTATGGAGTAGATGCCTGATAATTTAGTTTTTTCTTGTTTCTCTGAATTATTACTTAGTAATGATTTTATGCTGAATTTATTTTTGAAAGCTAAAGTAATGTTGACATTTTTAAAAATATTATTTAATTTGTTGCATGTGGCTTTGTCAAATGTGCATTTATACCTGAGTGGTGGTTCTATTGTGTTTCTAAGTGTAGTGCTGTTGTTTATTAGTTTTTTATTTTTGTGTTTGTTGATGATGCGGTTGATATCTGATTGGTTATAACCGTTTATTGATGCTACGTTTCTGATATAATTATGTTCTATATTAAATCTGGTTGCATTTAGTGGGACCATTAATAAACGGTTGATGAGGCTATGGAAAACGGCCATTTTATATTTAAGAGGACTATTTGAAGTGTTATGGATGTAGTTGTTGGTGTGGGTAAGTTTTCTATATATATCGAATTCTATATGGTTATTGGTTCTGATTAACTTCAAATCTAAAAAGGGGATTTCTTTATCAGTCTCTGTTTCGCAAGTGAATTTAATTGTTGGGTATTGTGAATTTAATGTGTTTAGAAAACTATCCGTGTTGAAGTTGGAATCTATGATTGCTATGACGTCATCAACGTATCTTAGCCAAAGTCTTGGGAATGGAATATTATTTGAGATTTGAATTTCTTTTTCAAAATGAAAAAGGAAAAGGTTAGCCATAATTTCAAATTAAACAAACTAAAAAATTTAAAACCCATAACGAACCAAAACCTAAACATGTGGGAAGCAATATTTACGAAAAAACATAAGAAACATCTTCTAAATATCGACCTTTCCCCATTAGATAATCCCCTACTCAAATTTATCCATGCAAATACGAAACCGGACAACTGACCCTAGACCCCACCTTCCATTCGCACCATATACCACCGCCGAAATACCGTTATTTCGTAGAAATCTTAACCCTTGTCCTCCCCAGAAACCATTCAGCGATCTTAGAATATATATAAATACTCTATAATTCTTGTACCCATTCATGTACGACTGACGATGGCTACCTTGTAGCCGAAATGTACATTTCGTTTTAATAATAAATTGTGAAGGAAAGCTAAGTTGTTTTATTTTTAATTAAAATACACCATCACGTAACTCAACCCCAGACTAATTATAAATATTTATATTAAATCCGAAATATTGTAGCCGGGTGCACTACCACTACGTGTCTCAATAGTATTATTAATCAGAAATTTTCTCATTTTATTGTTCGATATATATAATTAACTTTAAAACCACACTAGACACTACCACTCTGACAATAAAAAGTACCTATAAATATATATAGTTTTTCAAAGAGCTGACAGATACTGCACAATATCAAATGTATAGTGGCGCGTACAATACAAACATCTTATCATTGTCTAGTCCTATATTAACTTTACTTTGCTTTGTATCCATTATTATATCTTAAATGATTAATACATAGTTATCATTAAAACTTATACATTATATTATTTTATATGAGTGTAAGGCATTAATTTATTACGGTCCTGTATTCTTAAAATTTCACTGTAAGCAGACGTTGAACTATATCTTTCTTAAGTAGAACAGTCACCGTTGATGCGTGAGACTGTGCACTATGGTTGTGAGTGGGTGAATTGTGCATGTGTGAGTGCATACGAGGGGTGACGCGGTCCAAGGGACGAGCGATGCTGTTGGTCAAACCAATGCTGTATGTTGATGGCGGATTGCTAATTGTTGAGTGAGTATTCTCACTGTCATTCAGGTATATTCCTATTTCCTTATCCTCAATGTTATATCCGCTAATCAGGGCGTGCTTGGCTTGTTCCAAGATTAGATCTGATAGCAGGTAATTCAATACAGGATATGATTGCATTTCGATTGCAGGACCTGTATTTTAGTACATCTACCTTCAGGGTGGACCTGGCAGAGGTCCAGGGTTGGACCAGTTGGTAGATAAGCTAGTTTACTTCTTCCTCAGGGTGGATCTGGCTTCGACCAGGGTTGGACCTGAGGGAAATTCGTCCAAGTAGGGTGGATCTGGCAGAGGTCCAGGGTTGGACCTACTTGGGGTTGCCTACCTAGTGGGGTGTGCCTGGTAGCGCCAGGATTGGACCCACTAGGGAATGCCCGTAATGGAAGCTTGCCTTCAGGGTGTATCTGGCTATAGACCAGGGTTGGACCAGTTGGCGGTTGCCCACCTAACAGGGTATGCCTGGTAGCTCCAGGATTGGATCTGTTAGGGGATGCCCATAAGGGAAGACTACCTTCAGGGTGGACCTGGCAGAGGTCCAGGGTTGGACCAGTTGGTAGATAAGCTTGTCGTGAACAAGTATGTACAGGGCTTAAGGCACTGTCTCCATATTCCTTAACCTACCTAATCCTTTGTATAATGTCTTGTGGTATCGGTATGACATGTTGTATTTTTATAATGCAGGTGTGAAGGATACCAAGGCGACGCCCAAACCTTAGGCGCCGTTATAACCATCGATGTGATCGTAGGATGTCTTAGCATCAGGTCAAGCGGTCATTTATACATACTAATCGTAATGACTTTAATTAGACTTTAGTATTGTTCTTCTAAAACTGTTTATATTGTATTTTATAACCGATCTATAACTACGTTAGAAAAGCCCTCTTATATCAGTATTCCTTTGTTTAGTGCTATGAAACGTATGCAAACGCAAATTAGTACGAACAGAACCATAGCCAATCACGTGCTATATATTCAAGGTCAAATAATCGAGAGTCTCGTCGAGATCGAGACTATATATTTTTAGAAAATATCGAGATGAGACGAGACTGGCGAAAATCTCGTCGAGACTGGTCTCGGCGGCAACACTAATCGAGTATTACTGTTTTTGGGATGACATCTGCGTGTATGTTTGCACTCTACAGTCTAAATGGTTGAAGATGAAATTATGAAACTTTAAACTTAAGCTTTGTATATGCCTGGCAAGAAAATATTAGGGGATTTACCGGCTATATTAGTCTATCTATTCATCAAGAGATGACTGACAGCAGAAAAATATTTGGCATCGATCATTATTTGATGTTAGAATTAATTTATTGATAAACAAAATTGGATAAAAAATTGGAAAATAGGAAAAAAATACACAGACAGATAATGCAAAATTTTTTAGAAATAGTTAGCGAATACATTAATGTTTTTGAAAAAAATTAAATTCAATACGCGTAAAACATCTTGTTAAAATCTATTACTAAATTCTTCATCTTTATAAATATCGAAGAAATTTTTTCGTTCTCGAAAAACTCGTGGACGTCTTCGTGACAATGCTGATAGTGGTTCATTTCAACTACACTTAACTTATTGATTGAAACTGATGATATACAATTTTGTTACGTTAAAAACAATAAAATAATTTATAAAATGTAAAGTGTATAAATAGGTAGAAATGCTAATGTACATAGATGTATTTAAAATAATAATCTGTTAAATAAAAATAAAACACGAAGCTGTCAAGTAATTGACAGAATAAATTTTACTAGCTAGAAATTCATAGTAGTTTATCTGTGAGATGTACTAGCGAAGTAAATTTATTTTTCGTTTATAATACGGAAATCTATAGAGTCAAGTATATTATTTGGTTAGCAAATAAAATCTACCGAGTATTTCAGTTATTTGACCGGACAAAGTGTCCCACGCATTACAATTTGATTGTGTATTATGAAATAAATAAATCTTTCCTATTTCAGTAGTGTAGAATACCTGTAAAACGGCAATATATAAGGCCCAAGTAGCGAAAAGTTCAAAATGTGTGTAAGGCATTAATTTATTACGGTCCTGTATTCTTAAAACTTCACTATAAACAGACGTTGAACTATATCTTTCTTAAGTAGAACAGTCACCGTTGATGCGTGAGACTGTGCACTATGGTTGTGAGTGGGTGAATTGTGCATGTGTGAGTGCATATGAGGGGTGACGCGGTCCAAGGGACGAGCGATGCTGTTGGTCAAACCAATGCTGTCTGTTGATGGCGGATTGCTAATTGTTGAGTGAGTATTCTCACTGTCATTCAGGTATATTCCTATTTCCTTATCCTCAATGTTATATATGCTAATCAGGGCGTGCTTGGCTTGTTCCAAGATTAGACCTGTATTGCAGTACTTGCACCGTGGGTGCAGGTGTTTCTTCCTCAGGGTGAATCTGGATTCGACCAGGGTTGGACCTGAGGGAAATTCGTCCAAGTAGGGTGGATCTGGCAGAGGTCCAGGGTTGGACCTACTTGGGGTTGCCTACCTAGTGGGGTGTGACTGGTAGAGTCAGGAATGGACCCACTAGGAGATGCCCATTAGGGAATGCCTGTAATGGAAGCCTGCCTTCAGGGTGTATCTGGCTGTGGACCAGGGTTGGACCTGCTGGTGGTTGCCCGCTAACAGGGTGTGCCTGGTAGCTCCAGGATTGGATCTGTTAGAGGATGCCCATGAGGGAAGACTACCATCAGGGTGGATCTGGCAGAGGTCCAGGGTTGGACCTGTTTGGTAGATAAGCTTGTCGTGGACAAGTATGTACAGGGCTTGAAGGCACTGTCTCCATATTCCTTAACCTACCTAATCCTTTGTATAATGTCTTGTGGTATCGGTATGACATGTTGTATTTTTATAATGCAGGTGTGAAGGATACCAAGGCGACGCCCAAACCTTAGGCGCCGTTATAACCATCGATGTGATCGTAGGATGTCTTAGCATCAGGTCAACCGGTCATTTATACATATTAATCGCAATGACTTTAATTAGACTTTAGTATTGTTCTTCTAAAACTGTTTATATTGTATTTTATAACCGATCTATAACTACGTTAGAAAAAGCGCTCTTATATCTCAGAAGTGGGATCGGAATTTTTCGAGTTGATTTGCGTATCCCGATCGGCATTCTTCGAGTTGATTTGCGTATCCCGATCGGCATTTTTCGAGTTGATTTGCGTATCCCGATCGGCATTCTTTGAGTTGATTTGCGTATCCCAGTTTTACGAAATCACACTTAAAATATTTCAATTTATCGAAATAATGCAAAAGCTAAATATGGTCGCGCGCCACTGTGTTGTTTAGTACCGATAGACTAATGTTTACGTATAGAATAAAAAGGGTCCATTGAATACTCGATGGCATGGTCATAGGAATGCATATACTCGTGCGCTATCGGCACGGATAAAAATAATAAACAAACCTTATCACCAAGATTTTTCTTATACAGATGCAGCCGTTCTTGGTGCCACAGTTTTATTTTACGCTGGCTCTAATTACTGTAGCATACGGTTTCGTCACCAATGATTTTGAATTATCATCGCTGACTTCATTTTCGGATGAATAGTCGGGTGCCCCACCTGATGTTACCTGTGGTTTTATTAGATTTGCGACCGCAATATTGACGTATCTTGTTCGTTTGCTGCGATTTACAATGTACTAATCATTGGGGAGTATTTTTGTCTCTTTCAATGGTCCGGCATATCGCGATTGCAAATATTTGCATGTACCTTCGCTTGAGGCTTGTTTCTCAATTGCAGCAGAATTATCTGATCTATATTTACGTGCAGGTTTTCGTTTCTTGTCTAATCTGTGTTTATACACTAGTACATCAATTTTGAGTTTTCTGCACCTTTTCGTAATTTTTGTGGATTTTGAATAGTACTGCTTCGATTTCACAAGTTTCTATGAGTAACCTCCTGATCTTGGTCTGAAGACAGATAGCAGATCACTACATGTTTTACTTGTAGCTTTGTACTTCGTACTAATGAGTACAAATAGTACAATTAATTTCAGTGTCGCATTCATTTTGTGCTTCACAGTTTGATGAAGATGACGTTGGACTGGGTGTTGCAACAGCATAAAGGATGTGCTTACTTCTATTTCTTTACAAAGTTTGGTGAACGAATTTTAAAGTGAACGCGGTTCTTCAATTGCTTATTGATCTGGTTGATTTTATTAATTTTGTGAAATAGGTATGGAAACTGCTATGTATTTCTCGTGATATGTTTCAGTCATGGAAGCCAATACGTTTCACATAATTTCTTTAATGAATTATGAACAGAAAAATGTTCCATATTGTTATGCGCCGATTGTGCAGCCGGAGTACGCATTTTTCGTGCTACTACAAATTGAATACCTATTGCTGTTATGCGGTCTAGTCGTCGTTCTCTAAATGGATTATCTTTGTAAAAGTTTAGTTCGTAATCCGTTTCTGGTGGTTGCGATAGTACGTTGTGTACTTCCTTAATTTTATGCAGCAGTTGATTCTTCAGATAGTATCCATTCATTTCATTTTGAAATCTTTTTATTTATTAACATTTATTACAATGTTATTTAATATTAAATAACATGGAAACACAAGATTGGTTTTATCAGAGTTCTTATTCACCAAGAGAGTGTATATCAGTGTTTAAGTATATATTGTGTTGTATGCTTAAAACATTGCGTTATTGTCTGTTACCTTTTGGTTTACATAATTTTTTTTATGTTAGGATTGTGTTTTATGGGAAAAGGGGGAACCAAAAACCCATTTAAATGCATGGCATTTTGTCCGAATAGTATACAAAGTTCTACACCAATGCTTAAGTTCAGATTGATTCCGGTGGTTCTTGTTTGGTTTGCGATTTCGATTGGAAGCATCAACATGATTCATCCAGGTTCAGGTCTGTATTCTGCCGTGTCCTTGCCAGTCGAGGCACCATTTTGAAATTCGTAGAAATGCAGTTTGTGGTGCTTTGCAGTCTGTAATCATACCGAATTGGATTGGAACTACGACCACAATTTCATGTTCAGAATACGGGTGGTTCTGTTCACGTGCGTTAGTTTGTCTACTGTTCCGTGATACTTTTGGTTAATTTTTCTACTGTTTACTGGCTCAGGTATGAGTTTCTGTGATTGTATTTGGATTGCATATTGCAGGAATGGGACGTTTGATTGATTTTTCTATCAATTCGTTGTAAGCATTTGTTGTTCAGTTCAATTTCATGATTTATCCTATTTCAGAAGTTTCGTTGGATGTCCAGCCTTGTCGGCATCTTTATATAAAAATTGTCGAGAGATCATATCAATAAATTACTAATTGAGTGGTACAGTGTTTCGACTTGTACTACATTTGTTCCGAGCTAGTTACTA
The DNA here is from genome assembly GCA_944039245.1 of Nebria salina. Lineage (NCBI taxonomy): Eukaryota > Metazoa > Arthropoda > Insecta > Coleoptera > Carabidae > Nebria > Nebria salina. Next base: position 8,675,746 of record OX063288.1, read on the forward strand.
CTCAGAATACCTACATTAAGCAAATTACATCTGATTTATATATCTTTGATTGAGTGTAGTGGATTTCCATTTTCATATTTTTCGTTATGGAGTTTTAAAAAGGAAAGGTCAACGTCAATTAAGTTTTAAAAACATTGGTATATTTGAAGAATGTTGGCAGATCGAGGAGTTTCTTTTGCAGCCTATATTTTGTGTTCATCTGGTCTGATACCGTCATGCCTTGTGTTATGTCCCGGGTGGATGATGGTTGTTTAAAAGAAGTGGTTTTTGATGGAACAACGTCCAAGTAGGGTGGCTCTGGCTTCTACCAGGGTTGGACCTACTTGTGGTAATTTTCCTAACAGGGTGTGCCTGGTGGTTACAGGATTGGACCTGTTAGGAGATTCATGCAGTAATAGATATCTGGTAGTATCCTGATGTCAAGTGTGAGATGGTGAAATGTCTCCAACCGCGTAGACGGTCAATTATTTGCAAATGTGAATTAATTCTTCGAGGACGAAGTATAGTCAGGATTGGTCGACTGTAAGGCATTAATTTATTACGGTCCTGTATTCTTAAAACTTCACTATAAACAGACGTTGAACTATATCTTTCTTAAGTAGAACAGTCACCGTTGATACGTGAGACTGTGCACTATGGTTGTGAGTGGGTGAATTGTGCATGTGTGAGTGCATATGAGGGGTGACGCGGTCCAAGGGACGAGCGATGCTGTTGGTCAAACCAATGCTGTCTGTTGATGGCGGATTGCTAATTGTTGAGTGAGTATTCTCACTGTCATTCAGGTATATTCCTATTTCCTTATCCTCAATGTTATATATGCTAATCAGGGCGTGCTTGGCTTGTTCCAAGATTAGACCTGTATTGCAGTACTTGCACCGTGGGTGCAGGTGTTTCTTCCTCAGGGTGAATCTGGCTACGACCAGGGTTGGACCTGAGGGAAATTCGTCCAAGTAGGGTGGATCTGGCAGAGGTCCAGGGTTGGACCTACTTGGGGTTGCCTACCTAGTGGGGTGTGACTGGTAGAGTCAGGAATGGACCCACTAGGAGATGCCCATTAGGGAATGCCTGTAATGGAAGCCTGCCTTCAGGGTGTATCTGGCTGTGGACCAGGGTTGGACCTGCTGGTGGTTGCCCGCTAACAGGGTGTGCCTGGTAGCTCCAGGATTGGATCTGTTAGAGGATGCCCATGAGGGAAGACTACCATCAGGGTGGATCTGGCAGAGGTCCAGGGTTGGACCTGTTTGGTAGATAAGCTTGTCGTGGACAAGTATGTACAGGGCTTGAAGGCACTGTCTCCATATTCCTTAACCTACCTAATCCTTTGTATAATGTCTTGTGGTATCGGTATGACATGTTGTATTTTTATAATGCAGGTGTGAAGGATACCAAGGCGACGCCCAAACCTTAGGCGCCGTTATAACCATCGATGTGATCGTAGGATGTCTTAGCATCAGGTCAACCGGTCATTTATACATATTAATCGCAATGACTTTAATTAGACTTTAGTATTGTTCTTCTAAAACTGTTTATATTGTATTTTATAACCGATCTATAACTACGTTAGAAAAAGCGCTCTTATATGTGTACATTTTAAAATTAACCAGTTTCATTTCCACCTGTTATATAAAATATTTTACATACATAATCATGGAATAAACAAAGACGAGTGCTTGTTATTATAATTATATAAAGAAGCACATAATCTGTTACCATTCATCTCAAAATAATCTCGAATCTGCATATTTTGTTTTTATCTCTTCAACATGCATCCATGCACAATATATACTTACCGCGTCGGTCCTAGCTTCGAAACAATAATTCACGATAGTATAATGTGATTTGTATAGATTTTTCCCTTTAACAAAATTTGATTCTCGTCTATTAACGCTATGTGGAAAACGGATTTTATGGATATAAAAATTTGTTTTAATTAAGTTCCAAACTTGATTTACTTATATTACATTTTAATTACAATACATTAATAATCCTAAGTTGAGTAATATAGGCCCGAATTGGCAACTGCTTTTGAAACTCTAAAGTGCACTACATTTTTTTTTAATATAAAAACACGATCGAGTTCAGAACTAGATGCGAATATGGACCAATATTATTTAGGTAATGGTTATATAATAAATGAATTATTTTATAGTGTTGTACAAAATATGTTTGTTTTTTTTTTTTTGTAAAAAATCATAAAATAATGTTTTAATTTTGTTTAAAACGATCAAAATGTAATAGTTAAAATTTCACAGTGATCGAATAAGCAATTCTCGTAATACTAATTGTATAATATAGTAGATGTGTTTCAAAATGTGCGAAAAAAATTAATACGTGAAAATAAAATATACGAATGTAAAAAACAAAAGAATATTCTCGTAATTAAAGAGCCGGATAAAACCGCATTAATGATGAGACGCAAATTTATTATTCCTTACTTTATAAGAGGAAAACGGATAGCCACGTCAAGATTATGTCACGCTACTCAAAAGCATAAATAATAAATGGAGTTCTGCCTGTTTTAGTTTCCATAAATATTTTCTACATTTTCCTCAGAACTGTATAGACACAATTAAATCAAAAATAAATACATGATATATTTATTTGGTTTCAAATTTATTTTAATATTACATATCTAGCTTATTAAATCAAATTTGGCACCAATGAATTAATTATGTTGCCCAATACAATTTATGGAGTAAAACGTTTTTGTGTGCCAAAATTGCTTCAAAAATGTCTTACGTTTAAAGTAAGGAAGTTTTAATTAATACATCCATCATCATTGTTTGTTTTTTAGTTAGCATTTATAAAATAAATTCATTTCTCCATAGATAGGAATATAATAAAAACGAGTAATTTGCGTCATTTTGAAACACAACAAAAAAGAAAAATAATGCGGTTCCCATGTCATCGGGCTTTAAACACAATATTATATAAAATAAACCTTACAAATGTACCATTTATTATATACATTTTGGGAAAGTAGAATTACGTACTAATTTAAATTATACAACACATCAGGAGTTGATAAAGAGGTACATGCCCTCAGAGGTGCATAAAAGACCGTTCTCACAAATAAATACTTCATGAATAATATAATTGACATGTGTTATAACAAGCGTCAAATTTAAAATTAAAAAAATGCTACAATTAATATGCATTTATAAGGTTACTCAGCGGTCTTTTAAAGTCTGCGTAATTCGGTCAGTTTTCCTGTGAGACATTATTGATTGTGAATACACTGATATAAACAGAACAAGCACTGAGCTGACAAATATCAATAAAACTGATGTGAAATCCCATTATTTGTTTTGTTTGTTCTTTTAAACATTTTTATTTGGAAGAAAACCGACCGGAATGATCCTGATTTCAAATAGATAGAACTTTATTTATATAAAATTTTAAGCAATAGAAATTGAGGCGTTAGTTGCTTGCCGAAAGTAGGTAGTCATCTTTCTAATAATAGTGACAAATTATATATAGTATCATTTTTTATAAAATGAGTCAAGTCAAATAAATGAGAAACATTTTCTTGTTGGTGGCAAAATGTATTCTAAAAAGGAGCCCGTGGTAATAACTGAAGTTAATAGTTTTCCAATAATCAAATTGATCCAAACTATATTTGTCTGTCTATTCATGAAAGTAATATGATTAGCATGGTGAAACTTTCATTTATACAGCGACAGATTTATATTTATTAAAAATAAATAAATGTTAGAATGACGTCAGATAGTACCACGATACCTTTTAGTAATTCGCTTTGCCAAGATAGGTTAAAAGGTGAGTCTAAACGTTACAAACGAACGAAGAAATTTCACAAGATTCAAAAAAGAAAAACGTTACATATATATTTTAAGTAAAATTAGAAGGATAAATATTGTAGATTATTAATGCTGATTTAAAGTGGACCCAACAACCAGCCTCTTGCAGCGGAACCAGCAACTTTTCCCATCCACTAACAATGATTGCAAATGTGTTAAACAAACGTAAAAAAGAAATGACAAATTACAAAAATTGAAGGAATGATAATCCTTCCTTCAAAACTGAACTTTTTTTAATATAGAATTAAAATAAACAAATATTTACTTATAGAAATATTTTTTTCATAAAAAAGTTATATGGATAAGATTGAACCGAACACATTTTAGTACATTTAATCATCCATTATTTCTTTTTTGTCGGGCGAATTTTCCTTGGTAGGTGAGTGACTTCTTGATTTTGATTTACTTCGACCTTTGCTCACCGATCTTGACCTGGAGCGATCCCTATTAAAACAAAAAGACATGCATTATATAAACATAATTTTCAATTAACATATCTGAAAAATATTTAAATAATCTATATCTCAGGAGCAGGACGGAAAGCATATGTATGTGCACCTTATTTTTTTTTTTTTTGGAATCATCCAATTAGCCGTAATCAGATTCGGAGTCTTCACCCTACTTTCAGGCAATCATTTTTAAAGTAATTTAATCACAATTTTAACTTAATATTCCAAGTGATCTTAATTAACAAAAAATGTTATGAAAGATTTAGTACATCTGTGCGTTGTCCCAAACCTGTATAGCAAGTTTAAAATCTCCTTGACGATTTGCGTAAAAATAATGTTAATATTTTACAGAATTATAATTACAAAACAATTATTTATAAATTAATGTAGATTACTCAGCTGGGCATTAGCTAAAAGCAAAAATACTAACAGCAAAAACTTTAATTACTCTGAAAACTAAAAGTTTGGGATTTTCAGTAATATGTTTACTTTTATTACTCGATTAATTCTGAGTGACTTCAATTGAAGTGCTTGGTACTTACGTTTAAGAATTCCAATAGATCTGAAAAGCTCCGAAGTACACCAAGTAATACCGCCAGTATTAGGATGTTATGAAATTATTTTAATTGATAAAATAGTACCTTTATATGTTAGAAACAGCAATATCCTTGATTTTTTTTTGTATTCAACTATTATGATCTTGATGCTATTCGAAAAACTACGTACTTGCGGGTTAGTAAGGTAGGACAGGGAATAAAGCATAAAAGAATAAAATAAGAAGAGAAAATTAGTCAACTAACAAAAATCCAATAAGATTTGAAAAGTGTCATAGTGAAATTTGTTTTCCAACATAAAGCAAACCAATACCTGTTTAATAACAACTAAATAATGGAAATAACCAGATTACAAAAGAGTAATATATAAAATTACATTTCGACAATTAGAATCCTTTATAAACCCTGCAAAGCAATAAACTATAACTACAATTGAAAAGTATAAAACCTCTATGCTAATTTCATTTAAATGAAAAATTACTTAAATACATCGCATATAGAATGGTCGACAACGATTGAAAATAATACCAAAGAAAGTTGGTTACATATGGTATATAATGCAGACTGTATCTCCTTTGTAGCCACTGTCGCATTTCATTTTATGAGGGATTTAAGATCTTAATAAAATATTAAATTCGGAGATTATTTAATTATCGTCGATTATTTTACTGCAAATTATCGGTTATTTGAATTGATTATTATAATTATAATTTTTTGGAAATCCTCAATTATTTCATAATAATCGATTAGTTAGCCACTGTATACCTTCATGTAAGAATTCCTATAACGATTACTATTTTGTAACCAAATTATAATATAGTATACCATGTCATATAATTCATAAAAAAGAACATATAAGGTAAAAAAAATGGTTTCACGACTAATGTTAGTCAGTTAATATATCTTTATTATATGTATTTACGCCGTGCATGTATAAATCACGTTTAAGAATAATGTTGCTATGGTTCAAACCAACAGTGTAAAGAGGGGCTATTATTAGAAACACTCAAAACGTGGTGGGCTTCAATCAATCGTATCATTTATTTAAGATGAGAAAAAACGTTTTTCAAATATCAATTGAGTTTGAATAAAGAAGGAGAAATGATAACGCCTATTTTGTGATAAAAACATTTCAGAAGATTTTTGTTTAACTATTAATAGCTAGATGTTGTTCAAAGGTTGCGTAAAAAAGTTGTAATAGTGTAATAATTATTGAACGGGTAATATCCGAAGATGAGCGCGAACATTAAATTATAAATAAAATCTGACTCCTGAGGTTATAATACATTTTCAATTTTATTTTCTGAATAGTAAATAAATTAATAAATATGATTCTTGTTTCATAAAAATATAAACAGTTATAATTGTCGTAGATATATTTTGGAAATTTCGTTTTTTCAGAAATGTATGACATTTCTCAAAATAAAAGTAATTGTTTAGGACAACACGGGCACTAAATCATTCTGTATATAAATAAAATATAAATAATCATGTATATTGGTACCTATCACTACATTTATGCAGCCGAGCATGTTTCTAATTCGATAATTGGAAAATAAACAATATCACACCATTTTCCTATTTGCTGAAGAGATATCAGGGGTGCGCAGACAGGACGAAACAGAAGCACAAAAAGTAAGTTTTCATGTCAATCGCACAACACAAGAATCCCGTTTTTTCCTATTCCTTTACCCACGCCAATTTTTTGCATAAGAAAAGAAAATTGTGATATACGAGTATTAAATGAAAAATTTGAAAAAGCAATTTGTTGAGAATCCAAAACAAAAATGTTTAAAAGAACTTGTGTGTGAGAAAGATTCGTCGTAACTGTGACAACTTACTTTGATTGTGCCTTTCCTTTAGATTCAGACCTTGATATAGAACGTTTAGCTTCGGACCTTGAACGAGAGCGGGATCGAGTTTTAGACTTAGAACGCTCACGAGATCTATTGAAAACATCAAAAGGAAACCAAACATAAACTATCTACAAAGACCATAAAAATAAAAAATAAAACGAAATAAACATAATCAACCCTAAACCAAGCATAGAACACCCCAACTAAAACATGATTAGTACATAAACATGAATTAAAACAAATATATGTCCATAAAAAATATACATATGCACAGTTCCAAATCAGTCAATAAAAATATAGAAATAGCCAATCGATGTTTGGACGTAGTAGTAAGAGTAGTGGACGAGAAGCTTACTTAGAACGCGATGGTGAACGAGATTTGGAGTGAGCTGGTGATTTGCTCTTGGAACGACCGCGGGATTTGGAACGGCTACTGCGACGGGATCGGCTTCGTGAACGGCTTCGGCTATGGGACCTGGTTAAAGAACAAGACGTTATTAGGACTAGCACAACAAATTGAATAAGCAACTAAAAAACGTTAATCCGTTAAAAATGCTAAAGTCAGCATTAGCCACTAATAATTTTAGTGACTATCGCTTACCATTCAGTGCAATCTAATAATTTTTTTACAAACTTTAAACGATTAAAATGTGAATTTAGAAGCATTTGTCATCATTAAGTGATAACAAATTGAAAACTGATTACCGTAAATGTTCGCTTATCGGCAGACATCAGGTAAATAGTCAGACTGACGTAAGTCAGCAATGTAATTTCCAAAACTATTTATGGTGTTTAAAAAAACTTGTCAAAATTATAAAATAAATATTTTGAAGGGAATTAAACAATTGATATATATGCGATCTGTTATTTCTAAGTATTAATTTTGATACTTTTAATTTTTTATTTAAGAGCCCAAAATCAAAATATATATTTCCAAAGAAGAAAAAGTAGCATATTTTAATAACTTTAATGTGCTGGGGAAAAGGATTGTACAACAAAGAATTGGTTTTTCGGAGGTTATCGCGGAAATAGATGACATGAACCAACTCGTCTGAAATCAATGGTATTTCTTCTTTGAGAAATATTTTCGTGTCATCTTATAAATTCTGCCAATGTTCAATTATGTCCAATGTTCAATTATGTCCAACACACAAAAAAATAAACCTCAAAATTATAAATTGGTCTAATGGCCAAATTGTATAATATGCAGTAGCGCGTCTATGGAATAATACCTAATATTGAAACTGTGCCATATGACAATCAGAGAACAAAATAAAAAGATAACTATGTTAATTAGCTTAAAATTCGAAAATTTGTTTTAAAAGAATGTTGAAAAAAGTAATTAAAAAATAGCCCCAGGGTATCTTAAATATATCCTATACTACTATAATTTGTCTACACGTTGTATATTGTACCTATAGTAACTATAGGAGTCATTCAAATGGTCTTAAACTTGAATATTGTTGCAATAGCAACCGAATACAACAGTGCTGTATCGGTTGGGATACTTGTAATATATATATTCGATTAAAATATTAAATCTATTACTTTTAATAGCACAAAACTAGTACAATAATACTCTAATCGCGAATAAACACTAGTAACAAAAAATCCTGCTAGATGGCGCTGTTAGTTATTAATTACAAGCATTGCCAAACTATAACTTGAATGACTTCTTTATTTACTAAAGAAGAGCTATTCATGAACGAAATTAACAACTCGTTCCCTGACGGTAAAACCAATGTACTACAAAAATTGGTCATTACGCTAGGCATTAATTAACCGATCAGCTGTTTTATTAAATTTCGGAGTAAAATATCTATCATATCTCAGGAAGTAAATTCTTCGGCTAGCTCACAAATAATTTATAAAGAACAGGCAATCATAATACAGCTTAATTTCGTTCACGAATAGGTTACAGCTCCATTCTAATGGATGTACAAATAAAATCATGTGATCTCATTTACTTCGTGCACCATACGATAATGGTCAGCTCATATCCAGCCATTTTATATAAATTTATAATATTTTGATAATTGTTAAAATAATAATTCAATTACACTGCAAGATGTATTTATTAGTAAAATAAATTTAGATCATTAGTAATGTGTCCCATGCATGACATTTTTATTAATCCAATCAGGGTTTTAAATTTTAAATCCTATGAAATAATAATAACGAATAAATAAATATCAAATTGTAATTTTATTTACCAAACGTATGGTGCAGTACACATAATTAAATTCAGATATTTTTTTCAACCGCGATCTGTTTTAATGAAGCTAATTATGATTTACGACGGTACATCAAATAGTAATTATTAAAATCTGTAAACTTACCGGGATCGAGAGCGTGAACGTGTACGACGCCTGGAACGAGAGCGTGAACGGGACCGACTGCTGGAAGATCGAGATCGTCGACCGCTTCCCCGGCGTTTATCTTCAATCAAACGAATTCTACGACCATTCAAATCAGTCCCATCCAATTTTTCGATCGCGTTCTTCATATCGGAATATGATGCAAATTCAACAACTCTGAAATTGTTTAAGAAAAATTGACATTAATTAAAGTCCACATTAAACACCACACAAATTATACACAATTTAATTTTTGCGTAGTTAGATAAAACAAAAATGTTAGCGTACATTATAATAATATGTCGCAATTGAAAAAAAAAACGCCTGATTAATATATAAGCTATAATGATAGCGGTAATTTTTATGGTAATATTACTCTAAAATGGAATAAGTTTAAGAGTGTATGGTAATTGTTTATCTATTATTTTGATGAAAGATCTTTAAAATATAGTATTTAAGTACATTCTTAGTTTATACGAGGATATTCGTGATTTTATAATTTAGAACTTACCCTTCATTTCTCCTTTGTTTATGAGCGTCAGCATACGTAACTTCTCCAGCTTGACGCATGTAATCTTTAAGATCCTATGCGAAATATAGAAAAAATACATTAACAAAAATATAATTAACCAGCGCATAATAATGTATATAAAAAAAAATCGAAATAAGAATTAATTTAAAAACAAAAAACCCTTCCCAATGTATGATATAAAATAACAATAAAAGAAGAAAAATCCAAAAGTAAAATAATATGTACTGTAGTGCTCAAAATTAGGTAACATTGGACGTATTTCTTTTATAACGAATCCAAATATTATTTATTTTGCATACATTCATATTTTCCTCTTGAAAATCAGTATCCTCTGAATATCCATTAGTTCGAAGAATCGAAGGATATATTACAAGCTGCTTGCATTGGAATCACCCGTTTTAGTACCAATATTTATTAAAATTCGATTGTCATTCGAGATTTTATTTCAGAAATATTCATCTGTTGGTACCAGTATTCCTCCAGTGAGTGAGTTGGCACAAATATCATCAACAAGTGATATTTCTTAGATTTCCTCATGACAACCAGTTATGTAAGGTGTTTTCATATAACAACCTTAGGTGAAATTGTATGCCATCGACATATACATTTACTATCCATCTCACGTGGCAATAGTGGACGTAAATATTTCATTCTAGCTTTTGTATGCGAGAACTCATATTAGATGAAGATCGGTGGATGTCAAAATGTATTAAAACTAATGAAGTTGCGTCTATCAATGGATTGTCTTCCGTGTGCACACTGGGAATGGATGGTTGGATATTAAGGGAAGTCCAATCGAGGCATCCGAGCTCCATTATTGTTGAATTGAAAGGGCCTAGCTGTCGCCACCATCGTTCCGATGTGAAATACTCTCGAGGAGCTTTGCTTTCATATACATCAATAGCATTTATATTTGAGGAATGTTCCTAATTTCGAGCACTAATTAATTTATTCATAAATATATACACATACGAGATTGTATAAATGAGTATATGTATATTTCATGTAATAATTTTTAAGATATCGTGTACTCCACGAAAACTGAAATGCCATTGACAAAACTAATTTCATGGTAGATTTATTAGCGCTGATTCTTTACCAAATATAATTACTATATTTTAAATAATACTAATAGAGACACGAACATATGCAATTGACAAGATTCATACTTTTTCTATAAAGATCACAACTGTATTTATAATATACAATCAATAGACACGTTTTACGCTAATTTATTTACTTTCGAAATTTGTAACTAGATTACGTCAATATTTTCTTATTCACTGTTTATTTTATTTTTTCTTGTTTCGTATTTTGGTTCATTTATTCAGTATTAATTAACAGCGCAGATAAAAAAAAACAAACAATTTGAGTAACTTTTAAATTTTAATTCGTATAGTAAGCAAAATTCTAAAATAAAAATATTTTAATTGTATAACGAACAATCCCTAAACTCGCAACTTTTAAATATTTAAACTCATCTCGGAATCAACACGATCAAAAAAAAATAATAATAAACGAAAACTAGTGGAGAATAATTATGGAAATATGAAATAATTTTTGAGAAAGTCGAAATCTTGTCTACTTGAACCACAAACAAGTGGACGCGATATATTACTAAATCAACGCTTAAAAGGCCACCATGAACATGTACATAACACAAAAAACGCTATGGGTTCCTGTAATTTCAAATAGCATTTAAAATAACTGAAGAACTAACATTTTATTTTAAATTCGGTTTGAAATTGACCCAATCACACTAATCGTTCGCTATCAATCGAGCACTACCGACCATAAGGCAAGCATTTTTTTTAAATCGATGCTGCTGGATGGCAAACGTTTGATTAATGTAGCTGCAGCAATCATTTTATGTTATGCACATTATTAATAAACTTTTTCCTAAATATTTTAATTTTACTCGTAAGAACATTTAAAAAAAAGTTTTTGTTAATACATTTCCATGTTCCAGTTTCCGAGGATAACACGGTACATTTATATACCGGATGACGCTAAAAAATATCGAATACTTTTCTATTAATTGTAAATTTACATAAAATAAGTACCAAATTCAGACAAAATTAAAACATTTCTTTTTCTGAAAATCTCAATGCATATCATTATTTGAGTAATATAAACAAGATAAAAGAGCCATAATTGCATATGGAAATCTAAAACAGATATACGCACTCAACTCTTTCTAATCAATACAAAAAAGCTATTATGGTTTTTTTTTAATAAGACCACGAAACGAAAATCAATAAAGTTCACAACGAAATTTGGATTCGGATATATATTTTAAAAGTCTACTCATAATCAGATAATGTGTCCTAACGTTATTACGATGCCTATGCTATTGGTAATTTAATTTATTTTCGATTTGTAATATTCAATTGCATAAACAATATTGTAATATAAATGAAAGTTTTCAATCAATAGAAAATGGTACGTATTCTAAAGCGCCATACGAGACATACGTATGAGAGTAATAATAAGAATCGTGTTCCCGGTACAAAGTGACAATGGCGGCAGCAAACATGCTAGAGGTGGGCCTCTATGTGCAAACTTAACGATTTACCTGATGGCCTTTGCCGCCCCCAGATCGCGAGGCAACAGACCATTGAGACCAGAGAAGGGTGTACGAACGAACGAGCGGTCGTGTAGTAGAGTGCATACGTGTCCGACGCCGGGCTCGACACGGTCCGGTTTCGGATTTGGAACGAACGGTACGGCTTGGCCGTCACACAAATGGGGGCGGGGAAACGATTCGCTATCACTCACTTGCTTGTGGGCGCAGTACGTTATGACGACCACACATTTCGACTTTGGCGCTGCTTGTATATGTGTACTTTGCCAAACCTGTGTGATGCTATCCATAATTTACGTAACTTTCAATTTAAAATATCTATGGTATAAAATTGCCTATTCAAATTATATTTATCACTAACATGTGCCATTAAATTTTACATAAACACGTGTATATTGAATAGTTAATAAATTTATACTTGAAAAATGTACATTTGCGTAGGGATATGAAGAAGTGACCGTGACCTTCAGGCCACTTTCTGTATGTATCTATTCCTGTTTTGGCTCGATTAAATATGTTCAGCCATTACGAATGAGTACGTTCTCAAACATCTTACTGTCAACTTAATTTTCATAACAAAACACCTGTTCTATTTTTACCTAATCAACTTAAAAAACGTTTTCTATCAAATGGAGTTATGAAAAATTATTTTAAAAAAATATATAATTTTGTAATAAATACGCGGATAGTAAAATCGTAATTTCAAAAACAAATCAAATTTCTTCCTTTTAAGAAAGATGTATAATATGATATTGAATAAAATTATTTTAAAATAAATTAAAAAAATATACATACTTCTAGTGGAAACCTATTTCTAATTATTCAAATATAGTTGCACGCTAGTTGCCATGTTTCGGCTTCATCAATTATTTAAATATTTATATTGAATAAATGTGTTATTTTTATGCGATTTTATACACTTCTTGATCACAATCACTCGTCACTGCAATTGTTACTGAAATGTGAATAAGGCAATACGAAAATTAGACTAACTAATTTATAAAATCGAAACTTAAATTGTCAGCCGAAAGAAATTGTGGATAAGCGTCAAATAGGTATTTCATACATACACATATACAAACAGTAGCAGATATACACCGCGCTGTACATCTCATCTGGCATATTCTCGAATGATCGAAATCACACTTGTGATTGACTATTGACAGACCCGACTGACTGATTTGCGTCTATGACTGATTTGATCTCTGTTTCACACAATCTATAGTAATTTTCGCTACTTTTCTCGCCGTATCTCTCATCATATCGTGGAACCAACACCGTAATATTCATTTAGCGATAGAATGACGCCGTGATGTTCTGGCCCTAGCGTAGGTATATGGAACTGTGAGACACCACGAGGTGGATACCAATTGATTCGATTGATTCGCATCATCACCACATCGCATCGATTTCGATCGCGTTTTGATCGATTTGTGGGTGGACGACCCCCAATGACCAGTTATCGAGACTAGTGACCTTAGTGTATACACCATCTCTCCTCCTCCCTTCACAATGGGGGGAGCGAGCGTCTCTTTAGAAAAATATAATTACTTTTATTTTACATTTTTAAAACAACAAGTTCAGTCATTATAGCACGTTAAATTTTCCAAACATAATTCAAAATATATAGGTCTATGTTAATGCAGTAAATTAATTTGCACACTGAGTATTTATACCATAGAAGTAACATTGCCATGTGGTTATAGAACAACAACCCTTAATATCAATTGATGACATCATTTACCAAAAAATACAAATTGATTTATATCATAGCTTTTTTTTAATAAACGGGATGAAAGACACATTTAAAATTTTCAATAAATACAACTGCATACAGATGAACATGGCCATTTATAAGAATATTTTAGTCTATTCAAATAAAATTCGCGGTTATATGCAATTTTGGAACTTCAGATAAAAAATATTTTTACACGTAAATGATCGTAACATTTGCAAAAAAAATTGAAATTAGTTGATTCAAATTTGGTCATAAATAATATAGCTGATCCAACAAAAACAGCGGATCTAATAAACATAAATATTGTCCCGTTTGAACAACTCTGCGCGAAATCAGTCCCATGGTAAAATAATACAGTTGACAATTTGAATTTAAGGCAGAACAGAAGACTCGCCATTTTGAATTATCAACTTACTAAATAATACTAGTTCTGAACATTTTGTTAAAATTCGTAAACATCAATTATAATTATTTCGAGTTTAAATTACAATTCGAACAATTCTAAGGAAGTGGAACGTGTATGTGTGTGTTTATAGGATTAAAAACAAAAAAACAACGTTAGTGAGAAATGATGAGAGAGCCATTTTTTGTTTGCAAAATTTCTCATCCTATATTCCTATTCCCATTGTCTCCGATTGAGGAGTCCAGTATCTCGTTCATTTGCAAGGGCTTGCCGAATCACAACTAGTAGATACTATTGCAGTTGTGGTAGGGGGCAGGGATGGCCAGGCCACAGACGACACCGTTGATTGTCAATCCTTATATGAGCGACGTGTATCACAAGCGTAGAGAAGGTAGGACACATCGCCACCATCGAAGCGAACGGTATGGTTCGATTGATTGATTGAGTGGGCGAGCGGTTGGATGGATGACGCAGTTGAACGTTACTAATTTGTGTGCATAGCCGCAACAAGTGGTCATTTGATATTGGATAATATGGAAATAAGGAACCAGTTATGTGAATTTTTTTATATATTCATCTATTGCACATATTTGCAACGCACACAAACTTGTTTGTAAACTATATTAAATAAATTCTTGTATACATTAAATAGTATATTAATTTTTGAAACTGCGATAAATAGTTGAAAACTGTAGCGACCGAGATGATTTGAAGATTGGCGGATATTAAATAGCCGCTAATCTTCAAACAATATAATAATATATAACGAATAAATAAAAAATTTCACAGAAGTATAGGGTGTAAAATAGGATCGATAAAATACTAAGTTCACGACAGGTGACTATGTATGTATTTCAAATGTTTGCCATCGCTTACAAACACGCTACCCGATTACCGACCGAACATGCAAGGAATGGAGGAGGATATATGTGAAGGTTAACCGCGCGTTCTATGAAATTTATGAAAAATGATTCCATACAATCGAGTAATAAACATAGCGATTATAAATACCGACTAACGAAACAACGTTCAATAGTTGTTTACTTGTTCTTAAATGCTAGTAGTGACACGGGCACAGAATGACGGTTACATAAGATACAAATATTTAAACATACCTGCCAACTGACACGACTGGATAAATTCTCTACAGTGAGACGATATTCAGTCCTTGTTGGTGGTCCATATCTGGAACATAATATAAATTCAATTTTAAGCTTAAATGTATAAGCTAAGGAAATGTGGAAATTATAGCAATAATATATCTACTGGATACAAATCATTTCAATCGTTTTATTATTTTTATAGTTATTAATCCAAGAGAAATGTTATACCTAGTTTCATTTAAAAATATGTTTCAGCAAATTTTCGTGACAAATTTGAATTCATGGCATAAATGTTCTTCGATGTGACAGACTTTTATATTTGGATTGATCAGATATTTTATTTAATCTAAATTTGCTTTCCTTTAAAATATATGGCAAATATGCGTATCAAGTTTTCTCAGCTATGTAAGTCAATTTCAAAAATGATATGAATTCGTCTCAAATGAATTGACGGAAATGGAAAATTTTATATTGTATTTATTTACCTGTCATGTGAACGCATATCTGGTTCTCTGCTGTAAAACAAGAAAGACACGTATTAAAATATATTCGGCTGTAGAAATTAAAATTTACAATTGAGCATTATTTTTGTTAGTTGCAATTGTAATAATGATTTAACTAAATTGTTAATGTAAATACTAGATGTGTACATAGCAATTTAAAAATAAATTATTGCAAATTGCTTACTTATCCCGGCTGCGCATGCGCGGCGGAGGTCCGTATCCTCTCCCACTTCCACGCCACTGATCGCTGCCGCGAGGGGTGCCACGGGCTCGTTCCACTGAAACTCTGGAAAATTAAACAATAATTAATATATAAATGCACTTCAATACCTAAACGAAATAACTATACCTTTCTCCTAATAATTCTTTTCCATTTAATTCATACACTGCATCATCAGCATCTCGATAGTCATCGAATTCCTGAAAAACATTTTATTTAAAAATTAAATAAAGTAATTTCATTATAAATTCAATTTAAAATTATAAAAGTAATTAAACTACCATAAAAGTATGATTTGTTGGAATAATGGATTAAAAATAAATGCAAATGACTTATTTTGTATAATAACATTAATATTCAGTAAATTAATAATACAATCCTAATTTTAATTGGATGTATTATTACCGATTGTAAAAATATAATTTAAATATAAATAACTCTCAATAGCAAAATTTACGCAATTAGCAAATATATTTTAATAATTTAAAATGCATGCAATAATGTTTAAAATATAAAGTTTATTTAAAAATAGCATCTTAGCTTGTTTAGAGGTGATTACTGCAGATTACCGCGGATTACGGGTGCACAAGATCTGCTGTAAATATGAAATATCTTATATGATTACTTACTACAAATGCAAATCCATTTTTCATTGCAACCTCCTTTATTCTGCCATACTTCCTGAAGAACTTCTCAAGATCACGTTCTCGAACACGGTATGTCAGGCCTCCTACGAACACCCGGGTTCCCATTGTTGATGCTGCAAATAATAAATACCAATAGATAACAATTGATTATTGCATTTAAAACGTATTCAACTTTGGACTAATATATATCAAGTAAAGGCTTATAAAATAAATCATATTAGATTACGTTTATGCGTTGGTATTATATCCAATACATAATAGTAAAATCAATTCGTAAGACAATCAAAGAATAAAATAAATTTAGTGAAATTTGCAGGAAGATACAAATGAAAAATACAAATGAAAGATACGAATGAATGACCATATGTTTTTTGCTCATCAATGACAAGCTGTACAGCTACTATTAAATGTAGTTTATTCAGATTATATTTGCATTATGTTTGTTCGTTATGTAAAAAATATTATATATATTCGTATAAGAAAGTAAAAGTTATCTAGGGATACCAGAGCAAGGGGAAGTTAAAAATAGTGTATAATCAAGTGACGATAATGCTCCAAGCTCGCCTTCAACAAGCTGTTTAGAATTGGCTGTGCCAATGACTTACGTTTGGCATGGCGAATTACAGTACAACTTATGTACTGTAACAATATAATTGACATTTTTCGTAACTTCAATTTGAAAAGGATCTTTTCAGAAGCAAAAGTAAGCTTAGAAGCAATAATGCTTTTAAAAAAAAATTACTCCTAAATTCTAAATTAAATTAGTATATTTAAAATCAAATTATGCAAATTTTAATTTTGTTATATAACTTAATAAGTACAAGGTCATTTTGATTTTTTCTGCAATATTGAATTTATTTTAAAGAAATGTTCCTTATTTAATAAATCTAGGATTAAATAAAATTATATTCGTTAATATTTATTGTTATATTATCAAATTTTGGATCTTTTTCAATATATTTTGTACAGAATATATTTTGTTGTTGCAAAATTAAATTAATAAAATGGTACTGGTCTCGCATTCGCGGAATATTCGCTTTTTTGGGCTAAATCATGCTTCGGTGCATCACAAATTATAATATCAAATATATGATGAAATGCTACTATAATACTCGAATGACACACTTAAGAAGATTAATATATTTATAAGAGAGTCTAGGCAATGATTACAATGATCTTCAGTCATTATTTTGTAATTAGGAGTATAGTTGTCAACTTAATTTCAATCCTCAACTAATTGCAGAATAACGAGTGTAATAAAACAATTAACGACTAATCTATTCGTGATCGAACATAACAATTCGACAGAAAAGCAAAATATGGAACATAAAAAATTCCTTCGTTTTTTTTTTTAAATAAATCATCACTTGATCGAATACTAACTGGTGTAATAACAAATTTTGTTTTACCGCCAGAGAGTTATTTTCGATCACGAACAAAAAGTTGCTAAATTACAATATAAGAATACGATAACTTTATCTGGTACAAATAAAATATTTACACTTTTATGCCCTATCTCGTAAAATAAGTAAGATAAAAGTATATGGATGTGTTTACACGTGCAAAACATTCCATTATCGCAACGACTAGACGAGACATTTGTTTAATAGTATGTGATGGAAAAATTAAAATATATATTTCATAACCAAATCTATAAAACAAAAATCTTTTGGTCTCAAAATAATATATAAACAGAATAAATATATATGGCTGGAACACCAATTGGGGGCAACTAGTATAAATGATAAGATAACACAAACAACAGCAAATAGGAACACATCCAATAAGATTACTAATAATCTTGCCATATTTAGATTGGACATTGTATCATGTGTTTTGATAAGTTTAAGATTTTTATACAGAAAATCCTAGCTATACCACCATATGAAATAAGTTGTAATTAGTTCTTTTAGACTTTAAAACATTTGCTAATGCTACCAAGAGTTTGGAATCGTTTCGCAGTTATGATGTAAAGTAAATATAATTGAAAAATATCAAAGTATTAACAACCAATTAGCAGATGTATTAAAGAAAGGCAATGAACTCTGAACAGATGCTTTTCAGTAAAAGAAAAAGCATAAGTGATACTAAAAGAGATTTCTACAAGTAAAGAATTTTGAAATGGAGCTGTTTCGATTTAATGTGTATGCGTGTAGACAAGTAGTTAATAAGATAGAAAAAGCACCATAATGTAAAAGCATACTAAAACAATGTTTACCTTTATTATTTGAAGAATTCATTGCACGATATAGTTACAATAACATATCACTTATGCCATAAAACAAAACGGACAATTACTGATAGTTGGCTAATTCGACTCGACAGTTCTACAGAAATGAAAAACTAATAAACACGCAAACAAGATAATTTGCCGGCGTCTAATACGTAGCAAAGTTTGTTTCATTTTAAGAAAATGGGAGGGGGCACAGCTCACCTACTTACAACATATGTATTTTAATAACGAAAGAACGCAAAAATTATTTTCACTAATTTAACTGAAACTCTTAAAACACGAAATGTTATAAATATTATAGCATATAAAACATTAATAGATAAATTTAATAAAACTACTATATATATATATGTATGTATACTAAAAATGAATGTGTAAATAAATCGTTAATCTAAAATGCGATAGTTGAAAGATGAGAATTAGTGGATTCTACGAAAAAAAAGCAATAATCTTTGTAAATTAGCAACTGAGATAAGCAACGCACATAGATCGGTAAACAAATATAGCGGCAAACTGATACGAATAGTTGTGTAAGTATAAAATATAAATCACGCTTGGCTTCGCTAGCCGTGCCCTCGTGTACAAAATAAAAAAATTAATCATTTGTAAATACGCAAGCCTAGAGATAAATCACTCACCTGATTTCTTCAGAGTGACTAAATATTAAAACAGAAAACCCTTAAATGTGATAATAAACACGATATACTGGTAAAAATTGGTATAAATCGGCATATATTTTAAAATGCGGACTTTACTAGGCAAGTGACGCTGTGCTTCTGAGTAGTAGGAAGAGGAGAAACGCGCGGATCGATTTCCTATTCCGGAAACAGAAAATTAAATTTTAGCGGGAAATATACAAATGTTTGAGCAAAATATTGATGCTAGTCACCGTTATTTTCCAAATATAATTTATATATATAATATATAAAATATTCAACAAAACGCACGTTTTTTTATTAATAGATCAAAATTTAAAACTAGCAAAACGTTGTTCAAAATTACGTAGTTTTTGTATTTTTATGGTTAATGCAATTATAAACATATGTATAATTTTACCGATAAACTATTATTAATAATAGATAATTTAACATATTAAAATAAAAGATGTAAAATTTTCAAAATAAAGTATTTTTGTTATTATTCATATTTGTTTAATTTCTCATAATTAATAACTTTATTGAAGTATATATAACATAAAATCATAACTTTAATAATGTTATTTAAGGATATACGAATTAAAACATTTAAATTAAAATAAATACATTTTGCTGACTCTAAGGAAATATATTTAGATTATGTCATCAATGCAGGCTGTTTTGGTTTCGAGGCTATACGGTCCGTGCGCGTAAATGCGGGAAAATTTTATTGCTATACTCATAGTCCTTGCTTACCCATCTGCTATTTTCCTCATTATATTAATACGTATTTTATATATTATATAAATGAATCAACAAATTGTAACAGTACGACAGAATTAATTTAAGACTAATTTTCGCGACTACAATTTTTGATTGTAAATCGGAAAACTTGTTGATACATTAAAAGTTTTATGGGAAATAATCGATCTTAATAGTTTTCTGAATGAAATGCAATATTCGTAACAGTTAGCGTATTGTATAATAATATAATTTATTTAAAAATCATATGGTGTGTGTAATAATTTATTAAAAATAAAAAATTCCAAAAACAAATTTTGATCAATTATTAGATATACAAGAGCATGTATGAAGAATTTGAATGAAGCGAAATAAATTTGTAACGATAGAAATGAATGCCGAAAGATCGTTAAGGTTTGAGAAAATATAAAGGGCTTTCTGCCACCCTATTTGATGTATGTATGTATGCATTTATATATATATATATATATATATATATATATATATATATATATATATTTATATAATTTTTTTTTTCAAGTACATAGAGAGAGAGTTATAGATAAAACATTGATTAAGACAGAGAAAGAATAACTCGCACCTTTCGGCTTATTTCTGAGAAGTACGCCGAGTACGCCCTTTGCAGGCTAACCTCGGTTCGCCCACAGATGTCTCTGAAGACCAGTGTGAGTTTGGTAACAAGAGTAAAAGCCAGGGCCAAACATAACAACAAAATATGAATACCCGCATTATTATTATTTTATTTATAAAAATAGGTTAATATATTTAAAGTATGCTAGCAAAATAAATAAATAGAATTCATGTTTTTTTGAGCTGGTTAAACAAAATCTCAACATGCTTGGAATAAATGCCGTTTGAGTGATCTTTTATCAAGAATACGGAAAAGCAAACGAGATTCATTTACTATAAGAACTGCATATTATTAAGTATAGTGCGTTTTAATGAAATATTAGTGTTGTATCGTCAAGTGTAAAATTGTTAATAATACAGGTTAAGCAATAATGAAAAAGTTAGGTTATATCTACCTAACACAAATCTAAATTTGTACTTCAATGTATTTTAATGATGGCTGAGAAACCAATATCGACAAATGTGTCAGAAGTGGCGAAACCTGTTCATATCCAACGTTTAGAGAAACATTTGGATTTGGGGCCGTTCGTTTCATATTTTGAGCAAGTGGTAAATAATCCGTTGAATGATGATGATGCCTCAAATTCGACAGATGATTTAGATCAAACTTTCACGTCATATGATGAATGTCCAATTACCGCTGATGGTAATACAAACAAAATATTTTCTTCATTACATAAGATTATTCGTGTATATATGTATATATATATATATATATATATATATATATATATATATATATATATATATATATATATTTATTTATAGGTGTTACGGTTGATAAATCGAAATATTATAATTTTTCCAACGTAAGTCATGATAGACGCTGGCTGCAAAATCTTTTTTTGGAATCGTCTGACGAGTCAGGCGATTCCTCTTCAGATGACATTACCGAAGAAGATTATAAAGAAATGTTGAAACAACATGCAACAATGAAAAAATTCCAGAAAAAATTTTATGGAGATAAAGATGTAAGTACTTCTTTTTTTATATATATCATTATTTTAGTTACTATTTTATTTTAAATGTTTAATAAGCATAGCGGTATGCGTTACCAACGATAATTTTGTTATAATAAATTTTTGATATATCAATTTTTATTATTATATTAACCGACTAGAGAAACATTTTAAAGCAAAATAACCAATAATTCCTTGGAATTATTTGGGAAATGTTTTTATTCAAACTAACACCGGTATTAACTAATCATTCTAAGTATGGCTACGACTTAACCCATTACCGCCCAGTGTCATATACATAGGACAACATAAATAATACTGCATTAAAAATCAGTGAAAACATTAATTTCATTAATTTTAAATTGAAACGTTTATTTGGACCTTTGGCAGTGTAAAAAAAAAGTTTTGTAATATACATGCATATAAAGGCTGTAATTTGACACAATTTGTAATTTAAAATTTTGAACCTCTTTTTCTTATTGAAATTATTAATTTTTTCATACATTAAAATAAAGTTTATAAAACTTTTAAATGTAGTTTCGTATTGATAATAGATGTATATTTCATCGCTTGTTATTAAAATTATAAAAATATTTACGTTAGCGCAAATATAAGTAGTTTTTGCCCAAAATGTGAGGTAACATTATGCTCTGCATGTTTCCAGCCATACCACATGAAATAATATTTTTTTATATTTAATTATTTCACTTATATGATATTGTTTAAGATTATGTTTTGTATTATTACATATAAATAACACACAAAATTTAACAGAAAACAACAATTGTAAAACTGACGCACCAAAATTTTTTTTTAATATTTTTCCCATGATTCTATCTTCAAATTAAATATATTAACAAATTTTCGTACATTTATTATGAATTTTTTTTTGGGCGCTAATGGGTTAAGTCGGGGATTGGTATTACCAACCATCATGTTTAATTTGTTTTTTTAATATATATATATATATATATATATATATATATATATATATATATAGTATATATATTTATATATATATATATATATATATATATATATATATATATATATATATATATATATATATATATATATAAATGACAACCAAATAAAAAACGAGTTAATACTTAAAAAATATATTTTATTAATAGAAAGGAAACGTGGAAGTTATATTGTGTATTACATGCTGGAATACAATATGTGTCTTTAGTTTTATTTTTGAATTTTTGTTTTGCAGAACGTTCACTACCAGTATTATAGTGCCGGAATGTTATCAAATTACGATAAATATCCAGAACATCAAAAAAGTGCGTCTGGGGTAAAGAAGAAGAAACGCGAAAAGGACAAACGAAGTGATAAAAAGTTACTTAAACGTATGGTTGTAAAACCTAGAGACTTAGAAGACACACAAGTTAGTAATTTTTCTAATATTTAAATATTTATCCACTATTATTAAGTAATATATAAATGATTGCATTTTATTTACAAATATAGTAAATTTAACTGGTTTTTGTAAGACCGATTTTACTTTCATTCTAAATAGCATACAATTTTAGCTTACAATAATCGCATTACTAAGCTCGACAACGGCTATTTTCCCCAAATTAATTTGATAATACATCTGGTTACGTTGTGGAAATTTTGCCAACATTTGTATTTTAAATAAGTGATTATTGCATTGAATAGACGTGTTAATTACAGGGGGTATCTTATTTATTCTTGGAACTATTGTTTGTACGTCAAATACTTTGCATTAATAAACTAAAATCCGTTTCATTTATTTGTTCATGTAAATTGTGGTTTACATCACTAATGGCCAGTTACACAAACACTTTTTAAAGTGACATTAACAAACAGACCTTTGCAATAATAAAACTAAAGCTAGTCAAATTTAGCTATAATTAAAACCATATTTTAATCTATTTATATTGAATGGTGAAAGATTGTCAAAATTTGAATGAAATTTCTATACTAGATAAAATAAACAGGATGGTTGTTGTAGATTTATGTTATTTGATACTATAATGATTTTTACAAAAAAAAAAATTATTTCAGGATGACTCCTATTTAAATTATAGTCTAGATTGGGACGATGAACTGCCCAATTTCAAAGAAGATTTTGATGACGAATTTGATATGAAAAATAGCATGTCATCATCGAAAAAGAAATTTGTCCAGAAAAATCCTGAAATAATGGCAGCAAGGCGGCGTAAAGTCTGGATCCTTATGTGTAAAAAAGAAATCGGCAAAGTGCAACGGGCGAAAGCCAATAACCACAAAGAAGTGTTGGCGGGGTGCAAGAAAAGCGCACAACTTTGTATGCGATATTGTCGTCAAAAAGCGATGCAGTCTCAAAAAAATATGAAAGAAACGCTTTGGCGCGCGAAACGGCTTACCCGCGAAATGCAGTCGTACTGGAAACGGTACGACAGAGTCGAACGAGAAACGCGAAGGCGGATGGAAAAAGAAGCGGAAGAGCAGCGGAAAATGGACGTAGAAATGATCGAAGCAAAACGACAACAACGTAAGCTGAATTTTCTTATTACACAAACAGAGCTTTATGCGCACTTCATGTCGAAAAAACTGGGTAATGCATCTTCGGAAGAACAACTTCGTATTCTAAGTCAGTTAGATGAGGAGAAAAATCCAAGGCTTGCCAGTATTGACGATTATGATTGGTAAATACAATTTTACATATATTTTTATATCTTGTTTATATATTTAAATTTAAAATAAAATACATATAATGTTACTGCATTTATTGTAAAAAAATTTGGATACTGATTATCTGCAGCAGCTTTCAGGGACTTGAATTTAATTCAATTCAATACGTTTG
Organism: Nebria salina; assembly: GCA_944039245.1. Classification (NCBI taxonomy): domain Eukaryota; kingdom Metazoa; phylum Arthropoda; class Insecta; order Coleoptera; family Carabidae; genus Nebria; species Nebria salina. Next base: position 8,700,547 of record OX063288.1, read on the forward strand.
AATTTTTATAGCGTATGATCAATTGAAATGTTTCTTAAAAACAAAAGCTAGGACTTTAATAGTAAATTAAGTTTTCTACCTAATCTGAAGTTTCTTATGCGTCTATTTGTTTTTTTTTATGAAGCGAGTTAGTAAAAGCAAAAGCAAAGAAAAATGCTAAAGATGCATTCAACAGCGAAAGAATACGAACAAAACAGTTCGACCTACAATCGAATTCGACAATCATGAACGAGCTGACGGATGATTTCGCGCTATCGAATACGAATTTGAATGCCAACGATGAAGAACATCCACAACCATTGCTTTTCAAAGGGAATCTCAAAGGTTATCAATTGCGAGGCATGAATTGGCTCGCGAATTTGTACGATCAAGGTATCAGCGGTATTTTAGCAGACGAAATGGGCCTGGGTAAGACCGTTCAGTCAATTGCCTTCCTTTGTCACGTAGCTGAAAAATACTGTAAGTAATATTTATAATAGAAAACATATTATGTAATTTTAATATTCAATTGCTTTGCAATTCTTACAAATAAATCAGTTATTATATTTGTGTTTGACAAAGAAAATTTTAATTAAAACATTCGAACCACTCACTTATCATGTTTCTGTTACGGCACCTATGATATGTTACTGATAATACATGTCATAGGGTAAAACAAATATTTTAAACTACCGAACCTTGCAACCCTTAATTTTATCAAAAAGAGTAATGATATTTTATTTATTACCTATGTAAGTATAGGCAAAAAAAGTAAGCACGTGACAAAAGACGCGGGGATCGAATTCGTTCGCATTCAACGCTGAGAGACATGTTAACCTTATGGCCAGAATCGGCGGCTCATTTATTTTGAGACATTACACTTGCATTTGTCGAAGAATCAATGAAAACAATGAATGTATTAGGGGCAATAGAATAACCTTTTATGTTATAGTGTTTATGCAATTGCGAACATCTTTAATAAAGCTATATTTTCAAATTGAAAATGCATTTTATGTTAAATGCGCCTCTGCACATGCGCGACCATGCGCAATATGCTGCGTTTGTTTGGCTTCGTTGTAGAAAATGTAAAAATCCAAACAAACGCAGCATATTGCGCATGGTCGCGCATGTGCAGAGGCGCATTTAACATAAAATGCATTTTCAATTTGAAAATATAGCTTTATTAAAGATGTTCGCAATTGCATAAACACTATAACATAAAAGGTTATTCTATTGCCCCTAATACATTCATTGTTTTCATTGATTCTTCGACAAATGCAAGTGTAATGTCTCAAAATAAATGAGCCGCCGATTCTGGCCATAAGGTTAACATGTCTCTCAGCGTTGAATGCGAACGAATTCGATCCCCGCGTCTTTTGTCACGTGCTTACTTTTTTTGCCTATTGAAGTTTTAAACGGTGACAATTGAATTTATAGCTGTTTGGGGTCCATTTTTAATTATTTCACCTGCATCTACTTTACATAATTGGCAACAAGAAATGGAACGATTTGTGCCAAGTTTCAAAGTTGTTCCGTACTGGGGAAATCCAAATGTAAGTTATAAAAAAAAGTTAATCTTGTATCAAATAGTTGAGCGTAAACGACAGAAATGTTGGAATAAAAATGCAGAAACTTGAATTGCACAAATAAATAATGTTTAATAATTTAGGAACGGAAAATTTTACGTCAGTTTTGGGATCAAAAAGATATGCACACCAAAGAGGCTAGTTTCCATGTAGTGATTACAAGTTATCAAATCGTTATTACAGATTTTAAATATTTTAATCGTATAAAATGGCAATATATGATACTAGATGAAGCGCAAGCCATTAAAAGCACAAGCAGGTTCGTTATTTATTACGATTGTATAGAATATTTATTTATATCAATCTTTTATCTTATTTTACAGTGTACGATGGAAAATGTTGCTAGGATTTAGCTGTAGAAATCGATTGTTACTTAGCGGTACACCAATTCAAAATAGTATGGCCGAACTTTGGGCCTTATTACACTTTATAATGCCTACATTATTTGATTCTCATGATGAATTTAACGAGTGGTTTTCAAAAGATATTGAAAGTCATGCGGAAAATAAAACTGGAATAGATGAAAGTAAGTTATTTTTTTGATTACTAACTTTGAATATATATTTTAATTAATAAGTTAATAACTACAAAATATTTAAATAGCTAAAATCACTTAAGTAAATTAGGCCCAGTATTATAACTGAAAATTTAAATTTCGCATAGAGTATATTTGAATCAAGCGTATTGCAATATAAGTTATAATGTTTTATGACTTGTAAACGCGATGCTATTAACATTGAAACAGTGAAATAAAATTTTTAAAGTCGTTATAACGTGTAACAATAAATGAGCAGATTAGTTTTTACAATCTATAAAGCAAAATTGTCATTACTGCTATTGATAAATTAGCTTGCTAATAACAAAATAAATGTCTAACCTTATTAATTTAATTTTACAGAACATTTATCGCGATTACACATGATACTGAAACCTTTCATGTTGCGGCGAATTAAAAAAGATGTCGAAAACGAATTATCCGATAAAATAGAAATAATGGTTTATTGCCCATTGACCACGAGACAAAAATTATTATATATGGCGTTAAAAAAGAAAATTCGTATCGAAGATTTGTTGCACTATACTATTACAGGCGGAAATGAATCACATTCAGTCGACCGGAATTTCACGTCGAATTTGATGAATCTTGTTATGCAGTTCAGAAAGGTATGAACATTTATTTTTTCCAATGACAAATTCTGTGTTAGCAATGCAGTGACGTCATGATTTTACAGTACTATGTTTATAACAGTACGTCTAGTTATATGTATTTTGGTGTTTTTATAGAATTTAGACAACTTGAACTTTGGCAGAAATTATGTCTGCTTCTGTCAACATTTATTTAATTATATTGAGATATATTATCAAATTTTAGCATTATTGGCGAGTTATTAGTTTTTTTGCCGTACTCTATTATAGCAAATTTTAATTTAATACTAAATATGAGTTATTAATGTTTTATGGTCATTATCATTATTTTTATTATTTGCGTATTGTGTGATTTTATAGAGTACAAAAATAATTAAAATGAAATTGCTACATTATTATTGTATCTGTTAATTATGGCCAATAATTTATTTTTAAAAAAGATTTTTCGTCCTAATTTTTCTGAAAAATGGAATTCATTATTTTTAAATTCCCTTCCGAAATTGAATTCTGTTTTTTATTATTATTTATCAAAAAAATTTTAGATTAAAATTATTATTTTTGCATATTTTACTTGTATCTTTAAATGTGGCCTTTCTCACAAAATAAATAAATAACTTTTCTTATAGGTTTGCAATCACCCGGAATTGTTTGAAAGGCGCGATGCCAAGTCATCGTTATTTGTGGAGTTTAATAATTATGAAATACCAAAACTAGTATATGAGGATGGTATTATGGCGCATAAGATTCCAAGTAAAAAACATATTATTTATAATTTATTATACATTTACTGTTGTGAAAATATTCGACATGTACATGAACAAAATGATACCGATTCGTTACTCTCTATCATTAAATGTTTAAATATATCACCAAATGAACTATATTTAATCATGTCTGGGAATCTGCTATTTAGGTAAGTTAATATTTTATAACAACATATAAGATATATTTCGAATTAAACATAATTCGTGTATTGACAATACAAAAAAACATATATAGCATTATTTAGTTTTTTTGACAATCTATTAAAAACACGTAACAATCATAGTACCTATATTTCTGAATTTTATTTTGAATAGGTGGCAGCACTCATTTCAAACTGAAGAATTATCCTACATTTTACATCAACAACGATTTTGGAAATCCACAAATAACAACTCATATAAAACAATGGTATCGTCCGAGCACTGTTTATCGTTACAAAGCATCAACATTAGTCCAATCTTGCAAGAAATGGTGTTCACTGCTGTCTGCGAACGAGATAGTTTCATTTACACACACATCGATCATACATACCATTCGACACCTGAAACTTTGGAGCATCGCATGATTCGCAGCCGAATGGGAGAACACCGAGTATCTTGCAACATGTCCGATACATCAAAACTTAACGGCGAAGACGCAACTAAATTGTCGTTAAATAACGGAGTAGTAGTACCACTGGTGCATGAATTCCACTACATTGAACGACCTTCGAAATTGTTATTTGAGCAACAAACAGATATGCCAAGATTTTTATTAAATCTTACACCAAAAGTAAGTATTTATTTGCACAAAATAATTATTTGTTCATTGCAACAATTTAGCTTCTCATTTCTCCCTTATAATAATAAAAATACAAAGCATGTGTCTACTAGGTAGTATATTTACTTTATGAGAAACTTGCCCAACTTAAACAAAACTTTTCTTTTATATTTTACATTTATTTTCAATTGCTTACATTACAATAAATGTTTTAAAGTGTGTATTTAAATAATTTTGTAAAACAAGAATGAAAAATTGTATTATTTAGAATTGTTTATAGTTATTTTTTATTGAATAAGTATTTTTTAATTTTTATAGGTGCAATGCAGGTCGCTAATGATGTATTGTAATAGTCGCAAAGCGCAATGGGATTGGTTGAAGTATGTACAAATCCATAGTTGGCAAGGTATGCAAGCTGCATGGTCAGCTTGCTCAAATGTTGAACATTTTCGGGAGAAACATCGAACGTACTTGGATCATGTGCCGAAAATTGGCGGCCTAGAATCGGGATCGCCGTTGAAGTCATGGTCAAACATCATTGTGCCAGGTGTGCTGTACATTTATTTGTTTAGATTATGTTACATTTAGCAAGCAGTATTTCTGTAAATATTAGTTCAGTTAATCTATATGGTTAAATTTACTCAGACTGTTTGGAAGCTAAAAATACTAATTCAAGTTTTGCTTTATTCAGTATAAAGAGTATCTAGCTGTAAATAATTGTAACAGAAAATAGCATATATATCATAATATGACATTAATAATTTTAATCTAATTTAATACGTTAATATGCCTTATCAAGCCTGTAGCTTCAACATATTTATCAATAGATATTTTACAAAAAAAAAAAAAGGATTTTTATAGTTAAATGCTAAAATTGCTGCAAGAATTTTGTGTTTTTCAGGGGCTTTACAAATCAGTTGCTTCAAAACCACCGAAAATACCCTGATATGTTATATTTCATTGATACTAATTTTTTATTATAAATAGAATTTGTGTATTTTTTACATGATTTAAATATGTCTTTTAAATTCTTCACTAATAGCGTTTCATATGCTGTTGAAACGGCAGTGGGTTATTAGTGAAGAAGTCTTGTGGGCCATTGTTAAAATTGAAACGAGGTGAAGCTGCTGGTATAGATGGTATAACTGAAAATGTTAAGATTTAAGAGTGTAACTTTGTGCGATTGATGCGATTTTTTCTGAAAAATGACGTACCAAATGGTTGAAAGTTTGAAGTGATTGTTTTTGTTTTTAAAGGAAAAAGTAGTTATTGTCATTGTAACTACAGGGTCATAAGTTCGTTATGTATTGTGTGGAAATTATATTATACGATCAGTGCTATTGGAATATTTCATATATGTTAGTGTTTCGTTTTTGTTTAGATAAAGAGACACTGGTCACTGATGCTGGCAAATTATCAGTTTTGGACAGTCTTCTAAAACGTTTGAAAGAAGGTGGCCATCGAGTACTGATATATTCACAGATGACAAAAATGATTGATTTACTAGAAGTAAGTATTTTAAAATATTATCTTAACTACTCTATATAGAAAACATATATATATACATAAAGGCGACTCGGAATAGTTTGAACCGCGACATTTATAAGAATGAACAATCATTTATTTTGAAAATTTATATTACACCAACCTTCCCAAATAGATAAATTTCACATAATACAGTGCAGTGCAGGACATTTCTTTCAGTTATACATTACGATTTTTCAAATGTTAACAACCCAATAAGATAAGATGGATCAATATTTACATTTTTTTGCAAGTATTCATTGTATTATTTAACGTGTGATTTGAGTTATGTGAAGTTAATAATAATTAAAAACACTGCAATTCTTTATTTCACTAAATTTTATTAATCTATATGCAAATTTCGGTGACCAAGTCACCATCGTCAGTAGTACAATTGTACTACTGACGATGGTGACTTGGTCACCGAAATGTGCATATAGATTAATCAAATTTAGTGAAGTAAAGAATTACAGTGTTTTTAATTATTGTATTATTTATTTGTTGAGAATGACTAACTTCGGGAAAGGCTAATCCAATTTATATGTTTTTGCAATAATAATGTTTTATTACAGGAATATATGTGGCACAGAAAACACAAGTATATGCGGTTAGATGGATCATCAAAAATATCTGAACGGCGTGATATGGTCGCTGATTTCCAGGCTCGGACAGATATTTTCGTCTTTCTATTAAGTACGAGAGCGGGTGGCCTTGGAATTAATTTAACAGCAGCTGATACGGTAATAATTTTTTTTGTAATGTTGTTATATCGTGGATTACTTCTAAATTTACACATTATAGAAAGTAACTGACTTATGTCTCGAGCTTTATATATATATATATATATATATATATATATATATATATATATATATATATATATATATATATATATATATATATATATATCGAAATAAACGGAGTCTGAATTCGGCATATGCGTACATGTTGCTACTTTCAGTAAAAGTCTTCGTAAAATTAGGTTTAAATGCAATCGTACTAGATGTATACTATGTAAATATACTAAACATATTTGTTCTGCGTTCATATTAACGTCGAAACACGAATAAACTTTCACAATTTAACGTTTGGATATATATTGAATATCGTAAAAAACAACTAGGAAATAAGTTTAAAACTGAGCCACTCAAATTACCAAGCAGCTTCAAGCCTTGAGATATTTTATTAATAGTAATTTTTTATCCATATTCATAATTAATAATGAGAAAAATAGGAATCACTGCTCATTTAAGTTTGTTTCGAATGTGTTTAATATTCCGAAAGCAAAAAGTACTAAATTATCAAAATAAAATTTGTTTCGCAAATAGTTAAGTTAATATACTATTTGCTTTATAAAATAAATCTTTTGTTTAATTGAAGTACGAATTTACTAGTGAAGTAGCTATTAGTTATTACGAATGTATTTATGACAAAAAATTATATATATTTATATCAAATATTTACAAATACATTTGAAACTTGTTCTGATCAGAAAAGATTTTAAGACAACAGTTGTAAGGTATGCGGTGTTTCAAGGATAGGTGCGCGTATTCAAAATGATTGGTGGAATGAGAATCTAAAATCTGTAGATAGAATGAAGCATACCTACGTTATTTAAATGTCAAAGATATGCCGGGTGTTTATGATGCTTGCTTGGATGAATATTAATTGTTGAAAATCTTTTACTACGACATTGTTCCTGTTAGGAAACAATATTCTAAACCTACCACTTTTTGTAGCACGCTTAGTTTTAAAGTTATAATTTTCCAAAGTTTTGCACTTCCAGAGAGTGAGACGACAAACCTATAAGTTTAGCATACTGTTTAAACTCGTAGCTTCGCATGCGCATACAGTTACACAACCAATCACAGCTCTTATATTGTAAACAACATACTGACCAAAATGTCAGAAATAATTGATAATAGATATATGAGTATCTAGCTACGTTCGTTTGGTCGCTACTAGACATATTCCAATATAGTCTTATTGTTATTTTATACTTTTTACTTTCTAAATACGAAGTATTAGTAAGTATTGTAATCATGAAAAATTTCGATCTGGAGATTTTAACGAAAATACACCTTTTGACCTTCTCTGAATCGAGTCTAACTATTTTTAAAATGACCTGTGTATGTGTGTGCTCTACAGCTTAAACGGCTGAAGATAAAATTAAGAAACTTAAGATTTGTATATGCCCGCCATGAAATTTCGAAAAGAATATTCCAACCGGGAGTGCATGTTTACTCAGTAATTTGTTATGCTACTTCCTATTGATTAATACAAATCTCTATAGTCCACTTTCGTTAGCGATACACTTTTGAACTAACTCGTTGTAAATATCTTCTTATAAACTTTTCAAGTGTTTACTTGTATAAATTCTGTAGAAAGTAAACTCGAAACGAATATATTTATTTATAATTTATACTTGAAACAATTTAGGCACTTTTCGCTATTTTTTGTAACACACACACACACACTCTTCCTGTCTTTTCTTTTATTTCGATTAGAGATTGTACGAACTATAGTCGTAGAAAACATGCTTAGAGAAATATAATTTGCCGAAAATTTAAAATGCGCTCGTACTTTATATTGCTTTGTGTGGTACGCTACTAGATGGAGATAGAAGTACTAGTTTAGTCGAGAATTTAAAATATATATTATCTTATTTGCATATCCTGATCAACTAATCCCCATTCAAAATACGTTATTTTATATTGATAGTTTCTTTTAAATTCTCTTAATTACCAAAAAAAAAAACATCTCCGATAATTTATTCTGGAGAATTTCTGAACTCTGTGCATGGTAGTATATTAAATTTACAAATCTGGCTTCATATTAAAACATCTTCCTGTCCGTATCTACTTCGCAGTGATGGAATTATTGGTTCAGTAACTATTACCAATTTAAAGCTAAAAATTCCTCAGGAAAATGATGGTAACCTAATCTGCAGACAACTATATCGCACTGTGATAGTCGAACTTACACGCAATTTAAGTAAACTGAATTAGCGATAGCAATACTAAATTAAAATATTTAAAAAAAACAAATATAATAGTTTTTCTCTTTAAGTAAAAATTGGAGAGTAAAACAGCACTGATTTGGCATCGTATTTTTTTTTTATAGTAATTAAATGTTTTATTAATACGCGAATATGTTGTCAACATTCGCATATTACATAAATTTATAAAAAAATTTTTAAATAAATCTAATTAATTGTTTGTTTCCAATTTTCGTGCATTGTTTTTATGTGCTAGTTTTATTTATGTACTTGCGTAATCGAACAAAGTCATTTTGTTTTTGAATCCTATTGTTTTGGTGACATACAAAAATGTTTGACGTATTTTGGAGCGGTATGTTGAATTTCATGTCATGAGAAAAAAGTCCACTTTGGGTGGATGTGGTGTTACTGCGAACACAGCACACAAACGCACGTATCCGTTGAGACATGCTGGGAGCGAAACGGGACGTTGTTCTCATATATGTTTCCTAATGGTTAATGGAAAGAATGTCACATATTTCCTTTAGCATTCATGGCATGGTATACGCTACCTGTTCATTCTCTCTCTGCATATATATATATATATATATATATATATATATATATATATATATATATATATATATATATATATATATATATATATATATATATATATATATATATGTTTGTTTGTTTTTCAATGTGTTAGTACTTATTTGATTCCCTACCACTTTTAGCTTGCTCCTTACTTAAAAACAACTGTCACAAATGTCGTGATATGAGTAACTAATATGATAACACAAAAAAGAGTTCCTTGTTTTGCATTCTACGCAACTTTCAATTTAAGACTGTTCATTTGTAAAAATTAGCTATTTCGCACGCGTAATAGATCAAACAAAACATTAGTATTATTGTATTGCATTTATAATAATGATACCAATAATTGATGAAGATGAAATAAATACTATACATATTCAGATTCCTTCATTCTTACCTACATTAGTTTAGATGTTACGTTGCATCCTGTTAGTGATAGCACAAATGTCTAGCTAACAATTAATTTATTATTTATTTTTCATTACTTATATGAATAAATAAATATATTTCACGTCTGGAATTAAAACAACTCTGAATGTATAACTTATTGACCTAGTTTACCGCGTGCGCCTATATATCACGTAAATCTGATAGAAGCATATCTATCTGGCTTATATTCGATCTATATCGTCCTAACACCATTTGTTTAAATATACGCTTTGGCCGTGGAAAAACTTCAAGGCTACATTGAATTACAAAAATACACGATTATGCTTTTATAGAAGACCAGATTCATATAGTAGTATTGATCTCATTTAATCCTCTACACTGCCTCACCTCCACTGACGTCACTAAGACTTTTGCTTCATTTTTGATAACAGATGAACATAATACTCTCAAATACTATTTAATACATTGTAATAACTGATAGCTAATGTTTTTTGTAGCTAAATAACAGCCCAATGATACTAGTATATGATTATTAGATAGTAGCGGCGTGCTACATAAATTTTATAAATGAATATGTTTAATACTGTAACGCTTTCGGAATAAATTTATGAGTAAACGTTGATAATAATAAAAAATTACATTTAAAAAAATATTCAGTAGTATTTGTCATTGTACGATAAATGGTTTTCCAATCCATTACAATATGATTTATTGATGAAATACTTTATAAATCCATTAATAAAATGCGTCTTTGACGAGAATGAAAATGATAAATGTAGTAGTTTATTTTTATTATACAAGTTGTGGTCAGAAAACCACTTTTTTTTTGCTTTCTCGCATACACAGTTTTTGTGGATATAAAATCAGCTGTAATTTATTTAGAGAACTTTTATACTTGGCACAGTGCCTGCAAAAGTAACATATATGATACTTGTAATATGATAAAATTGTAATAAAACATACGCAATATTTTCTTGGCTCTAATAGCGATCGTTTATTGATTTGGTTAGCAGTTACTTTTATTAGATAATGCAATAGTTTTAGGTATTTTCGGCCAATTTAACTCAGGCATTGCGTTTTTTTTCTTTAAATATAAATTTTAATTTTCTTAACTGATCGCACAGAATAATTAATTTTGTTTCAAAAGAATTTTTGGAAATAAAATATTTATTCTTAAAAATATATATTCAAAAATTAAACTGTTCATATTTTATAGAAATAAATATTATAATGCTTATCGATAGACACAGATATAACTAACGACGTTTTTCGCTTAATAAAAAACAAGCACTTGCATAATTTCAACTTTATATTTTCGACGACTATTTATCGTATTCAAAATTCAAAAACATTTAGTGTCCCATACTGAACTCTTTTACGCAACGAATCTGATCAGATGCATTCAAGGAAATATAATTGTTCATTTTACAATTAAATAGCGAAAGGCCTGAAAGAATGTAAGGGGTTTTCTGCCACCCCATTTATGGGCATAAGCATGACGATATGTATGTACAATTTTATGGCTTGTTTTAACCAACCTCAGTTAAATTTATTTCTTAGTTAATATAAACAATTTCGTATCAAACTGATATTTCTTTTAGAAAGATAACAATTGAGGAAAATTTAACCGCCGTTGGTGAAATTGATCATTGATAATTTAATTTATATTGGTTCTACGCAAGTAAATCCATGTGGTTACTATGGCAGCAACTATGAAAATGGAATTGAATGAGTTTTTAACGCGCTTTTATTACAAATGATACAATTTAAGGAATATTTCAAAATAATTCTGTTAGAAATATTAATATCTTTAATTTTAACTAATATTTATTAATTTTGCTAATATATGTTAACGCGAGAAAACGACCAGAGTAAACACTTACGCACGTATTCATAGAGAAAATAAACCAACAGTGAGTGCAATAAGTATTCGTACAGATAAAGTTTTCAAAAGAAAGCTACTTTTACAGGAAAACAATTGAAGGTAAGTAAAAAATAAAAACATGTAGAGTATTATGGACACACACATTCAATATTTATTCATAAATGATTCAACAAAAATAAAATTATTGTGCAAATAAAAAAGAAAATTGGTGACACAGGTCAAGTTGGCGCGCAAAAAGTATTCGTGCACGTTAGTTTTCTTGTTTCAGCATAAGTTGTTTCATGGACTCTCACCGAATGGCACAAAAAACAATTAATTGGGAACTCCCCCGAACACATTATATAAATTTTTTTATAAACTAATGTCATTTACTAATTATCTGTGCAATATAAGTAATAAAAGCAAAGAAACTAGTTAAGCCGAAAGAAAATTTATTATTTCGTTACATAATTATTGCATGTCTTTGAGGTAGATTTCGAGTATAATGCACAGGCCACATTACACAGTGTAAAGTATAATTAATAGATTTCGTGAAACTAAAACATTGAAAAATAAAGACAGAAGTGGGCAATCACCAGAATTCTATAAATTAGTGCACCGAAAATTACTGAAAAACTGCAAATTACCACTAAAATATCTTTACGTCCGTGTACTATCCGAAATGTTCTACAAGATACTGGGTATCATGGTCGATCTGCTCGAAGAAAATATTGAGATTACGAAGTAAATTGAAAGAAGCGATTGACGTTTGATAAAGACTTCATAAAATGACGATCGAATTCTGGAATAAAGTTATATATCCTGATTTTGGTTCGGATTGTGGGGGCATTTATGGAGAAAAACACAAACAGAATTTGGCAAAATAAGTTTACTTCCGTCAGTAAAACGCGCTGCCGGATCTGTACCTGTCTGGGGATGTATAAGTGCTGCTGGTGTTGAAAAACCTGATGGAATTATGGATCATAAAGTCTATATCAACATCAAGAATATTTCATTCTTAGCGCGGAAAAAAATTTCATATTCATGCAAAACAATGATCCAAAACATAGCGCCTGGAACTCAAGATTGTGGATCCTTTTTAATACATCAAGCTATCTGAAAACGCCTTCATAATCACCAGACATTAATACAAGTGAGCATTTATGGGCTTATGATGATAAAGAAATAAGTAAACGGCCAATTTATAATAAAAACTATTTGAAAATCGAGCACCTAGAAGAATGGGACAGAATTTCAACATTTGTTACGGCATTTTTCATAAATTTAATGCCAAAAAGACTCCAAACTATTATTAGAACCTATAGATATCCAACGAGATATTGATTATTTGTGTAAAATTATAAATATTACAACAAATATTTGTAATATTTACGTGTACGAATACTTTTTGCGCGTTAATTTGGATAGTGATATTGGTTTGCAATTTTTATTTCCGCATTAATATTATTTTTGATGAATCGTTTTAGTAAATTAAATAAATATTTTATTCCATATAACGCCACATATTTTTATTTTTGATCTATCTTCAATCGTTTTTCTATAATGTTGTTTTATTTTGAAAACTTACTTATTGCACTAACTGTATGCTAAAGTAATACTAAATTTTCATCCTCTTTTAATTCATGTATCACTACATAAGATTATCTTTTTTTATCATGTTTACATATGTACACAGTTTAATTATTAATTCAAAAATACTCTTACGGGGAATATATAAATCTTAATTTTAAACTTATTTGTACGGTCACCTGTTATGGAGTTGGAGCGATCATTCACAGACACCATTGTCATAATAGTCTGTAAGGTTTTCAAAACATGTCGGCAAAATTCTCGTTCTTATAATATAATATAAGGAAGGAAATTATAATACAATTCGAAATTTGTTGTCAAAAACATGTACGGGTTTACATAGCTGCATCCTTGCGACAAATCGTATCTCAAGTAAATTGTTCATATCATTGAACCATTTCTCTGGAAATAAAGTTTTTTGTTTAGTGCACAATTGCTACATTTTTAGACGACCTTAAAAAGAATTCTCTTAGACAAACAAAAAAAACCTATCACTTTGTGTCGTATGGGTTTGGGCCACAGACCGGTTGGCGGCTCCTGCTTCATCGTATTTCGATTGAGATTCGTGTCATGTACCGCGCGATAGTCGTTCGTGGTCAGTGCCACTTGCTTGGCTTGGCCTGGCCTAGGTTGGCACACGGGCACTGTGAACACGGTAACGTCTTCGTTCACACACACGCCCGCCGGCAATGCTACCGCCTGGTGTTTACCTGCCACCAGAGAAGCTGTCATCGACGCGTCATTCATTCTAGCCATTGTCGAATTACTCGGTTATTTCTCTGCATATTGATTAGGCCGATAATTTAACTTGTTTGCTTCTCGTAACTAAATCATGTCGGATTCGTTTTCACCTATTAACTATGTATCATAGATTCAATTCTCAATATGGATACTTTTTTTTGATATTGCGTAGATTTGTATTTAAGGAAAAATCAACGAGGATGATGACGTTGTTCATTTTTTCAAAAAATAGCTAATGTAAAACTCGTAAATCGTTTTATTTTTCTTTGTATATATAGTCAGCCTAACTTTTTTTTAATGTTTAAATTACATTAATAGTCAAGATAGTTTACTAGAGACTCTGTAGAACTCATCTGCAACGACATATCAAAATAAGAATGAAGTTTAAAGACAACAGGGCAGAACCATTACTTAATTAAATACTATTAAAAATATATCAAAAATAGCGAGTCTTGTGCAACATTTGCATTTCGAATAAAATATATTACATATATTTTACAAAGTGCGTGTTGTAGAGTTTACACACGTTATTATATTGTTATGTGCATCTTTTGTCTTTACGTAATTTAATATTTTATTTTGAAATCTATAAGTAGCTTTTAGTGACATACATAAGTTGTTCTAACTTAAGGAATTACAGTTCATAAAATTATTAGTAATCTTAAGCTGTACAGAATAAATCTAATTTAAATATGAATTTTCAATAAAAATTAAACATTTCCTTTTTTTCTATGCTTATTTATTGTATAAGTAATAGAGAAAACTTAAATAGTTGCACTAAAATACAACACTCAATTATTCGTACACAAATAAATAATTGAGGAAGAAAAATCATTCTAACAGAATTTAATATTTGGCAGGATTACCATTAGCTTTCTTAGCTTCTAAAGGTTTTGATCAACTTAGTGGGGAACAGGAATTTATATCCATTCTTCAGTTAACATAGTCTGGCTCGTAGTATAGATCTGCAACAAATGGATGTTTTCCGAAGTTGTCTCTACAATTTTGGCAGTAAATTTGCAGTGACGTTGACATCCGGAGACTGTGAGAGTGTTTAATTTGTTTTGACACTTTATATAATATCCACTCTCGAATTATATGTACGATATGCTTAGGGTGTTTATCTTGTTGAAAATAATAATTTCGAGCTAATCCTACAATATTGGCACTGGATTGTAAATTTTCTTTCAAAATGGCTGAATATTGATTTTAATTGTATTTTTAATAAAAAATCGGTTCCTTACTCCACTAGCAGCGCTATAACCTCAAACCATCACGTTCCCACCTCCGTGTTTTTAAATAAATTTTCATTTTACTCAGTGTTCGGTTTTTCCATACTACTTGTTTACTATCCGATCTAAATATGTTGAATTTACTTTTGTCAGAAAATTCAGCAATTTTCCAGAATTCTATTATAGATATATTTTTTAGCGAACTAAAATATCTTAATTCAATTCACTTTTTAAATAACAATTTTCTTTCGTGACATGCGCCTTTTTATTCCAGCTTCTCCAAAAGTTCTGCAGATAATTTTGGTGGCATGGATGCCAACTAATTTATTCTTTTCCTAGGATTTATTTTCATTTGACATACAAAACATACTATTCATTCTTAGGTTTCAAAATACTTTTTCGACCACGACCACCTTTATTTTTCAATTAAGCTGTGAACTGTAGAATGTGTTCTATCAATACAATTTGCAACTTGTAATAACTTTCATTGTTATTTTATGAACCATTTCTTTCAAAACATATATAAACCAAAAAAATAGATTTGCGCCTGCTCTAGTCGATATATCTAATACGATTGTGCATAGAAACTATAATGTTCCATTGTTGGGTTTATGTTGTGTTACGTATAGCTGTACGAATAATTTTGTGTTGCTATTTAGTACAACTACTTATGTTTTCTATATATTATCTTTCTATTACATTTATAATAAGCATAGAAAATAAAATATAAATAGAGTATTTTCATTGAAAACTATTACTATATTTAGATTAATAATTAATTTTGCAAACCACTGCATATTTTGAGATAAAGAAATGAAAAAAACATGTAATATTAACAAAACATATGAAAATACATATAAAAGAATAAAAAATACTCTTTAGTGATGCAAAATATGATTGCGAGATTAGAGAAGAGAGCCTGCTAGAGAGCCTGCTGGCTGTAAAATTTTAGGATCGTTAGAAATGTTTGCGAGAAATTTTAATATTTCTGAGGATGCAAGATTGTGCGTGTACATTGGTGTATTTATGCCATCGTTGATGTATGGTAGTGAATGTTGGGTTTGGCAAACCAAGCATAAAAAACGTGTGACTGCTGTGGAAATGAAAATGTTGAGAGTTATTTGTGGTGTATCTAGGAGAGACGGAAAGCGGAATACGTAGGTGTATGAGCAGAGCGATATTGTAAAAAATGTCGCACCCCATTTGTTGGGAATATGTACACATGTATGTATAAAAAATACTAAATAGACGATTGAATCTTAATTACCTAACTATAAAACTGATCCACGTAACTCGTAGAAGTTTTCAAAGAAGGGTGTATACAGTATAATGGCGCAGTATTTTCTTCATTCTCTACTTCTGAAGAATGTTGCAATCGTACTCCGCGACTTTGTTACAATTGCATCACCGTGACTTTCTTTATAGTCGGTGATGGTGAAATAAATGTAGTCAATATTCCATGTATATAGGTAATGCAGTAGGATATCATATACTAGTAACATCTATTTAAATTGTGTGAAAGACAAATTTAATTTATGAATTTTACTTTCTAATTAATGAAAAAAAAAACACCAAACTGCACATTGATCATCATCGGTGATGGCGCTACTCAATCAAATATCACACACACATCTTAATTAGAGGACTTAATATATTAAATCGTAGGCGCTGTTGTTACAATTTTTCAGTGCTACATTCTAATTCACTCTATTATATTTACTTTGGTTTGATTTGTTTGATTCTGCGCCAGTTTGACTAAATAATATGTATGACATTTCTGTCAAATATAACAATCAATAAATATCGCAGTTTATTAAAAAAATTAAAGAATTGATGCTTAAAATTAACATTTTTAATTATTATTTTATACCTTGTTGCTTTTTATAGAAACATTATATTTTTGTAGATATTTTGGATCGATTAGTAAATCAATAAGACGTCGAGGCATTTTTTCTACCTGTTTTCGTAATGAGGCTATTCATGTCTACCTAGTTTTTACTTTCTTATACGAATGTGTAGAAGAAAATATTATAATCATATAAAAATTCCAACTCACTATTTTAACGGAAATGCACATTTTGACCATCTCTGAATCGAGTCTGAGTATTTTCGGAATTCCATCTGTATATGTATGTGTGTGAACGCTCTACAGCCAAAACTAGAAACTTTAATTTAAACATAAGATTTGTATATGGCTTGTAAGAAAACCTCTAATTTTTGAAAACATAATTCAAACCATAAGTGCATATTTACTCAGTTTCTGCACTATATCCGTAACGGCGGTAAAACAGTTCAAATTAAAATGAAAAATATTAATATTTCACACATTTTTTGTTTGAAAAATGTCATCAAACAATGTATTACTTTAAAAAAATTGAAATTCTTTAATGTCTTATTTATGTTACTATGGGAAACTATATTTAATAAATCGTATCAAAATATTTCTACTACGTATAGAAACATCCAGTGTGCAGATATACATATATATTTTGTCGTTTCTAAGAATGTTACAGGCTCCAAATTTATTACTTCGTTAAACTAAATACTAGAAGTAAGCTGAAAAGATTTTATTCGGCTGACCTTGTACGCTAAATAAATTTTAATGTAATTCTCATCGAAATCAGAAGACTAATGGTGATATATTGGAAGGAATTAATAAATCCTTTCCAAAATGAGCATTTCTCATTATAATGACTAATGTATGCAAGAATGTTTCAAATGTATGTCATTGGCCAGCATATATAGGAATATCTGGAAAGTTTACCAGAGAGAGAGAGAGAGAAAGAGAAGATGAATCATTGTACCAGAAATCACCTTCCGTATTAAAATAAATTTTATTATATTGTTGAAAACATTAAAATTTGTTTTAGTAGATATAACGACGAAAATATTAGTGCCGATTTTGTAGTATTATCGAAATAAAACCAAATTTATGCTTGGTGAAAATCACATATATCACAATAATACACTAATTCGGTTATAATAAATGTCATTAATGTATTTTAAAACATCAAGAATTGATGATGACTTCATTTGCACATAAAAATTATAAAAGCGTCATCACTTTGCAGCTTTACCATGTTTTTCAAATGATCAGCGCCGACAATGAACTAAAATTAGAATATTTTAAGGTATTTCTGTCAACATGACCATTAGGTTGGTAGTTCTTGCTGGCATTTATTTCGATTACTCATATATTATATCTATTTTTTTATGTTTACTTTGGTTCATCATGATGTATCATATGTGACACAATTCATCATATTGCTGTTTAACATATAAATCTAATTAATGATGCAATTCTGAGTAGGTATATAAATCTGTAACGAGATTCTGAAAACGTTTGAAAGTGAAACATTTCCTGTTATTTGTTGTATAATATATTTAAAAAAATATTTATTTAAGAAATACAGATTTTTTAAAAATGTACGGCTTCTTACGGTAGAATTATAGACTTGCGCAGAACCGCACCATTAATTTTAAATAAAAATAGGAATTATTTAACAAGTCAACCTTGTCATTAAATCAAAGATCCTATAAAGTTTGTTTACTTAATAGTGCATATAAAAAACATAACATGACCAATAAATAATTCAACATCCTATAATTTGGCAATTCACAAATATAAAGTAAAAACATGTATGCAATAATATAGATGACGTCATATAACGAACTTATTACGACTTCATGAAGTTTAATGTGCGAATAATAAAGCGTGACGCAATTCACAGACGTATTCAGTGTATTGATTAATTGGTGATTTTACGAAAGTATTAAAATTCTTAAAGCAAAACTAACAAGTGCAAAATATTTCTTTGGTATTGTTAGTTTGACTACAATGAAAATTGAAAAAGTGTATTTGGTGCACCATAGCCAACCTAAGCCAAATCTGCAGTAATACAACTAGTGTATCGTGTTAATAGAAATTGTATTGTTAATCATAAATCACAATAGATAAGAGCAAACGGATTTGGTGCTCAAAAATCTGACACCGAGGCCCACCTCCTTCGGTATGCAGGGATATATTTCATATGGGCGTTGTAATACTAGGGTGTTGGAGGGTTGTTTGGTAATCTCTCTCTGCACTGTTGAATATAAATCTGGGCGAAATCGAGGGTTAGAAAGGGATTGATGCTATAAAATAAAGAAGAAGATAGTAGGTACGAATAAAAATGAACACGTGCTGGTATCTATAGCCAGACCACTCGGTCAGTACTAAAAAGATTGTTATTGCATAATATACCGGATATAGTAGGATCCTCTGCCACTTCCTGCCTCGGGCTTTCTATTCAATTCGTTCTTCGGTTCTTCAGAGGCCGCACGTGTGGGATCATGTATCCCTTGTTCAACACATACGTACATATATGTATTCTCATATATACGTACGTACGTATATACGAATAGGCAACTACATGCATACTTTCGCGTCTATTCTATGAGCTACATGTTATAGGTTGTTTTTGGTTATAGATAAGATTAGAACATGTTCTTTTGTAGCTCTTCTAAGCGTTTTATGGTACATTTTGTGTGATTTCTATTTTGAAAATATGAATTATACACACGTGATATATTCGAATAATGCCTGTATTTTTCATTTTTTATTATTTAGATAATCGACATATATTGCAAACCGTGCATATTACGAAAATTCAGTAAACATGAAAACATATTTGATTCGTAGTACATATTTTTGTATACAACAAAATTCTGTTACCGTGAAATAGATCTTTCCAAGATATACAAACACGAAATTACTATTAAGTTCAAGGAATTCATGTAGTTGGGATTATTTTATGCTATCGGCAGAAACAGAACTGTGTGAGTGTGTGTGTGTGTGCTATGCAGCGGCATAATATGCATTTTGTAATTGGTAATAAAGCGCACCTGTATTTGTATTGAGTATTTAAATCGATGAGTTTATTTTGCTGAATATAGTTAAATTGTTTGTTCATTTTAAAAGTAATTTTATTATTAAATAGGCATTTACTTTCGCTTGTTAATAAATGTTATTAACGTTATTATTGGAATTTGATGATTTTATTACTTCCGCTTATGTAACATAATTTTTTAATGAAACGTAACATGCGATTTCTTGGATGGAATAGAACGGTCTTTCTCACAGTACCAGCGACTTTCATTTAAAATCATCTTTAAATACATTCTGGATGAAGACTTCGAAATTAGTTTCTGATACTCACATAAATATATAATGTCATTTTTCACAGCTGTCGATTGAAACGGATTTATCCATTTCATGTATACATATATACATATCATGCCTCTTCCCATCAATGGGGTGGCAGAAAACCCTTTACATTCTTTCACATCTTCGCAATCTTTCGCCATTCAACATCATCCTTACATACTTCTTTCACGTCATACATGATCTTGTATTCCGTACAAATTTTCTTTCATGTAATTCATGTCCTAACAAAACCTTCTTTCGCTCAATTTGTAATTTTCTCTTACTTTTACTCTATCTCGCATACCAGAACAGTTATATAAGGAGAGGGTTTAGATTGGTAAGAAGATCAGCCAGGGCAGCTTACCAGGAAAGTCCCCAACGATAAAGATAGATGTTAAATTAGATAAACATCATTTACAAAAATATTAAATATTATATAATAATAATAAATTGACTTATACTTTTGACATGATAAACAACACATGTAAATTTATAAAAATAAGCGAAAATTAAATAAAATAAAATTCTATCTATCTTGGTTTAGAAATTTAAAAATAGATGTCTTTAGTAACATCAAAACAATGTTTAAGCAAATATTAAATTATTAACGGCGTTAGGTTTTCATTTTTGAAAAATATAAAGATATACCCATAGATTATGGCATTCCGCCAATCTTAGTCGTTTTGTTATCCACTTCGGTGCAGTTTGTACCCGATAAGATTTATGATTGAAACCTACTGCAAAAAATATATCACTTTCACAAGTCTAAAAATACATAACTCATCAAAATTTACATTAGTTATGTTAACTGTTCACCAATCGTTGAAAATCTATAGTTAAAGTAATTATTTGGAAAGATCAATAATTTGTAAAATAAATAACTCGAATATTCTTAACTCTAGGCATAAATAAAGATAAACTAATAATCTTGGTTTTAATTTCACAAATTATTTATTGATAGATAATTTGTTTCGCTATTCGATAGAATTATCAGATCCATATTAAAAGAAACAAAAAGTTTGTGTTAAACATATCTGTCATATCTGGCACTGAACTTTCTTATACGCATTTTGATTAGTTCGTTAGAATTAAAAAAAAATCGGGAATTTTTAAATATTTAGAAATTTAGAAATTTTTGAAAATTTTGAAAATCTTTGTGTCTATTACAAAACTTACTTATATATATACTTATATATTATAAGAAATAAAATATCTGGCATGTCTGTCGCTGAACTTTCTTATACGTATTTTGGTTAGATCGTTAGAATTTAAAAAATTTGATAATTTTGAAAATTTGGAGATTTTCAAAAGTATTTGAGTCTATATTGCTTTTTATGTTGAACAATTGACAGGCATAGTTGATACGATGTATGTAAAATAAATAATATATGAACAAGTTTCAATAGCCAATTTTTCGTAAACAGTATGCGAAATATTAATATCTCTTATTTTCATTCCATCTGATTTTGCTGTAAGTACTACCGTTTTTGAGTTATGGCAGAAAATGCAAAAAAATGACTAGAGTAAACATGCACTTCTAGTTGGAATATTTTTTCAAAAATAGGCTATTTTTGCCAAGCATATACAAATCTTAAGTTTAAAGCTTCTTAATTTTACCTTTAGTCGTTTAGGCTGTAGAGCACGCACACTCACACTCACACTCACACTCACACTCACACTCACACTCACACTCACACTCACACTCACACTCACACTCACACTCACACTCACACTCACACTCACACTCACACTCACACTCACACTCACACTCACACTCACACTCACACTCACACTCACACTCACACTCACACTCACACTCACACTCACACTCACACTCACACTCACACTCACACTCACACTCACACTCACACTCACACTCACACTCACACTCACACTCACACTCACACTCACACTCACACTCACACTCACACTCACACTCACACTCACACTCACACTCACACTCACACTCACACTCACACTCACACTCACACTCACACTCACACTCACACTCACACTCACACTCACACTCAAACTCACACTCACACTCACACACACACACACACACACACACACACACACACACACAAACACACACACACACACACACACACACAGACAGACGTCATTCCAAAAATAGTCAAACTCGATTCAGGGAAGGTCAAAAGGTATATTTCCGTTAAAATTTTAAGATCGAAATTTTTCATGATTACAATACTTATACTGCGTATAAGAAAGTAAAAATATTATATAGTTTCATATTATCAAACTATGTATGTAAATACTAAAATGATTTCATTTTGAACAAGTTTAAACTTTACAAATTGCAGAGAGAAAATTATATGAGACTTTGATATATCAGAATAAGTGCTGTACAGAATATTAAATGAGCTTGACTTCGTTAGACTCATGCAAATGAAGAATACTTTATTGGATTCCTAGTTTTTAATAATCTGATGTGTAATGCATTCGCCTTTCTTGTACGCTGCAAATATATATATATATATATATATATATATATATATATATATATATATATATATATATATATATATATATATATATATATATATAATTCGTAATAATACTCAAATACAAATATGGAAATGCAAGGAAGCATAATTACTAATTTTATAACTTAACATAGGTAATGTTATAAATAAGTTCAATCATTTAAAATTGTCAAATGTTCACTGATAATTCAACCCGTAATTTTATTTTTAGCAAAAATTCGAAATATTTTTCATTTTGATCTTAATATTTTTTATCTAAATGCAGTTATTTTCGAGTCTCTATGCTGTTTTCAGAAATAGGTATTCTATCGCAGTGAACCAGCATCTTAAATTTGAAATGTCATATTTGTATGTTTTTAATGAGTATGTAGCTACCGCGTTCATATACAGATATTTTAACACATAAACATAAAAATAGTCAATGCGGATTCAAAGAAGCGCAAAACGAATGTTTCCGTTAAAATTTCACTTTCTAAAATATATATGATTATAATACTTACTTATAACTTCGTATAAGATGGCAAAAAAGTTTAAACTTCCGATTATGATCTTGTCATATTATTTGTTTTATATTCCATACAGATGCAAACAGTTGCGGTGAAAAGTAAACCAAAAGGAATTTTGCTAGAATTTTTATGGTTCTCTTCGCGTAGCATTTTTTGGTTCTTATTTTACTTTGTTTTAGTTTTATTTTTTTTTGTCTAAATAATGATTATTGTCGTGGCATGTGGCCAGCGAATTGTGCAGATAATTCAACTCAGTTCTGGGATAATTCTTACGGCTACGCATGATCCCAATTTTTGACTTTCTTATACGAAGTAATAAGTAAGTATTGTAATCATGGAAACATCGATCTTGAGAATTTAACGGACCTTACCTGAATCGAGTCTGACTATTTTGGGAATGACGTCTGCTTGTATATATGCGTGTAAATGGTGCATGTGTGTGTAAGCGCGTGTCTGTAAGCGCTCTACAAACAAACAGCTGAACCTATAATTATGAAATGATAAATTTAAGATATCTATAGTGCTCGCAATTACAATTTTATTCCACTCAATTTTTTGTCGTTTCTGTAATACTACTGTAAAAATAGTTATTTTTAAAATGAAAGAAATTTATATTTTGCACAACTTTTGTCTGAAAAGTTTCTTAAGAAAGTATACTAGTTATATGAAAATAACTCCGCAAATTTTTAATATTTTAAAATATATGTTCAATTAAATCCTATCAAAATAGATTGAGGGGAAAGATAATAATACATTTTAAATATATAGTTTTCAAGATATTTAATTTATTTAAAAATCACTAGTTTCTAGTCATAATAATTACTAATATATAATAAATAGCATTATTTCTATCTAAACGTATAAGAAAATCCATTGTGAGGCACTGCAGATGTTTTTGTACTGTGGCTAATGATTTGTCAAATAAATAAATAAAAATTCAATTATGTAATGTAGTTAGGATAGATATAGTATGGCATAATTTACCGTTTATATGAAATTTGTAGTGAATATTTTGTGCAATATTTGCTAAAGGGCTGCGCTTACACTGAAAATTGTTTTATTTAAAATTCATTCATATTTTGCTAGACATTTAGGAGTTTCAAGTACTTAAATTCTTAAATTTCTTATTGATGTTGCCATGAATTTGTAGATATGGAAATTATATTTAATAAATCATTTTTTATACTTAGCAACTACTTCTACTATGCCTGTCAATATTTTAACTGGAAAACAAAATAATTTGAAATTTGACATCGATTGAACAAAATAGATTCAGAGAGAAAATTTTTATTAAAAATATTGAAGAATTAAAAAATATATTTTGTAGGGTATTTAATTTATTTGAAACACATTTTGGTATTATAATATATAATAAAACATAACATCAAGCTTTCAAACTTTTGTTATAATGAAAATAGCTTGGACATCATAATATAATATTAATATCGTTAGTATAAATATCACTCATTTGTTTTCAATCGTTATGAATTGCTAATTATTTACTTTTGAAATATGCACTACAATTACATCACTAGTATTCAGTTTAGGGTACGGAGCAGTAGAGAATTGTTCAGAATTAATAAAAAAAAGGCTGATTGCTTTCTCTACACATATTCGTTCGGTTTGGCAGTTCTTGTGATAATTTAGTTTTGTTTCACATTTACTTAAGAATTTTCATGTAATTTAGTACCAGATTTTTTTTATTTGTGTTCCGTAATTTAATTAATTTATATTAAAAAAACTTCAACGTTTTAAGAGGAATGCGATAAATGTTTTAAAATTAAGTGAACGTTCTTTCAAAATGTAAATCCCGATGATGTCTAGTATTATTTACAATTTACGATTCATGCCAGCTCTCTTCAAGATGCATTTTTTTCGTCAAGAACGTAAAATATTGGTTGATTGATTAAAGTTTCATCGCAGAGACTACTAACCAAATGAATCAGTTTCATTATTCGTTAAATATGGACGAGTATAAACATACGGTTAAAATGATAATAAGCTCAACTGCATGATGATAGTACTGCTAAACAATTACGAGTATCACACGGAAGTGGACTTGCCGTGTTTATGGTAATTGGGAAAGCAGAAGGTGATCGTCAGTCTTATCGAAAACAAATGAATTTCAAGAAGTTGAGACACCTTTTAACAGATTCTCAGTGTAACGAAATAGAAATTCTGGACCGTTGTGTAGTAATAGTGGTAATTAACGATAAAACCTAAAATTACTGTTCGTACAAAGGGAGACGGTGCGAATTTACAATTATGAAAATTGTACGACTATGTGTAGGGAAGATTTTTCGCCAGAGATTCTCTCACCTCGAATGTTACGTTGGATATTAAGTTTGAACATAAAGAGTATAAGTTAACCCAAGTTTCCAGAAAACTGATATCACATGCAGATGCACCTAGCTAATTACCCTAGAGAACTTTAGAATAGCACCTACCAGTAATAGGCGATGTGCTCATAATTGAATCTTGCCCTACGATAACCGTCGGGCGATGCGGCCCATGAAATAAAATGAGACCCAGTACTCGGCCGCATTTTAAACAAGACTCAACGAGGTTGGCCAAACTTGGAAATATTTTACCTGCAGACACCAAGCCATACTGGTCACGTAGAACAGAAATATCAGCCTATAAAGTTTGGCTCCTATAGGGAAATAGAGTCATCACCCCGCCAGGAGTGTATCGCAGCTTCTGTACGAGGCGCACCATGGAATAATGCAAACGAAAGCGATAGCCAGGTCGTACAAGAAGCAGATGTTGACTGATCTAGAAACGAAACCTGTCTTTCGTAGGTTATATCTAGGAATAGCGGATCCAAAATAGCGAATTGTCGAAATAGCACATGAAGCATAATGCCGAATGGTCAAAATAGAGAGTGACTAGAAAGCGAATAAATCAAAATAGTGAATGACTATAATTGGTAATGGTGTAAACATGAATGACTATAATAACGAATGGATCATTATAGCGAATTACCATAATGGCGAATGAAACAAAAACGCGAATGATCAAAATAACGATGAGAGTATAGCGAATTACCGAAATAGGGACTTGTCGTAATAGCGAATGGATATAACAATAAATTACGATAATCAACTTAGAATCAAGGAAAGTCATATCGTCAAATGCTTTAAAATTTCAGTCGTTATTAAGGTCATTCCGTATTAAATTTCATTCGCTATTATTCTGCATTCTATATTTTGTTCATCCACTATTTTATTGAAGATATCAATCCTATTATTGGCTAAGCCAATATTTCTGGTTGTTGTTGATAAGTCACTGATATATTAACAATAGAATTAGTATTGATATTATGAAAGTAATATATTTTGAACGGTTGGTTTTGTGGTATTTGAAGTAATACCTAACTATTCTAGCGTGTCCAATTTATATTATACGAGATTTAAGTTATATCTGAAAAAATAAATAAATAATTCTTTTAGTATTAAGACCAAAGCTGTAAATTCATTGTATAATAGAGGATAGTCGGTTCGGTTAGTTTTATGTTATCGCAAACAAACACACTTGGTTCTTGTTTTTCCTTTCTGCCATTCCTTCTGTTCTTTCGTTCTTTTTCTCCTTCCAGTTCATGAAGTATGAATGGCCTTGATAGGTTGAGTTATGTGTCAGAACTCTGCGAGGGACAGATAAATACCACTGCATCTAATCGTAAGCTAACTGAAATCGTTTCTCATTGTATTCGGCTTTAGTTTTAATTGGACTTTTGAAACATATTCTAGTTGAAGCACGTCTATAGAAAACTTTAATAAAGTCTGAAAACCATATAAAAACTTTTAGTATTTATTCTGATGATTTATTACAGAAATTATACATAAACATGTGCAGTGCCTGGCACTGGTCGTTATTATACGTAGTAGGCATAATCAGATTTTGTAGAAAGAATAATAAAAAATATATATTTTTCAATTCAGAAATTTGTTGGTTTTAAAATAAATTAAATATTGTACAATTATTTATTTTTCAATACAGTAGAGTCTCAGTAATACGGCACTTCGCCAGTCCGACCCTCCAGTAGTCCGGCGTTTTTTAGACGGGCAACAAAGTTCGTAAACAAAGAGAAAGTGTTAAAAATGCCGTTTCAGTCCAAGAAACGGACGAAAATTGACAGTTTTTTCACTCTAATGGAATAAGCCTAATAAAAATATTTGTTTTTAATATTATATATTTTAATATTTCGAAATCTTTTTTATATCACTAGGTGTAATATCCAGTAATCCGACACTACCCCGGTCTGATATCTGCCGGATTAGTGATACTCTACTGTACTTCGATATTTTGAATAAGCTTTCGAAAATCACTCTGATCTCTCAAATCTATGTCAAATTCCAAATTATTTTTGTGAAAATACTGATGAGATGCTTTGTCAAATTTAATAATAAAAAAAAAAAAAAACTCAAACACACTGTTGCGAGTTTAGATTTATAAAAAAAACTTATTTTTTTCAAAAAATACTTTTGCTATTATTTTATATAAACACCATTTTTAGGACTACCGTAAATGTAGACGGTGCAACTTTTCATTACCCATGAATGTATAAAACTATAGGTTAACGAAAATGAACCGGACTTCCAGGCGCCGTATAAATAATTTAACAGAAAATACATTGCACTTCGATAAACATATTTTAGGTAATCCTAAAATAAAATGTTTTGACCCATAGGTAATTTTCTACGACAGCGATTGGAATCCTACCGTTGATCAGCAAGCCATGGATCGTGCTCATAGGCTAGGTCAAACAAAACAAGTGACGGTATACAGATTAATTTGTAAAGGTTCAATTGAAGAACGGATACTTCAAAGAGCTCGCGAAAAGAGTGAGGTAATCTAAAAAGAAAATTTCCTTTTGTTTTAATGAAACTGCAAACATAATCTTTTATTTCAGATCCAACGAATGGTTATCAGTGGTGGTAATTTCAAACCAGACACTCTAAAACCAAAAGAAGTTGTCTCATTGTTACTAGATGACGAGGAATTAGAAATGAAATGTAATTATTTTTCATATAATTGGCAAAGTGAACAAAGCAAACTATTTGTTGGGTTGAAAATAAATGTCAAACTGAAAAAGATTTGTTCATTTATCTGATAACACTTGACCAATTCTGAAATGTTACGTTTTAACGTTTTTCTCTATTTGTGACTGTTATTAGATCGGGTACGTACTGAAGAACGTCGCCTCGTAGAAGAACAACGGGAAAAGGAAAAAGAACGTGAGCGCGAGCGGAAAAGGAAACAAATAATGGCTGTTAAATCAAATGTAACTATCACAAGAAATATATTAGATTCTCGGCGGTTGAAACGAAGTTTTTCCAATAATGATTTGTGTTGTTCTGTTTCTTTACTTCCAGTCTCGTGGTCCTGAACCAAAAAAGCTGAAACAAGATAGTGACAATGGTGTCGAGGATATGTGGCTGAATGTTGACAGCTGTCCTCCGAGCCCTTCCAATAGTGACGTGTTATCGGATGGAAGTGGAATCGCTAGTACACAGGACGATACAAGCAATGAAGCTTTGGTTGTCGACTTAGATCCTAGTGCTGGGAATAGTCCATGTAAGTTATTTCCTTTATTTTTTGTTTTAAGAAATATAATTTACATTGTAATTATATGCCTTAATTGATGTGATAAAACGCTTAAGTTCTTTGCGTTAACTTCCAAAACATCATTATTCACTATAGTAACCAGCAAAATGTAGTTAATTTAAAGTAATACGATTTTTTTTTCGTGAAAACATTCATTCTATGTTGAAATGTTTTCTTGCTTTCTAACGTCGTGCAAAATAGTGATAAAAGTCTAAAAATGTAATATTTCATAGCTAAATGGTAAGTTGTTTTTAATGTTGATCGTTTTCCGATCATGTAAATATCGTCGGCTTTCTGTTCTCTACGAATGAAAATTTCGTGTTTGGTTTCATTATTAATTATCATTATCTTATGATTAAAATAATAAAAACTGTCATTATTTATAGGTTTTTATTAGCTTTGAATTTTTTACTTTCATTTATCTGTATAATTCAATTCTATAAAGTATTTCTTTTTATTTTTCAATTTAATGTACTCTGGTGCGTTATTAAAAAGGGGTCCGGGAAGTTAACGGGTCTAGAAGCTCCAACTCCTATTTTATACGTAATCGTAATCTTTATTATTGTATTATAGAATCCTTCGTTATTTCAAAAGAACCCAATTACTTCATACTGTAATGAAAGTACTACCGCTAATTTTATTTTTATCATAAGCGCTCCAGAAATAAAAACAGCATCATTTCTGCATAATCGATATTTCAAAAAGGTCGGTCAACTTCATACTGCAATGAAAGCATTATTGTTAGTTACATTCCATCATTAGAGCTTTACAATTAAATTCAGTAATCGACATTACAACAGAGAATGGAAGCGCTAACAGCTTAAGATTTTATTGATAGTGCCTTATTATTACTTTATAAATAAAAATCAAGAGATACATAATCCGACATTCTAGCAATTACCAATGAACACAACTCCTATTATATATGTTATATATTAGGGATACGTTGTCAGATAATTTTATATATTATATGTTTTTGCACCCGCGGTAAAAGCATTGTTATTTGTTGCTGTGTTATTCTGTTCATTTTTTGTGACTATAATAATGAAATAATATATAAAATTTGCGAGATTGAATTTTAATATGCAGTATAGTTGACCAATTATGTTGTAATCGGAAAATCCTACCCTGTGAAACTAGCGAGAGTGCAGATAATCGGGTTTGTGGCAATTCCAATTAGAATATCGATTGAAATGACTGCTCAACTATAAAATATTCAGTGTCTATAAAATCATGGAAAAAAACTGTCTGTGTTTGAAAGTGGGAGGGAATAATTTACTAAAATTTAAAATTTTTAGTAAAAAGTATTCGGTCGTGCCTGCAAGTATCTCGGATTGAAAAAATTGCAAAAAATTCGTCTTTCTCACTCTGAATTTTTTTGTTACTTCCGATAATATTTTCGTCTAATCTTCCATAGTTAGTTGCATTTTCATACAATTCTTGGACTTAACCTTATGGTTAAAACGAATTTTTCTATTCAAATGTTCTCATAAATGCTCAATAGGGTTTAGATCTGGACTATGAGCCGGTTTTTCAATAACTTTAGGATAGTTATATAGTAGCCATGTGCGTACAATCAACGTTTTTTGCTTCGGATCATTGTCTTGGCATAAGTGGAATATGTCTTCTATGCCTAACTATCAAGCAGAAGCCATTAAATGGTTTTTCAGGGCATCCTAATTAATCCATTTGTTCATATTTCTTTCTGTATAAACCCACCATTATGGTGGGTTTATACAGAAAAAATTAACGCTACATTTAACGCTGCATTTTACTAACAAGAAAAACTGTCGTTCATACAGCTAAGCTAACAAAATTAACGCATGCGCATAATGGTTTCCGTGTTTGACATTTGCTAGTGTCAACTTGTTTTTTGAGGCCATACTTTTATGATTTGCGAAAACATTTTTCCTTTTGTGATACATATAGTGGTTTTTATTTCTTTTAAATAAAAATGGATTCGGAACGTTTTTACAGAGAACATTTGGCTAGTTATTTTGGTTCAGTACCATGGCAAAAATCTATTATCGAACAAGATTCTATGCCGAAAGACTATTAAATTAAAATGACTGTATTTTAGTTATATTATTTTGGTTCAATACATTAATATAGCTTATTTAGAAGTTATTTCAACTTATGCTAACCTCAGTACCTACCAAAGTACAAATGTGAATTGTGTTTGCGGAAAATAGGAAAAGGAACTGGAAATATTTTTAAATAAAACAATATAATAAAAAGTATTTAACTAATATATTTATATAATTTACTCGCTGTCCACCCCAAATCCTATATCCATAATTTTCTTTTGCCTACGTTTCTTCGAGTTTGGCGACACATTTTTCATTAATACGCCAACGCTTTTTCTAAATATGTCGGAGTCCTCTTCGGTCCTTTTGGCACTATAGTATTCTACCAACGACAGGCATGCACCTTCGATGCTTGCATCTCAGTCGCACAGCGAGACCGCAAAGTCGCTCACCAGGATTCACACTCTGGAACTAGAATATATTTAAAATTACAACATCGTCCTATTTTAACTTTTAACAAAAATATATAGTTGCATATCACATACCTTGTAGCCCCCTGACTTCGGAAACACTTCTCCATGTATTTTCTTTACCAGTTTTATTGCGGAAGCCTACACATCGCTTATCATACAATATAGCGTATTTTTGACACTATCAATCAATTCACCGTCCATTATGTTAAAATAACAATATTAAACAACAATATAGCAGGTTACCAAAAGCCAATGCAAAAAGAGCACGAAACTGTTCTGACATGTTGTGCTTGTCAACACATGTACACCCGGTCACGCTTGCGCAGATGCGTTTTTCAAACTGAACTGATCTTAGGCAAAGAAAGAACGAGGTTTTGTTCATCTCTCTTAGTAAGAAAGATAAAAGTTGGCCAACTTGTTGGCTTAGCGTTAAAAAGAAATGTAGTCTTAAATTCAGTATAAACGACAACATTGGTTAACATGGTGTTTATCTTTTTCTTAGCCTTAAATGTAGCGTTAATGTTAAATGTAGCGTTAATTTTTTCTGTATAAACCCGGCATTAGCGTTAAAAAGAAATGTAGTCTTAAATTCAGTATAAACGACAACATTGGTTAACATGGTGTTTATCTTTTTCTTAGCCTTAAATGTAGCGTTAATGTTAAATGTAGCGTTAATTTTTTCTGTATAAACCCGGCAGTAGTTTCGAAATAAACGCATTTAAAAATTCTTTAATATAGCACGCTCTATCGAAAGTAACGGTTTTATAAAATTACACCTAAACATGAAAACAGGTATAACTTTAAAAGTTGTTGGAAATTTAAACTGAAATTTTTATCACGTTTTTGAAATTCAAAGGACCAAAAATAAATTTAAAAAATTTTGATTTTTTGAAATAAAAAGTGGAAGTACCCCTTAAACTAGTACGTTTTTTGAGAATTATTATCAAATAAAAGTTCTAACTAAAGTAAACATGCACTTCCGGTTGAAATATTCTTTTCAAAAATAGGTTTTCTTACCAGGCGAAGTTTAAAGTTTCATAATTTTATCTTCAACCGTTTAGGCTGTAGGCACATACACGTCATCCCAAAAATAATGAGACTCGAGTCAGGGAAGTTCAAAAGATATATTTCCGTTAAAATCCCGATATCGAAAATTTTTATGATTACAATACTTACTTATACTGCGTAATAAGAAAGTAAAAATGTAAAATCAAGTAATAGAATATCAAATATAATTTTATAGTTATAATTTGAAACATAAAATTTTTTTTTCGTATATAATATCGATTGAAACTTTGGTCACACTTTGTCATGTTTAATCGTGTAGCCAAAATGAATCTGGCTAATATTAAATGCTTCTGACGTATTTCTGCGATCTATTGAAAAATATTATGCATGTTGTGAATTTGTGGGTAGGGATTTATAGTATTTTATTTGACATTATCGTATTTCTTTATAGTGGCTTTTACTCCTCCGTATGGTTCAACAAATCGACCACGTACTGTCGGCAGAGGGCAGTCCAAACGGGGAAGACCACGGGGCTCCAGGCGTTCTCTTGGCGTTAGCCGTCCAAATATATCCTCTGCAACATATTCACCGGGCAATGGTAAGTGTTTTTCTTATAATGTACATACACACAATACGGTTATTTTTATATGATTTGCAACTTAGTCGCGCTGTCCTAAAATGTGATATATTTTGTTACACCAAGATGTGCAACCGATTTCTACAACGAGCATTCTTATCTTTGTTAAAATATATAATTCATATCTTTTATTATAAATTAATAGTTTAATAATAATAAGTTCATTTATCTATTAGATCTTCCACTGTACAAACTGGTATATAAGAACAAATTGAAATGATTTAAAATTATTTTATTTTACTTATCCTCTATCCTAAAAGCCATAACTTTTTTTTTTTGAATTACTGTTTAATTATTAATTCAATATCACATGGATGAACTGCAAAGTTGTACAAAGAAAGCAACTTTTACAATAAATTAAATTATATTTGATAAAAATTATAGTTTTTGTATATAATATACAAAATAACAGATACGTTGATAATGTATTGTTGGCTGAAAATGCACATTTTATATATTTATATAACAATAAATGCATGACAATAACGTTAAAAACGGACAGATAAATCAGCTGCTATATTCATTCATTCATTGTTATTTTGTATCTCATATAGAAATTCTATAGATACATGCAAAATTCTATATTCTTTTTAAAGTTATAGTTTATATATATATATATATATATATATATATATATATATATATATATATATATATATTACTTTGGACGAATTGATTGAAATAAATCATCCCATCAAATGGGGTGGCAAAAAACCCTTTACATTCTTTCACATCTTGACCATCTTTCGTTATTTCATTTTCCTTTCAAACGTCTTCCGCTCCATTCAAAACATATTCTTCATACAAGCTTTCGAATTTCGCTTCCTAACTATTTTTATTTCTCGCAATTCTTTCTCAATCATATTTATTCGCTTATAGTAGTATGTACTGATTGAACGAGATAGATGCTCTTTCATTTGCAAATTTATTCTTATCTTTTTTTTCTAAATTCCTGTTACAAAATATCTGGCATGTCTGACACTGAACGTTCTCATACGAATTTTGGTTAGATTCAATTCAATTTCAAAGTTTTATAAATTCTAACGATCTAACCAAAATGCGTATAAGAAAATTCAGCGACAGACATGCCGCATGTCAGCATATGTACCGCCGCGCTGACGCGAGTACATCAACTACTTCATATTATTTTTATTCTAACTGATTTTGCTCGAAGTACTACCCTTTTTGAGTTCAAAAAATGAATAGAGTAAACATTATAAAATTTTGAAATTTTTTTAAATTTCTTTTAAATTCCAACGATCTAACCAAAATACCTATAAGAAAGTTCACCGACAGACATGGCGCATGTCTGCATATGTACCGCCACGGCGACGCGAGTACATCAACTACTGGCGGAGAACAAGTATATTTGCAGTAGACGTGAACCAGTACCTCTGTGAAAAATCTTTTCAAATAAAAGTTATGTGAAATATTAATATCTTTTATTTAGATTCTAACTAATTTTGTTCTAAGAACTACCGTTTTTGAGTTATAGCAGAAAATGCAAAAAATGTCTAGAGTAAACATGCACTTCCGATTGGAATATTCCTTTCAAAAATAGGAGGTTTTCCTGCCAGGTTCTTAAGTTTGAAGTTTCATAATTTTACTTCTACCGTTTAGGCTATAGAGCGCATACACAGACACACACACACACACAGACAGACTTCATCTCAAAAATAATCAGACATATTTCCGTTAAAATCTTGAGATCGATTTTTTTCATGATTACAATACTTACT
This sequence comes from Nebria salina, assembly GCA_944039245.1. Taxonomy (NCBI): domain Eukaryota; kingdom Metazoa; phylum Arthropoda; class Insecta; order Coleoptera; family Carabidae; genus Nebria; species Nebria salina. Next base: position 8,735,392 of record OX063288.1, read on the forward strand.
TATTCTGTGTATAAGTAAAAAGTAAAATTGGCTTACATATAAGCCAAAAAACTGACGGCTATTTTAATTGTCATTTTAATGTCCAAAAGATTTTGGTATGGAATCTGTGAAATTTAGAGTAAGTACGCGAAAATTTCTTGAATAGTCCGTATAGCTAACCGTGGTTAATTTATAAGCGTATTGCAAAACTTATAAATCTCTTAAATCTTTAAAGCGAGGTTTTATTTTGATTTTCCGCAATTTATGGGTTTTTTTTAAATATAATTATAGCGGATCGACTGCCAGGGTCATTACCGCTTTTACATACATATATAGGGCAGTGTATGAAAGAGAGAAAAAATGAAATATATTAGTGCGTAGCACTGTTGGATCGTGCGGATGTAAATAAAAATTTACCAACATTGCACTGTAGGAGAATTTTTTTGCAAAACGAATTAACACAGTTGGAATGTGCTGGAACCCACCGAGAATAGAGTTCCTTTGTGAATATATAACATATTAGAGTGTCTATATAGAAAACGTGTTAACACTTATTTTGAGACGAATCAAATGTTAAATGAAAATTTAACATATATGAAAGAAAATAAGACATCAAAACTATTTCAGATTCTCTGCAACAGGTCAGAAGAACGGAGGAAGGAAAGTATTTAATTAACGCTAGCAGCGTTATTAATCAAGTTAACCTCCAGAGTTCCTTCAATACCAGCATTGCGACGATGCAAATTGTAACTAGGACACTGCTCAAACAAATGTTCGATAGTGAGCCTAGTGTTACAAGTGGGGGAGAGCGGTGGTTGTTCTCCAAGTAACAGAAACAAGTGTGTGAGACAAGTATGCCCATGTCTCAGACGTGCGATGGCAACTTGCTCACACCTTGTTAGGCGGAGCGGTGAGATCCACCTCTCGACTGACACCTTTACACGTCGCAATTTACTAGTTCCACTCCTCCTGCCATACCTTTTGACAGTGCACGGCCACAGATCTCAACACATCATCAGCGCGCAAGGGATGACGGACATCGTAGTTGCCGTTGGCTGCTCCAAGAGCAGCTCGGTCGGCACAGTGATTACCGAGTATCCCAGCATGTCCGGGTATCCACATTAGTACGACATTTCTATCTAGCTCCAGTAATTTATCGATTTCTTCGCGGATATCCAAAATGGTTGGATCTGTAGAAAATCTGCTACCGATGCCTAAGATAGAACTCAGGGAATCGGTGCAGATGAGCAGGTGACGTCGCTCATCGATAGCTTGACGGGAGTGTCGAAGAGAGTAGAGAATACCATATAGCTCAGCAGTGTACACTGAGCATATGGGTGACAGTGTGAACGACTAGGATACGCCGTCAGTCACGAAAGCGCAGCCTGTACCGGAGTCTATCTTGGAGCCATCAGTATATGAGTGTTGCTAGTCTGTGTACTGTTGCAATAGAATGAGAAATTCAATCAAGTATATGGCATTTGGAGTAGAATCTTTTGGCAAGTTGGTCAGCTCTAGGTTTGTCGTTAAAGAAAGAGATGCCCATGGAGAGATGTTGGTAAAAATTCTCGATAGAACAGTACCTTGGTTGTCAATGATGGTATTTAATAACCTTGGTAGTTTCAGTGCAAGCGGATAAAGAGAAGTTGCACTATTAATATATAGACGATTCAACACTGGATTATTGAAAAATATAAAATAGTTTATATGCTGCGTGAGCGAAAGAACTTTGTAGACGTACCTCAAACCAAGTTTCATGTACCTTATGTGAAGTGGCGGTACACCGGCTTCACAGTGAAGGCTTGCAATTGGGGTAGTCCTGAACGCACCGGTGACTGCTCGAATTCCAGCATTGTGCACGCTTTATAGCTTCTTCAAGTGAGAAGCACTAGCAGTGTACACAATGGTAGCACAGAAGTCTATCCTGGATAGAACCATACTGACGTAAAGGCGCAGCAGAGAGTCCCTATCGGCTCCCCATTTTGTGGAGGCAATACACAATGACATTCGGCACTGAGCAGAAACAGTGTTGATTTGTCTCAGCCATAAAAGAAGACGGTCGAAAGTTATGCCCAAAAACTTCACTTCATCCACTATCCGCACTGGTCTATCGTAAAGCGATACAACAGGACAGTTGTGTGCATTACGTAGTCGACAGAAGTCGATAGCACAGGTTTTCTCCGTAGAGAAACGAAAACCACTGTTTGATGCAGCCAAAGAAACAATATCAACTGCCTGCTGTCATCTCTCCTGACAGTGAGCGAGAGATTGGGATGACGTGAAGATCGCTAGGTCGTCGACATAAAGGCAGTAATCAACAGAATTGGTAAGGTTAGAAACGATGTCATTGATTGCTATCAAGAATAAAGTTACACTAATGGAAGAGCCCTGGGGGATTCCGTTTTGCAATGTTCGCGAAGAAGAGAGTTTCTCCAACACGGACTCTGAATGAACGGCGCAAAAGAAAGTTTTCTACAAATTGAGGCAGGTGACCTCGGAAACCCCAGATGTGCAATTTTCGTAAAATTCCATATCTCCAGGTCATGTCAATCAGGTATACGTGTAGGTCAGTAGTAGATTGGTGCTGACGAGAGCCACATTGATGATTATTAATGAGATTGTGGGAATCCAGAAACCAGTTGAGTCGGAAATTGACCATGCGCTCATATATTTTAGACAGATGGTATGTCAAAGATATATGGCGGTAACTAGATGCAGAGGAAACATCTTAGCCCTTCTTGAGGATCGGTACAATTACAGCTTCACGCCAGGCGTCTGGATAAACATTCTGGACCCAAAGGTGATTAAGAAACTCCACTAGTCATCATTCCCGACAGAAGTATTGCCAGTGCGACTGAGTGCAAATTCAAATTCTTCGATTGAAAAACTTGAACTGTACAACTCAGTATTATTAGAGCCAAAGTCTAGTGGGACCTCCTCAGACGCTTTTGAGCGCAAAAAATGAAGTGAATAATTGTCCGAATTGCTAACTGCCTCAAATTGATTTGCTAAAATCTCACAAATCTCATCCCTAATAGTGTGTATTTGGCCATTGACCTGGAGCATTGGAATATGGCTACTCTTCTTGCGGCCGTTCATGTATCTGATTTTCTTCCAAAGCAGAGTTTGGTCGAAATCAGTGCCGATCGAAGACACAAAGTCACGCCACGAATCAGTTTTAGAACGAAGAATTGTACGTCTCGCTTGAGCACGCATTTTTTTGAAAACGATTTGATTCGAAAGGGTGGGATTTCTCCTATACGCTTTCAAAGCGCACTTTTTCGAACGAATAGTGGTTGCAACATTCTCGTTCCACCAAGGAACTGTCTTCTTTCTGGGACGACCAGCTGACTTCGGTATAGAACAAGAAGCGGAAGAATACATTCGGATAGTTGTTGAAGCTCAACTTGTAAATCTGGCGACGGATCAGGAAGCTTTAGGGTGCTACTAAATGCTTGCCAATCCGCCCGGTCGAATATCCATCTGCTTGTTGATGTTTGAGCATCAGAAACAACGGTGGATGATAGTAACGTCACAAGAATGGGAAAGTGGTCGCTGTAATGGGCATCGTCAACTACCTGCCACTGAAGATGGGCAACTAGAGGGGAAGTGGAAAAAGATAAATCGATTGCCGAAAAGCTTCTTGATCTCAGGTTTATGTGCGTGGTAGAGCCAGTATTGAGAATAGTGACATCATTGTTATCCAAGAACCTTTCGACAATTCTACCACGGGCATTCGTGCTGACAGAGTATATTGTGGGAATTAAAGTCACCAACAAGAACAAATGGAGTAGGGAGTTGTCGGACCAAATCTTCGAGGTCATTGGGGTTCCAGTTGCCATCTGGAAGATAAACATTGCATATTGTAATGTTATGGGGTGAGTATACTTGGCATGCAATTGCCTGTAACCTTGTCCTAATGTTCAGGCCTTTAAAAAGAACAGAAGACTCAAGTATAATTGCAATGCCACCATTGGCATGCACAACAGGATCAACATCCTTGCGGAGAATATTATATCCCCGCATGTTGAAGGTCTTGAGAGGTTTTAAGTGACTCTCTTGGATGCAGATAACTTTGGGGTTATGATCAGAGATTAAAAGTTTTAACTCAGCAAGGTAGTTGAAGATTCCATTACAGTTCCACTGAATGATAAATGAATTAGACATAAAAATGAGGAGAAAGAAATGAAAGAGAAAGAGATAAAGAAAATTTTAAAAAAAGTCTTTTTTTTTGATTAAATTCAGAAAGAAAAGACTGACTTTTGAGGAAAACTCGGAAGTGTAAAGTTTTCGAGTTCCTCGGTTTCCACTTAGCCCATACACGTCTGTCTTTGGGCTTTCGGGCATTTTTGATAGTCTCATTGTCAATCGGCATAGCGCTTGACTCTGAGTCTGATAAGGAAAAAGGAATTTAGAGCAGTTTTTCGACAGAGCGTGATGGCTCTCTCCACAATTCACGCATTTCACCGGATCGGTGCATCGCTCTTCTTCATGCGGGGCTTTACCGCAAATGCAGACTTTCTTATCCTTACAAAATTTTAAGGAATGCCCAAACTTTTGACAGTTGAAGCATCGGATTCGGAAAGTATGGCCTGACTGGCAAACTGTACATGGCAACTCAAATTTTGGCTGGCAACTTATGAAATAAGAAAAAAAAACAATAATGGACGCAGTATCTTCCACTACGCCATTGACCTTGCGGGTGATCCGCCTGACTTCAGAAACACCTTGAGATTTTAATTCGGTACAAAGCTCATCGGTAGTACAGTTCATCAAATCACGGCAAGTTATTACACCTTTAACCGTATTGAGGATGGAATGTGAGGAAACGTCCACAGGAAAATCAGAGAACTTGGTAATTTGTAGAAGCCGAGCTGCTTGTTTCGCAGATTTAGTTTCTACTAACAATCCCTCCTTAATTTCTTTTAGTGACTGTACATTACCAACGAGACCGTACATTTGTTTTAATATTAAAAATGGACTGGCCTTGAAAAAATCTGTTCCATCTTTTTTTTTTTTAATGACCAGGAACCGGGGACTGGAATCCACCGTCAACTGGCTCATTATTTTCTGCTTCTTCGCAGGATTATAAGACACGGAGGGGTTGCCCTCTCCGTCGAACACCCCGTCCGCCAATGCGGACAGTTAAAAAGAAAAAAGAAATTTGAAGAACCCACCTGATTTACGAAAACGTAGCCAAAACTACGAAGAAAAAATCGATATCTGAATAAATTCAGACGAAAATCGACCGAAGCGACACAATAAACGACAAAACAAACGCAATCGAACGAGAAAAAAACCACCGTTTAGACAAGAAATTTATTTGTTTACAAATAAATGTATTCACACAGAGCTCACGTAAAAAACGTCCGTTCACTCTGGCTTCAAGTACACGACTGATTTATGGTTTAACGTACGCTTAATATCTTGGTTTGTTCCAACATATGTTAAAATCAGTTTATTATTGGTTTGGAACTGTACAACGCATGCGTATTATGGAAAGAGCGTTCCGTTGGAACGAATGCGCGTGCGTCGTACAGTTTCAAATAGATTCTAACATTAGTTGGAACAAACCTTATATATTCAGTGATTCAACTACATTTTTAATAATTCTTTAGATATATCTTGATGATGGTGTTATAGAAGTTATATATTTCACTATAACTGACATATCTCGTAGAATATATGAACGAACAAATAATTATATATTTTTAACTTTTTGATTTATCAAAAAATACAAATAATGTTTTTCCTTACTATTAAGACAAATAATCGAAGTTTAGTATATGAATATTATATATTAACACGAAACTCAATAGAAATAGGAAAATATAATATGGTCATAAAAGTTCCTAGATATTTGTCTCTTTTTAATTTTAAGCGTTGTTTTTACTAAACTTTATTTGTGTTTGAGGGCAGCAAAAAAGTAAACCTCGCTAGGTAAACTGGTCATAAATGGTACTATATGTTAAAATGTCGTCCGTCTTAAAAAAACTATCTGCAATGTATTACACTGAACTTTCTTCTACGCATTTTGGTTAGATCATATCATATTTTTATTATTTTACAAATTTATAATATTTTATTAACTTTTGGAACACTTTTGCACTAAATATACATCTTAGAATGAATATTAAATGTCAAACTTCAAAATATTTAAATCAATTTTGTTCTTCTGTTAAACAATTGATACGATTTATATGAAAATAATTATAATAAGAACCAATTTCAATAGGTTTCCCGTACCTTTTTTGAAAAAAAGTTTCAAATAAAGGTTGTTCAAAATGTTAATATCTATAATTTGTATTCTACTAATTTTTCTATAAGTGCAATCATTTT